>JAFEMH010001460.1:0-470299 GCA_022495995.1 Adenophora triphylla var. japonica | reverse complement strand
CGGCTACGCCTTGCGGGAAGACTTTCCACGGATGTTTTCGGTGTAGGCTGCGGCAGACGTTCCCGAGGTTGATCGACTCGTAGCGGGAGTGAGGAGCTTGATCTCACCCATTGTTGCCACCCAGCCTTAGCGGCGCTTGAGGTACTAAGCTTGGCCGATGGCACGGGCCGGTTGCCCTTTGGGGCCCAGTACTCGGAAGTAGTGATGAGCTACGGCTCGCTTGAGGCGGGAGCCTCGTTTACCGTAGAGCGAGCGATCGTCGAGGGGTGACCTTGGTATTGCGAGAATCGACGATAAGGACCAGGATCCTTGGTATCATCGGGTATACGGAATGTAAGATGATGTTGACGAAGTCATCGTCGATCACTTGATCGTAGAGGATTTCTTCGTCGTGTCAACCGGTAACTTCCAATTGTCTGGGATAGCTGTCCGTATTGGACGTTGAGCTTGACAATTTCCATGGTATTGGAACCTTGGTCATAGGTGACCCGATCGGAAGGAGTTCCGTCCTCAAACCTGAGCATGTGAATGCAGAGGTCGCCCACCTTGCCCCGTGCGCTACGTCCTCGACTCCGGAGAGTCCCGATTCGTCGTCATTCAGACGGTTCAATCCAAACCTAGGGACGCATTGCGTCCGGTTGCGTGCTTTGGAGCGACTAGGGAAAACATCGTGCTCTTTCGTTGGAGAAGAGGAGTGCGGCGAGAGTCGTTCGCTCATGGAGGACGTCACATACGACTTTCATGCATTCAAAACGAGAATGACGGTGCTTCGTTGACCTTCATCACAAAGATCTCTTCGCCCTCGGCAGGGGCCAAAGAGTTGGTTTGGAGAATGCCGACGAATCTCCGATTGGAGACAGGGGTTTATGTGCCTCGCATCATGGGCGATAAGCTTTAGCGTTTCTTCCACCCGCCTCCAAAATGTTGGAAACTACTAGCTTGAACTTGATGTAGCTCTGGATCGCTTGTAGGTCCGCCCTCGCTCGAGCACGTTTACATAGTTAGCATCTCCGGACTCTGAGGGATTCGATGAGATTTGGCCCCGATAGTCCTCGTGTTTGATTCGAAGGAGGTAATCCCAGGTGCTCGAGGTGCGGACACGCTTCGCTATCGTCTCGCTTCATTTCCTATGAGGAAACTATCCCCTGATGACTTCAAGATCTCCCCGCCGGTTAATGAACTTAACACACCGATGGAGAGTGGAAGCTACGGCTTTCATGTGATGTAGCCAAGGGCGTCCCAAAAGAGCGAACTCGGATGGAATGTCCATCACGTGGAATTTTGCCGGCACCATTTGGGTTTCGAACCGTAGTTCCGCAGTCACCATCCCCGTGGATGGGACGAGATGAGCCGTCGTAGGCCTGATAGTCCGAGCCGACTAATCCCCGGGTGGCTTTCATTTATACGGAGGGCTCGCATCATGCCGAGAGGAGAACATTAACGGTGACCCGTTATCTACCAATACTCCGGGGAGTGATATGGTGTTGAGCTTGAGAGTGATGTACAGAGCTTCGTTGTGCCCCGAGGCATCTCTCGGTAAGTCTTCGTCACACAAAGTGATCACGCCGCCATACATGACGGAGTCGTAGATCTCGTCTCTATCCGTAGAAGGAGAGTCATCCACCCATCCGTTTCCTCGTCTTCCTCTTGCGAGGTAAAGCCTTGCTGAACTTCGGGAGTGTAAGCCGAGGTCGCCAGGCGGTTGCCGCCCTTGGTTAGCACATTGATCGAGTGCGAGTGCCAAGCCGACTTTGATCTTCCTTACCGGTCCCGAGCTCTAAGCCGGATAAATTGAATCTTGGCCGATCCCGCTGGATTTGGCTTCGACCGGGCAAGAAGATTACCGAGATCCGAGGTATTCCTGTCCCGTGGTCTCGACTCGGTTTCAAAGGGACTTTTCTGCTTTCCCACCCCCGTTTGCTCTAAAGCCGCATGGCCCTGAGGCAAGGAGGACTCGGGCCGGAGTACAAGACGTAGTAGTTGAACCTCCCTGGAAGGTTCTCCAAGTGTACCTACACCGGTATCCCCAGCCTTTCGTATCTTTCTCTCGCCGTATCGAGAGGATTTCTTCTTTTGTTTCTCTGAGGATTGCTCCTGACAGCTCGGGACTCGTACTGTGCAAAGTGAGCGGGCCACAAACATCGTAGCTGATGTGGACATTAGAGGAGGATCCAGCTGAGAGAGGTGGAGAAACTGGTTCTGTGGCACTCTTCTTGGGCACCCACTCAATGGAATTCACACTATTATTGTTCGGAAAAGGATTCCCGACTGTATTGGGCCCACGGGGGCGCTCCAACTTGCCTTCTTCTATCAAGTTCTGGATTTCGTATCGTAACCCCAAACAGTTGTCAGTGGTATGGCCGTGATACTGATGGAAGGCGCAGTATTTGCTCTTGTCCGCATTGGCTACGGGATTCTTGGGTTTGTAATTGGCAACGGGTTTAAGGAGACCCTCCTTGATTAACCCTTCCAGCATCTTGCTCAGTGGCATGTCCAACTTGTCGAAGTGTACGGCAGGCTGCTTCTGAGTAGAATTGTTGCTTTGTGGGACTGGGTTTCTGTTACCCGACTGTTGTCCCTGATGGACGTAGTTGACAGACGTATCTTTCCCTTTGCCGGGGGCCGGTGCGGGATTGAATGCAACTGCTGAGCGGTATCTGTATGGCTGTGCAGTAGCCAACTTTTCCTTGAGATCCTTCTCGAACTGTGAGCCGGCATTGACCATGGCCCGGAGATCTGGGAAGAAATTGTGACTGATGAGAGTTCTGATGGACGGTCTTAAGCAGGACTTGAAGATCCGCATCTGTTCGTCTTTGGAGAGTGGCTCCATGATCTCGGAGAGTTTCCAGCTCCACCTCTTGTAGAATTCCCCAACACTTTCATCCGCTTTCTGCTCAGTGGTGATTAAGTCCTCACGACTTGTTTCCCACTCTAAGTTGGATCTGTACCGTTCCAGGAAGATGTTACTAATCTGTTCCCAGGTGTGGCGATCCGCAGGCTTGACCCTCAGAAACCATCGTAACGCTGAACTTTTGAGCGTATGCTGGAAGTGGTCGGCCATTTGCTGGAGGGTTGCTCCTTTTGCTCTCATGCCGAGAACGTAGGTATCGACGTGCGTTTGGGGACATTCGGTTCCGTCGAATCGGTCCATCTCCGGCATTCTGAACTTGGCGGGGAGAGGCGTGACCATTCCCGGATCTGTGGATTTGAGCGTTTCCTGCTTTGAGCTGCTCATGGTGGCTTTCAGGTCTTTCATCTGCTCGACCATCCAGGCTAAGGTTGGGTCCAGTGGTGGACTGTGAGGCTCGGCGCCGGGTGCTACCATGTGAGCGGTAGTGATTGGAGGTGGAAGGCTTGATATATGTGGATATATGGGAGCCTTTTCTGGACTGTATCGGGGTTTGTCCCCGGTGTTTAGGGATTCGTGTATAGGCAACGGGACGAACCCGGGAGGGTATTGAGGGATATTGGCATCCTGAGATGGTCCAGCGGTGCGCTGGTGATATTGAGTGATAGGAGTAGCACTGGGCTGGCCAAAAATGACAGGGTTGCCCTGAGAGGTGGCAACATGGAGCCTAGGTCGGCTGTTTCCTTGGTTGGAAGGCATCCCGTAAGTTGGCGGGGGAGGAACCTGGTTGAAGGTTTGGTGAACTGGTTTCGGGGAATCGTCATCCTCGACCAGGACGAAAGTACCGTCTGACTGGGGGATAGCTGCTATACCACGCTCATTCAGAAGCTGTACCACGAAATTCTGCTGATCTTCTTTCTGCCTCTTGTGAACCTCACAAGCCCGGATGGCTTCTTCCAATGTCATATCTGTTACCGGTGGCGGGGGTCCTTCCCCGTCACGATTTCTCGGTGAGCTAGACATGTCGGAAATTCTGGCTGAAGGAACTGAGGGAACCGAAGAACTGTCTGACGCTGCCGTAACGGTGATCCTGGCAAGGCGCTGACCCGGAAATCTGAACCACTTTCTGCTCGCTGCAGGGAACGAAAGGAAGGGTTTAGGCTTCGGAAAAGGGGATTTGGCTCAAGGTTTTCGGGCTTGTGCAATGTGCAGCTACCGATTAATGTTAACTTAAAGCGCGTTTTCTCAGAGTCCTAATCGGTTGGAAAAGAGCGAGTCTTCTTTTTCACAACTAATCCTAGAGCTCTAATCAGTGGATCTCGTCACTACGCTTATAAGCCCCTCGTTTCCATTGTAGATCATCTTTCTCAGGACGGACTATCCCGAGCGAGGTCTGATAAGGCAAGCGAGTTCCACCGACAAAGGAAAAAGTGAACTTAAGGCTAGCTGATCACGCAAACTTTCAACGTGTGTGACGTACGGGCCACAGTCGAAGTCAACGTCCTTAAGTTAAGGCGGGGATCGTGCCAAAATTTGGGCATGACCTCTCCTGACTCGCTTGTGCGAGAGACCTTAGCTTTTTTTTTTAGCGTTGGCCAAGTTGTGGCTGGCACGATACATACGGCGAGGTTTGGTGACACGGCGTCACATTGAACCTTCGGGTATATTTTTCGGCAGAGCTCCGCGTCAAAGTCAAGGCTGAAAAGCTCAAGACTTCGGGTCGGGAACGACCTTTGGTCTCAAACTCTCGAGCTTGACTCGGAGCGGGGCCCGGCGTAAAAAACATACACTAGGCTTTATGACACGAGCTAAGCCAAAAACCAACCGGGGTCTTGGACAAAGTGTGACACAAAGAGAGCATGGCTTACACGGGCTAGGATGGGATGTTTGGGACGACCCCGTGCGCCCCCGAAATGTGTCTGGCAGACCAATCGGAGTGCAACTGATAAGGCCATCCCGGGTTAGGGGTTGTAGTGTGCAGTGTACCGAGGCAGCAAGTGCACGTGAAGTGCGGTGTTCCGAGGCAGCAAGTGCGCGTAGTGTGCGGTCACTAAAATTCTTTTTCTCGAGTAAAACAGAGATTTTTTTTTTCGTAATGTGTCTTAAAGAATTCATGATGCACAGCTAAAAGACAAAGATGAAAATCAAACATGAATGGGGATGCACAAACATGGTAAGATTTTGAAAAGTTGGCAATGTAATGCCTTTGAAACAAAAACCGTTCGAGGTTTAAAGGAACTCACGCACACGAAAACGAGGAAGTGTAAACGAAAGTTTGACCCACGGAAGGCTTTTTAGAAAACAACGGTAGTTTTGAAAAAAGTATCCTTGTCCCCAGCGGAGTCGCCAACTGAAATTACCCGGGTTCGCGCGAGCGAAGGCGGTTGTCTTTCGCGGGGGGTTGGTGTCTGAGACCTCGCTTCATGGGAAGGAAAATGAGGAGTCGCCACGCGGTTTTTGTATTTTGAGCCCAAACGTTGAGAAACGGCTATTGAAAATGGTGTCGTTTTTATTGGTAGCAAAAACTTAGGAAAAGGCTTTGAAAAGGGGGATCATTTTTATTGGCAGAAAAAACGAGTAAAAAGCTTTTAGTACCAGAGATTGTTAGGTTCGGAGGTCAAGTTACGTTTCGGGTAGAGTATTACGAGATCGCCCGAAACGCCTCGCATGACGAGTCTTTCTACCTTTCTCGAAATCGTGTGTGTGTGTGTGTGTCTTTTGAAATGGGGGCTTGAATGACAAGCTTAATCTTGGTTTGAATGTCAAACGTTGATTAGGTGACTTTATTTGAAAAGACGAGCGTTTGAATGACAAACGTCGGTTTTGAGAATTTGAAATGAGCGTTTGCGTGGCAAACGTCGACTTTGAGTTTGAAATGAGCGTTTGCATGGCAAACGTCGATTTTGAGTTTGAAATGAGCGTTTGCGTGGCAAACGTCGATTTTGAGTTGAAAAGGAGTTCGAAGGTCGAACTCCGGTTTTTTGAACCGGGAATGTCATTGTTAACGATTTTTACGGGAAAAATGCGTATTAAATGATTTTGAGTGTCAAATGGCGGCTTTTAGTTTGAAGATGAGCGTTTGGAGGCCAAACGTCATGTCGCGCGTTTTTTGAAAGAGAGTTCGACGGACGAACTCCGGTTTTTGAATCGGGCATTACATTGTTAACGATTTTTACGGGAAAAATACGTATTAAATGATATGTGATCAACGAATCGGGTTGCGACTCGGACTTTGAAAAGTGAATACTATCACGATCCAAACGGGTCGGACTTGTAAATGACAGTATTTAAAGCAGTGTCAACGGAATCAAATGATCCGGAATCGTAAATGACGATCAACGAGGCCAATCGGCTCGGAATTGTAAATGACGATCAACGAGGCCAATCGGCTCGGATTTGTAAATGACAGAAATTAAATGACGATCAACGGATCGAGCGATCCGGAATTGGTAAATGACAATAAAAGTAAACGTAACGGGGTCGGAACGCCGTTTTAACCCGTGATTACTTCTCTTACGGAAAGAGAAGAGGATCGAGGGACTAAAACGTATCGGACCCCGTTAGACGGAGATGTCTACATTTTGATAATGTTGTTCGAAACGGTTGTAGCGACTGGCGCGTAAACCGAGACGGAACGAGAGATTTAGAGAGAGGGAGTTATACCTATGGCTAGGGTCGACTCCTTTGGCTCGGGAGATGTGTACGGGACACGGAAAGTGGTTCGAAAGGTTGTTTCGAAATAGTAAGGTGCGTATTTGATCGAAATACGAAGGTTTCACGCGAATCGAGACAGAACGGAAGCTCGGAAGGGGTGGAAACCAGTTTGGGCCGAGGGGGTGGTGATTTTTTGGGGTAAAAATCCTCTCCCTTTTGGCTTTGACAGCCATTTCTATTTATAGGTGAAAAATGCAGTAGGAGTCCGGACATACTTTGCCTGAATCCAGGGGGTTTTGTGGTATTTTGAGAATTTGAAGGACTTGCTGGCAATTTCAGAAAATGTGCACAGGGAGTCCGGCCGGACTTGGCTTGCAAATCAGGGGCATTTTGGTCTTTTGGCCTTGATTTGTGATTGAAGAGTGACTAGAGGGAGGTGGCATGGCTGCCACGTGCCCTCTGAGTCACCAGCCTTATGGGAGTTCGTTCCCCGGTCCCGGTTTTGTCCGTTTTTTAAAATAACAGTCCGGAAAATGTCCGAAATGCCCCCGAAAAGTGCCGGAAAACGCTGCTTGTGGAAAGCCATACTTTTACGTGAGATGACACGTGTTAAGTACGGTTCGACGTTGGGATGCACGGGGGCAACACGGACGCCTCGTTGGCACAAAGAACGGGGAGTTTAACGAGTTCCGGTTAACCCGGAGCGGGCCAGTTAGCGGATTTCGGTTAACTTTCTGACGGATTTGGACGATCCGGATTTGGGTACTTACAGGAGGAAGCGAAGAAAAGGAAGCTAAGAGAGGCTGAGGCCACGGATGCAAGTGATGATATGGATATGGTGAAAATAAGAGAGAAGTTTAAAGCTGCGATAGCAAGTTTTGTTGATAAGGTAAAACGAAAAGACCTTGAACCTTACCAAACAGTTGATAGAGTATTAATACTTCTTTTACACAGGTTTCGGAAATTATGAGTCCTATTATGGACCAGGTCGATACTCTGAAGATCAAGGCGGCAAAATGTAGTTATGAAGCTGCGGAATCAAGGAAGGAAGCCACCAAAAGTGCTGGGGAAGTAGAGAGGTTGAAGGAAGAAGCAAAAAAAGTATGTTGGTGAGGTAGAGAAATTGAAGAAAGATTTTGAGACTTTAGGGAAGGAAGTGGAAGTTGTTCGTGCTGAGAATTACGCTCATATGAAGGAGCTTGAAGCGTACCTAAGGGAGACTTCAAGTTCAATGCCACCAAGACATTGATGGAGGCCAGACCAAATTTTTATGGAGGAATACAAGAACCGACAAGCTCCAACTTGGGACTTGGAGGAGGAGAAAAGGACTTTAGAAGACCACATTGGAGAACCAAGAGAAGGAGAGGAGGTGAACTCAATGGCCTCGAAACTCTAGTTGATGACATCGATAAAGCTGAGTACCATAGTGGTAGCTCAAGTTGAAGAAAATGATCAAGGGAAGAAACCAAATGCACCACCGGCGGCAAAGCAGCCGTAATGTTTGAAAAATTTGAAAGTTTATAAGTAGTTTGGAAGGAGGAGGAACAAAAAACAATTTTTTGCTTATTTGCCGCACCATTGGTGGGCACCAAAAAGGGGGGTATGTCCCCAAAACAGGGTATTTTGGTATGTAATGGCTCATAAGAGCCCAAACAATCTATTTGGGGGTACTAGGTTGGTCTAGTACTCCAAGCTTTCTTAGGTTTTAAGGGACTGGTTGGCTTATCCAACTTGTCCTTTAGTAAAAAATCTTTTGGAAACATTTTCAAAGTTTTAAAGAAGTATTTTAGGTTTTTTCAGAAATACTTGCTTGTTCATTAGATAACATGTTGATGTTATAAACAGAAGGTAACATGTCAATGTTACAACCAGTAGTCACAACTTGAATAAGTGTGAAACGTGCGCCCAGGCGAAGGTGTCAAAACCTTAATTCGTTAGAAAAGATGAAAATATTTTAACCATATGTAAATTGTACCTTTGATCAGAGGTAACCGTTTGAAGAGATAGAACAAGTATCAGCCGTCCTGGCGTGTCAACAAGTTCTATCCCTCTCCAGCTAGAGTTTCAACACGTTTGAGCCGTACTGGCGTGTCAACATGTTGAAATTCTTCTTCCTAGGTCCAAGCATGTTGGAGCCGTACTGGCGTGTCAACATGTTGAGCCTACTCCGTTTGTTCAAGTTGTATACCTTGCAAAACAAATTCATGTTAAGGTTGGGCGTTAGCGTAGCTAACGCCCCTCCGATGCTTAAGTCAGTAAGGATTTTCAATAAAACTTGATAACTTGAAACATGAGAATGAACTTGACAACAAAAATAGATCATACCTGAGAAGTCTAGTTGTAAATAACTGGACTTACATAAAATATAGCTTCAAATGAATGGCATTCCAACTTCTAGGGATCCTGTCTCCACTTGGGGTTGACAACCAATACGCACCTTTGCCAGCTTCAGCATCGATGAGATATGGTCCTTCCCACTTGGGAGCTAATTTACCTGCATTCAATTCTCTTGTATTTTGAAATACTTTTCTCAAAACTAAATCACCAACCTGGAATCTTCTTATTCTGACATTCTTGTTATATGATCTGGCAATCCGTTGTTGATAAGCTGCCATCCTTATCTTGGCTAAATCCCTGATCTCATCAATTGTATCTAAATCTTGGGTTAGCAACAGGTTATTTTCATCTTGAGTTAATAAGCCATACCTTGCTGTTGGGATTGTCACCTCGACTGGAATTACAGCTTCTACTCCAAATACGAAAGAATATGGAGTCCTACCTGTGGCCCCTTTTGTAGTGGTCCTATCTGCCCAAAGTACAAGTGGTAACTCTTCGGCCCATCTTCCTTTCTTTTGATCTAGGCGCTTCTTCAAGTTGTTGACAATCAACTTGTTGCTTGACTCAGCTTGACCATTGGCATGAGGATGGACAGGCGTGGACATGATCAACTTGATGCCCCAGTGAGCACAAAAATCTCTGGTCTTCTTACTTATGAATTGTGACCCGTTGTCACATATAATCTCTGATGGTATACCAAACCTGCTAATTATATTTTTCTTCAAAAATGAAATTACCTCCTTGTCTCTTACTTGTACATAAGCTTCTGCCTCGATCCACTTTGAGAAGTAATCGGTCATTGCCAACATGAACACTTTGCCTCCGGGGGCTTTAGGCAACTTGCCTACAATATCCATGCCCCATTGCATGAAAGGCCAAGATGAGACGATAGAATGCAGAGGCTCTGCAGGTTGATGCAAGATGTTGCTGTGTCTTTGGCAGGCATCACACTTCTGTACATAGCTCATGGCATCTTGACGCATGGTTAGCCAATAATAACCAGTCTTGAGGGCCTTTGACGCTAATGCTTTTCCACCAGAATGATTTCCACATATTCCTTCATGGATTTCTTTCAAAGACCAGTTCGACTTGCTCATTATCAATACATCTTAAATAGTGCCCTGCAAAAGATCTCTTAAATAGCACATTATCTATTAAAACGAAAGTTGAAGTACGAATCTTAAAAGATCTAGCATTCTTAATATCTGGCGGAATAGTCCCAAGTTGAAGGAACTCAATTATTGGTTGGGTCCAAGAAGGTCTAGCATCTTGTGCCCCAGTAGGTTGAGTAACCGCTTGAGTTTCTTCAACTTGGTCTATTGCCGGGAACTTAACATAAATAATGGGAATATTAGTATGCAACATTGATTTGCAAGTTGAACCCAAGTTGGCTAATTCGTCCGCTTCTGTATTCTCTTCTCTAGGGACCTGTTCCAAAAAGAATGATAGGAATTTTGAAGCTAAGGCCTTAACATGTTGGAGATACAGAGTCATCTTGGAATGCTTCGCCATATAACTGCCATTAAAATGGTTAGCGAGCAATTGAGAGTCAACATATACATTTATATGCGTAATTTTTAAACTTAAAGCAGTAGTTAAACCCATGATTAAAGCTTCATACTCAGCTTCATTATTTGTTGCATTGAATTCACAAGATACAGCTTGAGGTATGATATCACCTTGAGGGGACTTCAGGACTATTCCCAATCCAATTCCTTTGGAATTTGAAGCTCCATCTGTGAACAAAGGTCCGTAATCTAGGAATAGTTTTACCTTCAAGTTGCCGTACTTCAGCCCACTTCGGGCTGCAAACTTGGACTGAAGTCTGCTACAAAATCGGCTAGAGCCTGAGATTTGATGGCTGTTCTTGGCTCATACGAAATGTCATACGTGCTCAACTTGACCGACCACTTGGCCAATCTGCCTGATCTTTGGGGTTCTTAACACATTTCTTATAGGATAGTTAGTTCTAACAGTAATAGAATGTGTTTCAAAATAGTGACGCAGTTTTGTAGCAGCAGTAGTTAAGGCTAAAATTAATTTTTCAAGATGAGAGTACCTCGTTTCAGCATCTAGTAAAGACTTACTTATATAGTAAACAGGATGCTGTTCACCTTGGATTTCCTTCACCAATACTGCACTAACAAAGATTCTCAGAGATATGGCCAAATAAATATAAATAAAGGTGCTCACCATGTTCGGGTTTGGCAAGTAGGGGTGATGTCACCAAGTATTCTTTAAGTTGCTTAAAAGCTGCTTCATGTTGGTCAGTCCATTGGAAGAGTTTATTCTTCCTTAATACTTCGTAGAATAACCTGCACTTATCAGATGATTTAGATATAAATCTATTTAGTGCAGCTACTCTACCTGTTAACCTTTGGACATCTTTGATGTTCTTGGGAGATTCCAAGTTGAGAATGGCTTTGATCTGCTCGGATCGGCTTCAATTCCTCTCTTGGTCACCATATAACCCAAGAATTTTCCTGCTTTAACACCAAAACTGCACTTGGCTGGATGAAGCTTCATGTTGAAAGCTTTCAAGATGTCGAACGCCTCAGCAAGATGCTCCACATGATCTTCAATAGGCTTGGACTTGACTACTATATCATCTATGTAAACTTCCATTGTCTTGCCAAGTTGATCTTTAAACATCTTGTTCACGAGCCTCTGATAAGTTGCCCCTGCATTTTTAAGACCAAATGGCATAGCAATATAACAATATATACCTTCCGGAGTCATGAATGTTGTATCCTCTTGATCTGAGGGCTCCATTTGAATTTGCTGATAACCTGAGGACGCATCCATGAATGTTAAGATGTCATGGCCAGCTGTCTCGTCAACTAGAGAATCAATATGAGGAAGAGGGAATGGATCTTTCGGGCAGGCCTTGTTCAAGTCTGTGAAGTCCACGCATACTCGCCACTTGCCGTTCCTCTTCTCTACCACCACAACTTGGCTAACCACCTTGGATATTGAACTTCTCTGATCATATTGGACTTTAAAATCCTCTCAACTTCATCCTTTATGATCTGGTTCCTCTCCTGGGCAAACTTCCTTCTCTTCTGATGAACAGGACGGATGGTTGGATCAATGTTCAACTTGTGAGTAATGATGTCCTTGCTTATCCCCGTCATGTCCTCGTGCTTCTATGCAAAACAACATTTCTGACTTTTTAAGAACTCAATCAGCTCCTCCTCAATTTTGGATGGAAGGTCTATACCAACTTGTACTTGGGCCTCAGGATTCGACTCATCAACAGAAACATTTTTCGTCTCATGCTCCACTGCTTCAAGAACATCCTGGGCCTTTTTCTTTAATTGCTATGCTTGACGAGGAATCGAACTTGCCTTCATATTAACCTTGTAGCACTCTTTGGAAACTTGCTGATTCCCCTTCAACTTGGCTACACCCCAAGGTGTTGGAAATTTGACACACTGGTGATAAGTTGACGGTACGGCCTTCATGTTGTGGATCCAAGGTCTTCCCAAAATGACATTGTATGAGGAAGAGCATTCGATCACACAGAACCTTTCCATAGAATTCATACCCTCCAAATAGATATGCAACTTGATTTCTCCGACTGTTTGCTTTATTTCACCACTGAACCCTACCAGCACGGATGAATTCTTCACAACTTCAGATAAAGGGATGCCCATATCTTCAAGAGCATGAGTGAAGATTATGTTGACTGAGCTACCGCCATCAATCAGAATTCTCTTGACCACACAATTAGCAATCTGCACCTGAACAACTAGACCATCATGATGAGGGTCCAACGTGTTGTCCTTATCCTCATCCTCAAAGGAGATAACCTGACCATCTGTGAAGTCACGACGCCTTGAGGGAAATTCTGACTGATCCTCCTTAGAACTCTTGGCATGACGCTTGGCTGCAGAGTAAGTTGTTCCACAAATATGGGATCCACCTGAAATAACATTTACTACCTTGGTGGCTGGAGGTGGTGCAACTTTCTCGTCGGACTGCTCCCGAATCAGGTTCTTTAGACTCACTTCGACCCTCTTCTTACCCAACAAATCCTTAAGAAGACCCTTGGATAATAAATGAGCAAGCTCCTTCCTCAAGACAAAACAATTCTCAGTGGTATGCCCAAAATCCTCATGAAATGCGCACCACTTGGACTTGTCCTTCCAAGTTGTTGGCTGATCACTCTTCTTGGGCCATCTTGCTTTATCTCCAAGATTTCCCATGGCGGAAAGGATTCCTGCAATGTCCACAGAAAGCACTATTCGTAAATTTTAGGATAATCATTATCATCCCCATCTTGATCATCATCTACAAAATGAACTTTAGAAGATTCGGATTTAACAGGGGTTTGCCTGTTGGACTTATAGTGATGGGAATCCGATTTTCCGTCGAGGGCTCAAATAGAGGAGTGGGGGTTCTCCCAGTTGACTTCCCCATTGCCCGCCGTCATCCTCCAATCGATGAAAGGCAAGGCTGCGGTCGATTTCTTCAAGTTGTTTCGCAGAGTCATCACCAACTCATTATAAAATAGAGAGCTCTTCTTCAAGCCAATACGGAATGCTTTCGTAGCTGTGGACACGTCCAAGTTGGGTATAGTCCACCTTTGCCTCCTTGTTAAACCTGTGCAAATATTCTTTAAGACTTTCGTTAGGCTGTTGCACAATTCTATAAAGGTCACTAGTCAACTTGTCAAATGCCCTATTGCATGAAAATTGATTGATAAACATATTGACAAGTTGAGCATAAGAAGAAATAGAGTTTAGAGGAAGTCCTGTTAGCCATTTTAAGGCTGGTCCTGACAAAGTTGAGCCAAAACCCCTGCAAAAATATGCTTCTCTAAAAATAGGGGGGATACTTATAATATCCATTGATTCCTGATACAGCAACACATGCTCTGCCGGGTCGGTGCTCCCATCATACTTCTTCATATGAGGGACCGAAAACTTCTTTGGGATCTCCACACTGGCTATTGC
Source organism: Adenophora triphylla var. japonica (assembly GCA_022495995.1). Lineage (NCBI taxonomy): Eukaryota > Viridiplantae > Streptophyta > Magnoliopsida > Asterales > Campanulaceae > Adenophora > Adenophora triphylla. Next base: position 456,502 of record JAFEMH010001460.1, on the reverse strand, counting down.
TGGAACAAAACGAGATTCGTTATAGCAAGTTGGAGAAACTTGGTGGTATGGCGCATTGACTCCAGGTATGCTTCGAAGCAAATCCTTTATAGTCTGCATTTCCTTAACAAATTGACTCTCTGCGAAAAGAGGATTGTTATTAAACTGAGATGCAGAAGTATCAAAAGCATTAAAGAAACTCCCTGTTTGCCCCATTGAGGGTGTAGCATAGGTGTAGCAAGATGACAACACAGGTTGGTTAGCTGGAAGGCTGAATCTTGGTTGCTCGATTGGAATGGACGTCACGATTGTGCTTTCTGCTGGCAAGGTATTGGACATAGGGATATCTCCGAAATGGCTTGGTCCTGTACCTGCACCAAACAAAGATCTGGGAAGTAAAGGTGAAAATGGAGTAGATACTTGAGTCTCAACTTGCTTCCCTTTACGCAGGCTATCAATGGCATTGAATATCATGGCGTTCGTATGCTCCTGACCATCCAACCGATCATTCACTTTCTTCAACATATCGGCCATGTTGGATAATATCTCCAAATTGACAGCTTCCGCATTCAAAGATGGATTGCCTTGGGTGCCGGAAACAGGAAGCGGCCGACTCCTCTCACCTTGACTGCCGGACGGCGGATTGGCCATTTCTATGCAAATAATCAAAGTTTCCCACAGACGGCGCCAAATTGTTTTGGTCAAATTTCAACAAGTGCTTCAAGTGACAAGAAAAATGACTAAAGTGATATGAATCAGGGTACAATGATTATCGGGTTGAATAGAAATGAACACAAGTTGTTTGTTGACTAGGGAAAGCCCTTGAACAACTTGTTCACCGGCACAAAACCCCGGGAGGTTTAGGAACCTACCTTGACCAAAAGTTTACTAAGTATTTTTGTGATTACAGAGCTAGGAGCGTATAGAAGGGAACTTAAGCTAGTGTAAAAACATGTGTGCAAAATACAGTGTTTTTCCCCTTTTATACCTCAAATAACGGCTAATTTACAAGGAGAAAAAATAGGCCTAGAATCTCGGATAAGAGGTTGATCTTGTTGAGACATTATCGCCATTTTGTTGATTGAGGGGATAATGATCCGTTGCTGGGTATTTGCATGGTGAGACGTCTTTGAATTGGTCTTCAATTACTTTGACACGTTCCCTGAAAAATAAGGTTAACGTAACAATAGTTCAACCTGCAAATGATCAAGATGTAATAGAACAACTCAAGTTGTTAGTACCAAGATTCCAGGTGCAAGTTGTAAACAAGTTGATTAAAAATGTAGGGCCTAACAATGCAATGCCTGAAACATAATGTTAATTCATGCGTATAGTAATTTTCTTTTTTAAATGACAGTGGCAGCAGTTTTTGATTAAAATGAACTTCAGTATTATTGTTTGTTAGATGTAACTATTTAGTTGTGTTTATCAAAGAAAATAAATAATAAAATCTATTTATTTCATTTTATTTTATTGGGGGTACATGTACAAATAAATTTTCACCAATACCGATCCTAATTAAGCCTTAAAATTGTGTTACGTGTATGTTCAATGTTGTCATCATGGGCCAGCATACACAACAATGGGGCTCCTCACTTTATGCATACCATCATCCCACACCAAAGAAGCCGAAACTGTAGATGATCTTCCTATAACCCCTTCAACCTTCACTACAAACGACAACTTTTGCCCCACTGAGGTGAAAGACAATACCCTTGGCTCAACGCGAATTTTAAGTGCTTGTGGGGACGTAACCGTCACTTTATATACAGAAGTCGATGACCCTACATTTGTTACCGTCCTGGTGTAGTTACGACTAAAACTCTGTAAAGGTAGAGCAAATAAAGCAAATGAAGGTATGTTCAAGTCCCAAACTGCCCCCATTGTGGCTGAAGAACATGTGCTATTATCTCCGGTCAATAGTTGAAGTGTCGCACTACTATACCCTTGACCACATAAGAACTTTACGTAGTCATTTACATTTGCATCATATACTAGACCAGGGTTAATAGCTTTTAAAGGATCAATATGACCGGCTCCATATGATAATTCAGCATCTGGGCTCGTGCTAACATCCAAGGGATATGCTGAAAATGTCGAAAGTTAATCACAACGTGAGTCATTAAAATGACATAAATATTTGCTATATAAAAAAATAAGCGTTCTTCGATATGAAAATTTGGAGATATATACCAGTAGTCATGAGGGCGGACTTAATTGCAGCGGGAGACCAAGAGGGGTGAAAGGATTTGATATATGCAGCTACTGCAGAAGCGTGTGGACAAGACATAGATGTTCCGGATAACATACTATATTGTGCTCTTCTTTTGTCACTTGGGACTGTTCCGGACAATGGAGCCAATGGTGAGTATGCTGCTAGGATTTCAACTCCAGGGGCAGTTATGTCCGGCTGAAAAAACATTAAACAGGGTTAACTTACTTGACAAAATCGTTAAAATTATAACAATAACAATAACGACGGGATTAGATAAGATTAGATTACCGAGAGAATGTCATTTGTGACGGGGTTGGGTCCTCTTGATGAGAATGAGGCCACATAAGGTGCCAGTGTGTTTTTCACCTCAGTGCTCTTCAATATAGTTGCAACAGGGTTGCTGTTTTAATTCATTAGGAATATCTGTTAAACTCAGAATACAGTGTCTATTTTTTTTGTATAATTTAATAAAAAAAAAAAAAAGGAAACCAAACAAATTTGTGTAAATTATGCATTTTACTTGCCTTGTCGAGTTAATGTAGTCGCCAATGCTAGCACCATTATCATTACCAACGAAAGTTGCGGGTAGAGGAAAAATTCTTGCAGCATCACTATCACTTATATCCCGTATCACCATTCCAGCAGCACCAGCTAAAAATGCAGGCTCCCCCGTATTAGTTTCATCACAAAGAATAATTTTTCCCTTCACCAAGTTCGCATCCAGTGAGTTTCTAAAGCAAAACCTACCAACATTACAGCTTATTAAACAATGTATACTCGTAAGCGAGTGTTAGAACTTAAGTACAGAAATTAAGGATCCTTCAAACAAGGCAAGAAAATGGAAAACAGATAATTACTTAGATGAGGAGCCAGTGTAATTTGCAGTTCTATTTGGCGCAGACCCTGCGTAAATTATCGGGTATGTCTCATTCTTCACACTAGTACAGATTTGAGCTTAGATAGCGCTTTTTTTTTAGCTTAGATAGCGCTTATAAGCGCTATCTAAGCTAGCGCTATGCAAGTTAGCATAGCGCTTGTATAAGCGCTATCTAAGCTCAAGCACTTAGATAGCGCTTTTAAAAAGCGCTATCTAAGCACTTTTTTTATTTTCAAAAATCATCTTAGGTAGCATTTTTTAAGTGCTATATAAGCAATTTTTTTACAAAAAGCAAGCTTAGATAGCGCTTAAAAAAACGCTATCTAAGGCCATTTTTCATTTTTTTTAATTTTTATTTTATTTCCTGCACCTATTTCAAATTATATGAATTATAACCAAGCAATCAAATAAATATAAATTAATATGAACTAAAAAAACATTTCATTCAACAATAACAATCAACCTTTCATTTATTACACCAATAATAATTCTTACAATCATCCACAAGAGCTATAAACTAACTAGTCTAACACCCGTCGCACGACATCAAACTTTGACAAAAAATTTAAACAAACCAAAGAATGTAGCAGTCTAATTAATGGGCATCAAGAATGAAGAACTGTCAAAAATTAGTCATTCCAATACTTGGTGTCTGATACTGTTGAGTCATTCCAATACTTGGTGTCTGATACTTTTCAAAGTCTTATGCCACTTGATGTTCAATATCGGGCTTCCATACCTGCAAAATCGACAGAAGATAAAAATCAGAAATTCCATAAGCAAAGATCAATAGTTTCTGTCATTATAATCATCACCAAAAACAACAGTGATGATATGAAATAAATTATATAAAACAAAACTCACTTGTGATCCTCTACCCTTAAAGGAGATGAAGATCGCAGATCATATATAAGTATCTGCACAATAGCAACAATGAGTTTCATTCTGAAGTAGATATTGCTAAGGGAGATGCACTTGTAATATATCATGCTGGTCCAAAGAATTACCTCCATCCCAAAATAGATGTCCCATTTTTATTAGAATCAATATACCAACTATCACACATATGTATGAGTAACAAGTCTGTTTGCATATTCATAAGAAGATCCTATTCCTTATAGTGAAGCAATCCAGAAAGAATATAAATATCATCATGATAGCCAAGACTGGAAAAATATTCCACTTTACAAACACATTATCATGCCATAACAAAGTAAAATACTAGGTTTATCCAATTTATCAATTATTAAAAGGGAATCGTTCAGTACTATCTCTACATAGATATTCAGGAATATTGAATCTTACACATTGGCACAGAAAAATAAGGATAGGACATGGGGACATATTACCTTGTACTCAAGTGGAGAATCCCATATCACAAGGGCACTGTCATCTGGTGACCATTCAATATCAGCCAAATCTAAAGTGTCAACAGCGAAAACACCCATTATCTCCCATGTACTACATGACAACAGATTTATGTGGTCCTTGCAATCAAGCCTTGTGCAAATCGCAGCAAATTTTCCATCCCGGGTGAAATAGAACATGGTATTTTAGGCACTTGTAATATATCCCATCCACATCTAGTATTGTAGTTGTAGAGTGTATATGTCTCTTGGATGCAATAGAACATGCTGGAAATTTCTCTGCAAAAGCCTTCTCAAACCCCATGACATGGTATTTTAGGCACGGTACTTATTAGCATCTGCAAGCACCTGTGGCAGATAGAAGTACAGTAATAGCACTCTGAAGTCGGCATCTGAAAAGAACAATGAAATCACCAAAATTAAGGACTGCAATCTGTGACAGAAATGAAGGCAAGATGATAACCATTATAGTAGTGGTAAGAAACATGAAAAAGGAGTGAAGCATATCCATACTTGAAAGTAAAGGTTACTCACAATAACATTTTTATCTATCAAAATGTCTAGACTGTACAGGGTAGGCTGCTTTCATGAAAAACAAAAAAGCAGGGAGTGTGGAGTACAAGTGTGGTAGAAGGGTAAAATAACCAACCTGTTGGTATAGTCGCAGTTTGAGGGAGGGAATCATGAAAAGAGTCTAACCCAATGTAAATGTCGCAGTTCTGTTAAATGCATCATATTTAGAATCTAGATACACCATGAGGAATCACGCAAAGAAACAGAGTAAAATTAAACCAAAACGTAAGAAGGATAAAAAATACCGACATTCATAGCATCAATAATTGTTTGAGAACACCAATGTTCAAATTACTTTAACTGGAAACAGAAAGAAACTACCTACTGGGTGATAAATCTTTCAAGGTACTACTAGTGATTAAATCGGAAAAAAAAATGCATACATATTTATCTTTATGTGTGAGTGTGTGTGTACACAAGTACCTTTCCTCCCGGAGATCTTTCTAATCGAGATTGCCATTCTCCAGCATTGATACTATCTGGAGGGAATTGACCCTGCTTTTCATTCGGATGATTACTACTGGGAATGGTGGAAGATGGGGCTTGGTCTGGGGCTGGGGATGGGTTTTTGGGTCGGGGTTTGGCATTCTTTTTGGGTTGGAACTTGACACCAGCCCTTCCTCCTGCAACACAATACCAATCCAGCATTTAGATTGACCCATAAAGACACACACAACACCATCCAATTCAACAACACACAAAAACAAACACACAATACTACCCAATTCAGCATTAGATTGACCCATAAAAAGGAGTGAAGCTAACAACCATCATCTACCAATAGTAATAGCTCACATATTTAGTTTTAAAACTTAACTAACCTTCAAGCTGCCACAGCATGAACATGGTATGTCCATATTCGAGTCCTCATCCTCATTCAGGCATTTTAACAAACAGTTGAACTACAAATCAATACAAAGCAATTCTCAGGGATTAAAAAAATGTAATACAAAATGCCTCTTTGATCTCAAACCCTAGAAATGAAATCAAACCCTAGAAATGAAAATTGGATGGTAAATTGAAGCAGAACAACAAACTCAGACACACTCAGATCAATAAAATAAAATCTAACATTAACCACAGCCCAATAAATATGTCAATTTCAGATGAATTACGAGAATAGAAAATTAAGAATCAATGACGTTGAGAAAACTGATTGAGCGACTAACTACCTTCAGGGGTCCAAAACTGATCGGATGATTTGGAGGAGAGAAGATCGTCGGGGAGATCGAGCTTGCCTTCGGCCATCGGACGGTGAATTAGTCACGGAGTTTGAACGGGAAGATTCGGCGAGAGGTAGGGGAAAGAGAGAATCAACGGCAGAAGACGGTGGCTGGAGAGAATCAATGTGGGAAACGGACGGAAAAGAGGGCAAGATTAGTGAAATTTGTGAGATTTTAGAGAGTGGAGATTTGTTAGGGTTTCAAAAAAAGCATTTGGGGTAGAAGAACACGACACTTGCAGAGAGAGAGAGAGAGAGAGCGGGCGACAATAAGAGAGAGGGGGGAGGAAATTGGGAATGGGTGAGGGTTTGTTGGTTACGAAGCGTTAAAGTACCATAGCGCTTCTGATAAGCGCTATGTTAGCTTTGTCTAATATAGCGTTTTTCTAATAAGCGATATGTTAGTTAATTTTTTTTATTATTATTATTTTTTTGTTTTGATTATTAAATTTGAAGATGAGTATGTGCTATGTAAGTGTACACCTTAGATAGCGCTTTTTAAAAGCGCTATCTAAGGTGCGTTTCCTAAGATCCAATATGTACTAGTGTCATGTCAAATGTGTTTATTGAAACTCCCTACATGAACAAGAAATATATAGATCAATGATAAGATGACAGAGGAAATTAATTGTGAGAAAAAAAAATACTCCCTCCATCCCAAAATGAATGTCCAAAAAATGTCCCAATTAACCCTTGATCAAGAGCAAATTTGAATGTTTTTTTTTGGAATTTGGACATTCATTTTGGGACGGAGGAAGTATATATATATATATATATATATATATATATATATATATATATATATATATATATATATATATATATAGCAGCTAGGAGAAGAAGTTTCACCGCATAAGTGGAACCGTTGCCGAGTTGCAGCTTTGTTTGAAACTTCCTGTCAATGGTACTAGCAGCAACAGAAAGAAGCCAAGGTGAAAAATTTGTGACCGTTCCAAGGTCAGGGCCGTTATTACCAGCAGAAGCTGATGTAAGTATCCCATTTCTCATGGCATGAAAAGATCCGATGGCTATCGAATCGTTAAAATATCTTCTAGGGCGGCTACCACCAACTGAAAGGGATATTAGGTCAACACCATCTGCAATAGCATCATCAAATGCTGCAAGAATATCGGCATCATGGCAACCATCGACCCAACATACTTTGTAAACAGCTATACGGGCTGATGGGACACCTCCTCTAGCTGTTCCATGTCCGAGTCCCATTAAGCTTGCCATGCCAACTGTGGCACCGGCAGCTATAGAGGCAGTGTGTGTTCCATGACCATTTGAATCTCTTGGGCTTTGTAATTCTCCTACACCGAAAAGTCCATCACTTCTATAATATCGAGCTCCAACTATCTTGCTGCATATAAAATTCACAAAGAAAATGAATAAAAAGTAAAATCACATCAATTTTTTTTTATTTTTTTGAAAAAATAGGTGGTTGTTAATTACTTGTTGCAAGTGATGTTGGAAGATTGGCAAGTGCCCTTCCATTTGGCTGGCGGAGAAATAAATCCTTTGTCACTGAAACTATCAGATTCAGGCCAAATACCAGTGTCAAAAACTCCAATGATAATGTTACTTTCGACGGTTGTTCTATTCACTTGTTGGGAAAAGCCCATGAAGTCCCATGACCTTGTTGTATGGAGTTGTTTCTTTTCGCTAGCGAACACCGAAACCACCCCATCCATTCCTGTACAAATAATGTCGAGAGTTATTTAAGCAGATGAAACAGCAAATGAACATTTTATTGCATGGCCGCGAGCCTCTAATAGCATAACTTAAGAGAGTGATGGTACCTGCTACTCTTTCCTTTTCATCCTCAGTTAGCTTTACTGCAAAACCATTGAAGCTCTTTTTGTAGCTATAGAGTAGACATGATGAGGATTCACTGTAGAAAGCATTCCAACAAACAAAGTCTTGCATAGTTAGTAAGCTTATTGCAATTAGAATAGGGAGTATGTACTATCATACATACTCCCTTTGTCCCATAATAAGTGTCATATATAGTTGACTTGTCAAACTTTATACACCAGCCTTCGGCCAACAAATATATATATATATATATACCTTCCAAGAACGTTTTGAAGCATGTTTAAGTGAAGTTCCGTATGGTTTGCGCCTCCCTTGAGCTTCTCTCCCATGTACACAATATAGTTCTGATCATTTCACAACAACATATGTCAATAATTGTTAAGTTGTAGATAACCTAACTAACATTATAGTTTGAACCCTTTTATTTAAAAAAAAAAAATGTTTTTTACCTTACGGCCATCATCAGAAGAAGAAGCAGAAGCAGAAGCAGAAGCAGTGGCAAGGCCAAGTATTAGCAAGACAATGCATAAAAGGTTAGAAAATTTGCTCATGATCATTAATTTCCGACTCCGGACTAGCAAATAAATAAGTGAAAATTTGTAATGAAGTTATTGAAGTTGTTGTGTTACTGGATATATATATATAGATATGATGTTTGTCTAGCCCAGCTAGCAGAAAAATTTATATAAAAGATGAAACAAGAAGTTTCTGACCTGCTCTCTCTCTCTCTCTCTGATATGAAGCAGTCCAAGTCCAGAGTTTCAATTAACCATGTTTTATTCTCTAATTAAGTGGTTGATGAATATTCATCCATTGTTTTATTTTACCCAGTCCTTTTACTAGTCATCCCTGAATGTCATTTTTTAAGATGATACAATAACTTACTAATCTATTCCATGTGTGTTTTGTTTAGGCAGCTTCTACTAAGTCTAAGGGAGATCTTCTCATTTTACTTTCTATTTTTATTTGAAATGCAACATTTAACTACTCAAAACTTCTCCTTCCTCATTCCTCATAATGCTTGTTTATTTTTCATTTAAGAGACTTTTGATATATGAAATTTACGTTTATTTTTATATAAAATTGCATAAATACTCTTAATATTCATTTTCTTTTCGCAAGTATATAATGAAATGTAAAAATAAAAATTGTGATAAATTTTTAAAGACAGCAAAAATGAACGTTTATTTTAGGACAATATATTTAAAAGAAATCTTTTTTTTTTTTTCCTTCAAAAACTGAAGTTTTAAATCCGAACATGCAATACTTAAATTAAATAAATTTCGCAAGAAATGTCTTGTACCGTTTCTACGTGCCTAGTCCGCTTGAAATAATCGTAATTGAAAAGGTATACAAACCACCACTAATATAAATCATAAATAAATATTAGGATAATTTTAACCCAGCCAATTAGTGGACTTTTATAACCACAAACTGAGATTCAGTCACAATAAATTTTATACTCCCTCCGTCCCAGGAAATGGTTCAAAAATCATTTTTGACTCAGCATGCAAATTAAAAACTAGGTGGAAAGAAAAAATATTGTGAGTGTAATTTGAAAATATGAGAGAGAATTAGTGGAGGAAATGGTAAATTTAAAAAGTGTTGTGAATGTAATAGTGAATTAGGAGAGAGAATGAGTGGAGGAAATAGTGAGTGGGTATAATAGAATATTAATAAAACTTTTCCATTTTAGGAAAGGTGAAGCTTCAAACGTGACGCCATTTTGGGTAAAAGATGAAGCATTTTCTGGGACGAAGGGAGTATTTGTTAGGTGACGTGACGCCATTTTGAGTAAAAGATGAAGCATTTTCTGGGACGGAGGGAGTATTTGTTAGGTGACGCAGGAAACGACTCTCGTCCTTCTTATTCATTGGTGGTGGAGTGTTTACTCGATCGAAGAATTATGGAGAAAATTGATTTTTTTTTTTCAAAATATTACTTTTTAAAAATTTATTTACGAAAATAACATTGTAAAAATTTTAAGTACCAAAGTAGCATTTTCAACCAATTCCGGAATTGGTAATTCCGGAATAATGTATTCCGGAATTACCAATTCCGGAATTGGTTTTTTTTTTTTTCAAAACTGAATTTAAGAAAATAATATTTCTGTTAATAGAGAGCGATCGCGCCTATAATAGGGAGCGATCGTTCCTAATGTATTCCAGCGTTATCAATTCTGGATTCCCTTTTTTTTTTTACAAAAACTGATTTTAGCAAATTAATATTTTCTGAAAAAGTAGAGAGCGATCGCGCCATAAGATAGGGCGATCGCGCCTAAAGGCATATTTTCAAATCCGAAAATGCAAATTTCGGATTTATTTAAATTGGAATCCGGAATTACCATTTTCGGATTCAAATGTTAAAGAGAGAGAGGAAAAGTTGTCAAAGTTTTTCAGATTCAAAAGGAAGGAGAGGGAGTTTCAGTCAGTGTCTGAGTGAGAGAAAGAAAGAAAGAATAAAGAAAGAAAGAAAGAAAGAAAGAAAGAAAGAAAGAGAAGAACTTCGGAGAAGGAGAAAGAGTTTGAAGGGGAAATTTGTTGAAGAATAAGAGGAAAGTTTTTTAGAGAAAGAGTTTGAAAGGTTAGTTTTATTTCTTCTTTATATTTGTTTTGAGATGTTAATTTTAGCTATATAAATTTTTCTAAGAGTTTATTTGTGCATTTTTATATAATTTGTTGTTAAAACTATTATGATTTATGTACTTAATTGTTGATTGTCAATGAATTAAACAATTGTTATTCAATTTTTGCCTAGTTAGGATTTTCTTAAGTTAGGTTTAAAATAAATTGCTTGTTAAAATTAATTTGACAAACTTGTTGCAATTTTTCTACTTAATTATTAATTTATAAGTGTTAAATTTAAAATTTGAGCTTAAATGTAGCAAAATCTTAAGTCCCATTTAAATTTAATTACTATTAAATTTTTGTGTTTCAGATGAATCAACATGAACTACAACCATTTATTGTTCCTGGGCCAATCGATCCACATGTATTGACTTCTCAGGAGACACATAGATCTAATTATATTTGGGATGGACAACAGTTACCCAATTTAAGACCTATAGGCTTGGTACAGAACTTCCAGCTAGAGTTGATTGGAGGATAGAAACTAAGCTTATAAATGCTGGATTTTATGGAGTATATTTATTAGGTCATTTACAATATGATTGGCACTTGATTGAAGCTTTGATTGAGAGATGGCGTCTAGAGACCCATACCTTTCACTTACCTGTAGGGGAGATGACTGAATGAACGCTCGCCCGAAAAAAGATGATATCAAAATATCATTTTCTCCCTTTTTTTTTTGAAAGAGTTTTTAATGTGTTGAAAATGATACGATGAGTTTTGAAAACTTCGGTTTTGGGAGTCGCCACGCCGTTTTTAGAGGAAAACATTGAAAAACCTATTTTGAGAGATTTTGAGTCCGGGAGTCTGGTTACGTGTTTGGGAAGAACTAGAGAGTTCACCCAACACGCCTCTTTCGAGACTTTCAATCAACGTTGGACAATTTTGGATATTTAAAGTGTGTGTGCAATATGTGTCGATGTGTAAAACATGCAAATTTGACATTTTCATTGATAATATGAAAGCTGAGTACAGTTTGTGAGCCATGACAGGGGGCCACACCCCTTTTACATATTATGATTGTCAAAAACAAGGCAGAAGGTAAGACAATCTGCCCAGAGAGCTTGGATGTCGTCCGACACAGGACCTCCTAGGAAGAGGGTGTCGCACGACATGATACCTCTTGGTCAGATTATCTTTTACAATGACCAAGCTATTTCTGGAACTGGAATGACATTTTATTTAACTCATTCAAGACACTATTTGAAGGTCCAAAATCAGTTTGGGATTGTCGGGAGTGAGCAAAGTCACGATAGACTTTGAATGATACGGATGTCATGTGACATGGAACATCCGAAGTTATCCATGTCATATGACGATCCGCCTCCAATAAATCGCACCCAAACAGATCGTAGGCACTCAAATAGTGGCTTATGAGCCACGAGAATGCTTAGGAAAGCTCTGAGTGGCAAAGGGAATAAACTGGACAGATCTGAAGTCCAAAAATGGCTTTATAGCCTTCTGGGATCTCTATGTCATATGACACAGGATCTCCATGGAGTCCTGTGTCGCCCGACATAGATAGGCCATTTTTGTGCCCTTCAGTCTGTTTGTTTCCCCTTTGTTCCCCAAGGCAAACCAAGCATATTTAACTACTGTAAACAGTAATATAACAATAATATAGGAGTATTATGGGAGGATCACATGGCTTTAGTGACCAAATGTGATGAATCACATATTTTTGGCCACTTTGAAGTAGCCATCTCCTCCTAACTCGATGCAAATGCGTAAAGATTGAACCTTTATTGATCCTAAGATGACCAAATGTCCAGATCTGAGGTGAGGAGAAGTGAATATTGAAGATTCACTTCTCCACCACCTTTATCATGCAAAAATCCCAATTTTTACATAATATTAAAGCAAGTAAGCATGCAATGTATTATAAATGTATTAAAGACTTTATTTAAAGAGGGAGAAGGGTTTAGGGTCTACCTATTGTAGTCCACAAGGTGAGATCACCAATAGTATGGTGTCTACCCCTTCTACACACCAACAAAGGAAGCTTTTTTTAGGTATTGGCCTTGAAGTGTGTGTGTGTGTGAGGAGGGAGGTGAGTGTGTGTATGAGAGAGAGAGAGAGAGAGACTCTATTTGGACAGAGTTTCCCTTATATTCCTGGTATCCTCCCCAATATTCACTCTCAAGTCCTCTAAAATGATCAGCCATGCCTTGTATTTATAGGCAGGCTGATGGGGAGTCTTATGTCGCACGACAAGGGCAGTTAAACCGCCTTAGTGACTTCTATGTCGGACGACAGCGTACTCCTTTTGGCCATGTTGGGCCGAAAGCTTGGCAGGCCCAATGGACTGATGGGCTTTTGGTGTTTTTTGGACTAAATATTACCTTTTAGCAATTATAGAAGCCCAATTTTTAATTAAAGTGGATACAAATCATGGGTTCGGATCGGGGTACTCACAGAGCCCCTCGGCGACGTCACTTCCACGGGAAGTGGGGTCGTTGACACAATTAGAATCCCGAGCCGGACATGAACGGCGGGGACAGAGGTGACCAAGATGGTCAAGTGGCTGGACCTCTTATGAAGAGGATTCCTACGTATCCCGTGGGGGAATCAAGCCGAATCGTAGTTCGTTGAAGATGGGGTGCCAATGAAAGGCTACGGGTTTTGTACCCGAGATTGACTGTTCCAAGGGGAGTCACCCCGAAAAAGATGACTTTCTTCTTTAGGAAGCCACCCCGCGAACTTGACTGTTTTTGGTGGGGAGTCATCCCGATGATTTGACTTTTTTCTTTGGGAGTCACCCGCGAAATATGACTGTTTTTTCTTTGGGAAGTCACCCCGCGAACTTGACTGTTTTTGGTGGGGAGTCATCCCGATGATTTGAATTTTTTCTTTCGGGAGTCACCCGCGAACTTGACTGTTTTTGGTGGGGAGTCATCCCGATGATTTGACTTTTTTCTTTCAGGAGTCACCCGTGAACTTGACTGTTTTTGGTGGGGAGTCACCCCGATGATGTGACTTTTTTTCTTTGGGAGTCACCCGCGAAGTTGACTGTTTTTGGTGGGGAGTCACCCCGAAGATGTGACTTTTTTTTTGGGAGTCACCCGCGATTTGACTTTTTCCTTTGGGAGTCACCCGCGAATTTGACTTTTTTCTTTGGGAGTCACCCGCTAATTTGACTGTTTTGATGGGGAGTCACCCCGAAAAATTTGACTGTTTTTCTTTGGGAGTCACCCGCTAATTTGACTGTTTTGATGGGGAGTCACCCCGAAAATTTGACTGTTTTTCTTTGGGGAGTCACCCCGCGAATTTGACTGTGTGGGAAATCTGTACGGTCTTTCCGGACCGGGTAGTTTAAAGCCATTCCGGGCTATTTGCTGTGTTGGAAACTGTACGGTTTTCCGGACCGGATAGTTTATGGCCATTTCGGGCCACTTTGACCAAGAGAGGTGGGTATTTGAACCCAAATGAAACATAGGAACGAGCCTAAAAGGGGTGTAGGAACAAGCCTAAAGAGGTGTAGGTACAAGCCTACGCATAGGAGCAAGCCTAGCGAGATATAGGAACGAGCCTGAAGAGGTGTAGGAATAAGCCTACTCATAGGAACAAGCCTAGCGAGATATAGGAACGAGCCTGAAGAGGTGTAGGAACAAGCCTACGCATAGGAACAAGCCTAGCGAGATATAGGAACGAGCCTGAAGAGGTGTAGGAACAAGCCTACGCATAGGAGCAAGCCTAGCGAGATATAGGAACGAGCCTGAAGAGGTGTAGGAACAAGCCTACGCATAGGAACAAGCCTAGCGAGATATAGGAACGAGTCTGAAGAGGTGTAGGAACAAGCCTACGCATAGGAACAAGCCTAGCGAGATATAGGAACGAGCCTGAAGAGGTGTAGGAACAAGCCTACGTGTGTAGGAACAAGCCTACGCATAGGAACAAGCCTAGCGAGATATAGGAACGAGCCCTCGAAGAGGTGTAGGAACAAGCCTACGCATAGGAACAAGCCTAGCGAGATATAGGAACGAGCCTGAAGAGGTGTAGGAACAAGCCTACGCATAGGAGCAAGCCTAGCGAGATATAGGAACGAGCCTGAAGAGGTGTAGGAACAAGCCTACGCATAGGAATAAGCCTAGCGAGATATAGGAACGAGCCTGAAGAGGTGTAGGAACAAGCCTACGGATAGGAACAAGCCTAGCGAGATATAGGAACGAGCCTGAAGAGGTGAAGGAACAAGCCTACGCATAGGAACAAGCCTAGCGGGATATAGGAACGAGCCTGAAGAGGTGTAGGAACAAGCCTACACATAGGAACAAGCCTAGCAAGATATAGGAACGAGCCTGAAGAGGTGTAGGAGCAAGCCTACGCATAGGAGCAAGCCTAGCGAGATATAGGAACGAGCCTGAAGAGGTGTAGGAACAAGCCTACTCATAGGAGAAAGCCTAGCGAGATATAGGAACGAGCCTAAAGAGGTGTAGGAACAAGCCTACGCATAGGAATAAGCCTAGCGAGATATAGGAACGAGCCTGAAGAGGTGTAGGAACAAGCCTACGCATAGGAACAAGCCTAGCGAGATATAGGAACGAGCCTGAAGAGGTGTAGGAACAAGCCTACGCATAGGAACAAGCCTACGAATAGGAATGAGCCTAAAGAGGTATGGGAACAAGCCCAAATAGGTGTCCGAGATAAACTCAAAAGGATCGCGAGATGAACTCTATGACTTGAAATGACTTTATCTGAGAAAGTAATGATGATTTGCAGGTGAATGAGATATGCTTTCATACCTGTGCTATGCTTACCTGCAAGGGTTGTGCGCACGATGATCACTTGAAGTGATTGGCTGACTTTGGAAACATTTGTCGGGTAAAACATGAACTTTGCGGTTGATATTACCGTTGCAAGACGGATTCTGCTGTCAATTTGCCGTTGCGAGACGGGTATGGCTGATGATTCACCGTTGCAAGATGGGCTATTGAGGACTTGCCCTTTGCCAAACTGGCCGTTGATGAACGTTGTCGTTGCAAGATGGACCTTTGACGATGATTTACCATTTCAAAACGGACTTTTGATTCATTTGTCATTGCAGGACGAGCCTTTGAGGATGATGGTGAGGATGATCCTTTCCAGCCCCCGCTTGCCGCAGTATCCCAGTGGCGCGGACATTATGGTGAGCCCCGGCCTTGGGTCCTAGATGAGGAGGATGATTCTGGCGATGACTCTGAGTCAGAGTGACCACGACGGTCCCCTTTTGCCATGCTTTAGGACTCTTAGACATAGAGAAGGAGCAATGCATGCACTGATCTATAAAATCTTTGCATTTTGCAACTAATGCATTCTATTGATAGCATCTAGATTTATTTTTTTATATGTATTAGTCCGTCCCAAGAAATGGCAAGAAAGGATGGCATTTGTTAGGGGTTGGTAATGTATTTAGGTGCAAAGTGTGCCAAATCCTCTCCCATGCGGCTGGTGAGTAGGGGGGATGGATATAGATCTTTGGGCTGCTTTGGACAAGTTTTGAGCAAGTATCGGATCGCCGATGGTGTGCTGCAGATGCAGCCAGTTCTGACGTCTGATGGATGGTCACGTTTACTGACTTTCTTGGGAAACTAGCCCCAGTGTTTGTAAAAGGACAGCTTCGCAAAAGGCGACTTCCAGTAGTCACAGCAGCCCCAAAATTCATCTTCAACCTTGGCATCATCGCCCAGATCCAATATTTGGCCCAAAATGGAACGTTATGAAGAGAGGTCCAATGCAATCCTGTTACAGGCATAATCATCACGCGACCCAGGAGGCACCCATCTTTCCAGACCTTAGTCAATCAGTCACAGACTTGGAAATATATACGTGCAGGGGCACATTTTTTGAAAAGTGGGAATGAATCCCGAATTTGTGTATGACACACTTGCTTTGGGTTTGACTCTTTTGAGAGAGTATAAACACGACAAGGTGTGGAAAAGTGTTTGGAAGCCCCTGCTGACAGAAAGACAGTGTTTGGCTCTATTTCCCTATGACGGAGAGAGAGAAGACTTGTCGAGACACTTGAAAACTTGTCTTATTCATGATGATCACAAAGCTGCTTAAAACCCTTTATTGATGTTCGGGTTATTCAAACACTAAGTCTGATAGGAACAAATATTTTGATTGATCACAAGGAGAAAACCAACTGATATCGAGGTCAAATTCGGAAGGATGGAAAGTGTATGGGAACGGTCCTTGATGAGACCGAATTTTCTGAGATTTATTTGTGATTTCGACCGGACCAGTTATGGTTGCCTACGTTCTCCCCGACGAGGAGCTCAGGTCGTCGTAGTTCGAGCTTATCCCGAATGAAGAGAATGAATGTGAAAATTCGAGATTTCGAGGACCCTCGAGGATTTTGAGAGTTGGGGGATTGAAGATCATGTCCCCTTGGAGTGTCCATGAAAGACACGGACGCGAAGCCCCAGTGGGACATTCGCGGCAAGTGTTTGTGGAGGAGAAATGAAATATGCTCACATAAAGTGCCAAATGAATGGACTGAATTTGCACAATCTTAGATTGATGATCTTTTGAGCCGAGATGGATTTGGCTCTGATTTAAGCAAGCAATGAAGCATTAATCTGATTTAGATCTCGAAGATATCAGAATGAAATTGCTACCCGGTAGGGACTGTAGTTGGGTTTCCGGGCTTCGATCGGCCATCGGGTAATTTGGAAAATTGTGACCTCTTAAGATGAGAGGTCGGCTGGGCCTTTTACTGACTGAACCTCTAAAGATGAGAGGTTGGCTTTTGAGGATGTGTTTGAGAAATCTACGGCGAGGAAGATTGATTGCCTCTAAGAATGAGAGGTCAAATTTTGACTTTGGCCAAAGGCAAGGGTAATGGTAAGGGAATATCCTCTAAAATTGAGAGGATGGCTTGGTATTGGGTAAGGAAACGGTGAGAGGAAGTCCAAGCATATTGACAAATTTTATGAACCTTCGAGGGTTTGGGCTTTTTTATGAACACTGGAGAGCCTCTTGAGAAGTCGAAGACTTTTGCTGAATTGTGAGGATTTAAAATCCTTCTTTTGATGATTTGGGATGGCCTCTTTGAGGAGATGAGGAATCTTGCTGAATTGTGAGGATTTAAAATCCCTCTTTTTTTTTTTTTTTTTTTTTGATAACTTGGAAGGCCTCCTGAGGAGTTGAGGATTATATCTGAGATTGTGAGGATTAGAGAATCCTTTTTTTGACAACTTGGAAGGCCTCTTTGAGGAGTTGAGGATTATCTTTCCTTTCTTCATGACTTGAGTATTCTATGCATCGCCGACTCTCGAAGCTAGCTTCTTTGGCGTTGCTTGGACTTCTCTCAGCAAGGAGCAAAGGTGATGGCTAAACAGGGTTTCAAAACATGTCGATCTTGAAATGAAAGGATATTGTTTGGTGAGGGTGAGGTAATGGCTTTCCTATGGGTGAAAGGCTTCAACCGCAATCCCTACCGGATGACCTAAACGAAATTAAGTCTTCGTTGCTTGCTTGAGCTTTAAATGAGAAAGATTGATGCAAATTCTCGATCAACGAAATGATGAGGATAATGAAAGAGATATGAGCATATGAGATGCGAGATGGGGAGTTGGTAAGCCCCAACTTGAGAACGATATTAATTGATTTTCTGATTCTGATTAATTTAAACATGAGTTATTTCAAAGCATTAGCGATTGAGCAGCACAGGTGATCATCTTGGATAAGACCATTTCAATTAATTGTAACGTGGGTGGCGAGTGATGTCTCGAGCCTAGCAAGAAAAGAAACAAAGACTTTTATCATTGGAAGAAAAGACTAGTCCAACGTGGACTTGACAGACTCTTGTCCAATAAAGGACATTCATTAAAGAAACAAACAGACAATCTAGATCCTACAAAGACTGATTGACTGTATTAATATTGGATGGGAGGGCCCTGGGTTCTGGTGAAGATCACGGAAGAAGATTGGTAATCACATTGGGGCGAGGAGCCTTCTCGATCTTCCCCTCATCAATAAGCCTTTGGATGAGCAGCTTCAAAGGGACGCAGTCATTGGTAACATGTCCAGGGTACTGATGGTAGAGGCAAAACTTGCTAGTGTCCAGATTGGGATTTGCCTTAACCGGGTTGTAATTATCCAGAGGCTTGATCAGCCCAGCCTTTACCAAACCATTAAATGCCTCCTCAGTTGGCATCCCCAAATCATCGAATTTCTGCCGCTGAGGCCTTCCTCCACCACGGCCAGATAACTGACCCTTCTCCCCTTGAATGTAGTTGACGGTGTTAGAGACAGCAGTTTCTTTACCCTTTGAAGCAACAGGGGTAGAGCTTGGAACAATGGAATAGGTAGTATTCTCGCTTTCAGCCCCTGCACTCACCATTTCTCGCAGATTCGGGTAGTACCCCCGGCCAATGGCTTTCCTGATAGATGGCTTGACACATGAAAGGAAGATGGACTTCTCGTCAGAGAGGGGAATTGGGTGAGCCAACTCATTAAGCTTCTTGTTCCACCTTTTGTAAAAGTCGGTCACGGACTCATCGTGCCTCTGAATGGTGCCGATCAAGTCACTACGAGTGGTGTACCACTCGACACTTCCTTTGTATTTGTCCAAAAAAGCATCACTGATCTGGGACCACGTAGCCCTTGCTTCTGGCTTAAGGCCTAGGAACCACCTCAAAGGAGAGTCATCGAGGGATAAGTGAAAGTAAAGGGCTAGCATCTCTTCGGTGGCCCCTTTAGCACCCATTGACATGATGTAGCTGTTCATGTGAGTTTTAGGGCATGTGGAGCTTTCAAACTTGGTTATGGGGGGCATCTTGAAGTTCTTCGGGAGAGCCTTGGAGTCTTTGAGCTCTACGGAGCTGACCATGTTGGATCCGAAAGTCATTCTGTGCAACTGTTCTTTCACATACTTCAGTTCTTCTTTCAAACTTGAAACCTCGGAGGATGGGGGTCATCCCATAGTTAGAGCTACTGTTGAGGATGGCACTGGGAATTCTGGCGTGGGCATGATTGGCAAGGCAGCCGGAGGAAGACCAAGAGTGCTGGGTATGCTAACATTGCTGTCCACTAAGCCAACTGGGCTGGGGATCTTGTTCCCGTACATGTCGTAACCATTGAATTGGACATCGGGATTCCGGGGCCCGAACTGTACTGATTGACTGCCGAACTGACCATGAGCAGGGGACCTGATACTGGTGCACGGAGCTGAATACGGGGTGGAACCGTACAGATGTTGGGTGAGAGGGGAACAAACCGCCGGTTGAGGGATGTTGTTTTGGAATTGGGGTTGTGGATATTACGGGATCTGATTCTGGCAAATCTGGCTTCCTGACATGCGATAACTGCTCTCTGCTGACTGGACTGATCATGAGGAGCCATAAACTGACCACCGAAGGTTGGGTTGAACGGCTGACCCGTGCTGTTATACGGACTTTGACCCCGAGTCCCAAACTAATTTTGAGTATACCCAAACGGCTCTTGATTGACACCACTGGGTTGCTGACCTTGCCCAAGCTGGTTCTGAGGGTAAAACATAAACTGGTCCTGAGCACTGACCTTCGGTAAGGAGCTTGATTCGCCCCTTGGCCCGTATTGCATACCATAAGTAGATACTGGGATAGGGGGAGGTCTTGACATACCCCCATGAGTTGGCATCGAGAGGGAGCCAGGCACACCATAGGAGACTGGTGGGGGCATATTGTGAAGGCTTTGCCTAGGTGAGGATGGTGGAACAAAGCCAGTGCCGGTGATAGTAACATCGGGCTCTTCCCTGATTTCTTCGTACGACCCATCGGGGTGACGGATTACGGCAACGCCTTGCATGCGCATTACTTCGAGAGCAGCGCGGAGAGAAGCTTCTTGAGAGAAGTTGAAACCTGGGTGAGGGTTTACAAACGGACTTCCCGGGGGTGTCATATGAGGACCCATGCCATAACCACTGCTAGGAGAGGCATTTAGAGCTGTGTTCAGCCCCGTGTTCTGACCTTGATCTGGCCCTACACCCTGACTGACATTCTGATTCTAAGCTGGATCAACACTTGCATTCGGACCCAAACCCGCTGAGACTTGCGAATCTGCCATTTCTGAGACTGCTGGAAATGAACCCCTGACTGGAGAGAAACTGATTAACCGACCACCCGGAACTCTGACCCAATACTTGCTCGCTGAAAGGGGAGAGAATGGCTTTAGGTAGGGGAGAGGATAGGCTGAGGACGGACTCATGCATATGCTCTTTTTTTATATATATTTTTTTTTTATGTTTTTTTTTGTTTAAAAATGATTTTATTAATCCTAGGAATGGTTGGAAAAGGGGGAAACCTTCTTTTTCGCATTCTACGCTATTCCTGGATTAGTGGGTTCCATCACTACATTTATAGACCCCCTGTATTCCACCTGTATTGCACCTCCGGGACGGACAATCCCGGCAGAGGTCCTATAGGGCACGTGGAACCCACCAATCGAAAGGGAGAACGAACCTATGGGCATACGAGCCAAAACAAGTCAAACTCGGGGTTTTCAAAACCAAGTCCAAGTCAACGTCTAAACTCGGGAGGAGAGAGGGTCAAAAGTACGTTTGATTGTACGAGACCGCAATTTACAGGTAAAACCCTGGAAGAATTGGGCATGACCTCTCCTTGTTTGGAGTTGAAAAATCTGGCATGGCCTCTCGTCACTTGGTGGCGAAATTTCGGTATAACCCTTGTTAGTATGCGTTAAGAATTCGACATGGTCCCGCGTTGACACATGTCGAGAACGCGTCATGACCTCTCTCGAAGCCAAGCTGAGAAATCGATATGTACCTACGTCGAGATATGTAGAGATCTTAACGTGTACTTACGTTTGAATTATGTCGTAATTCCGACATGAAGAGGGAGAGTATGCCAAGATTTTTGGAGACGAAGCATGACTCGGACTTTGTGAGAAAATTTTGAAAACCGAGTTTAAAATGTTTTGAAAAGCATTGGCCAAAAACCAACCGGTCACGGTAGAAAGTGTGTCACGGACAAGTGTTGGCTGACTCACTGGCTAGGAGGACTTTAGGTGCTCAAATGTCAGCGAAACACGTCGCTTTCCGCAATGCCGTCCGTACACTCCCGGGTTCTAACTCTATGTGCAGGTAGCGTGCGAGTAGTGTGAAGGTATTTTCTAGGAAAATATATATTATTTTTTTTTTGCTTTTTTTGTAAAAGATTTTTTTTTCTTTTTTTTTATGCAATATGCAAAGAAAAAACAAGAGAATGAGTTAAAGCATGACAAAAGGGGACTTCCCCAAATGTCATAATTTACCAGTAGCTGTAGTCCAGCGCCATCCCGCCCTGTTCTGATCAACGGGAAGAGCAAATTGCAAAAGGGGAAGCCCCGACTTCCAATAGTGTCACATACCAAAGCATGGCAAGGTGCATTTGAGCACACAAAATGACACAAATGTACACACAAGGTGAATTTCGAAATTGTCCAAGTTGATTTGAAGAAAGTTAGACTCTCTTAAGAAAAACTTTTCTCTTTTGTTTTTTTTTTTTAGAAAATAGAAGAATGATACTGGTACGTGGGATTGTTAGACCACCATTTATCCCAAGCCCCGGGTTAGGGAGCGATACAGGAAGGTTAGTGGTTTCCACCTATATACCGAGTATCGTCTTCATTTTTTAGAAGAAAAAGTTTTTCAATGTCCCCAGCAGAGTCGCCACTGAATGAACGCTCACCCGAAAAAAGATGATATCAAATTATCATTTTCTCCCTTTTTTTTTTGAAAGAGTCTTTAATGTGTTGAAAATGATACGATGAGTTTTGAAAACTTCGGTTTTGGGAGTCGCCACACCGTTTTTAGAGGAAAACATTGAAAAACCTATTTTGAGAGATTTTGAGTCCGGGAGTCTGGTTATGTGTTTGGGAAGAACTAGAGAGTTCACCCAACACGCCTCTTTCGAGACTTTCAATCAACGTTGGACAATTTTGGATATTCAAAGTGTGTGTGCAATATGTGTCGATGTGTAAAACATGCAAATTTGACATTTCCATTGATAATATGAAAGTTGAGTACAGTTTGTGAGCCATGACAGGGGGCCACACCCCTTTTACATATTATGATTGTCAAAAACAAGGCAGAAGGTAAGACAATCTGCCCAGAGAGCTTGGATGTCGTCCGACACAGGACCTCCTAGGAAGAGGGTGTCGCACGACATGATACCTCTTGGTCAGATTGTCTTTTACAATGACCAAGCTATTTCTGGAACTGGAATGACATTTTATTTAACTCATTCAAGACACTATTTGAAGATCTAAAATCAGTTTGGGATTGTCGGGAGTGAGCAAAGTCACGATAGACTTTGAATGATACGGATGTCATGTGACATGGAACATCCGAAGTTATCCATGTCATATGACGATCCGCCTCCAATAAATCGCACCCAAACAGATCGTAGGCACTCAAATAGTGGCTTATGAGCCACGAGAATGCTAAGGAAATCTCTGAGTGGCAAAGGGAATAAACTGGACAGATCTGAAGTCCAAGAATGGCTTTATAGCCTTCTGGGATCTCTATATCTTATGACACAGGATCTCCATGGAGTCCTGTGTCGCCCGACATAGATAGGCCATTTACTGTGCCCTTCGCCCTGTTTGTTTCCCTTTGTTCCCCAAGGCAAACCAAGCATATTTAACTACTGTAAACAGTAATATAACAATAATATAGGAGTATTATGGGAGGATCACATGGCTTTAGTGACCAAATGTGATGAATCACATATTTTTGGCCACTTTGAAGTAGCCATCTCCTCCTAACTCAATGCAAATGCGTAAAGATTGAACCTTTATTGATCCTAAGATGACCAAATGTCCAGGTCTGAGGTGGGGAGAAGTGAATATTGAAGATTCACTTCTCCACCACCTTTATCATGCAAAAATCCCGATTTTTACATAATATTAAAGCAAGTAAGCATGCAATGTATTATAAATGTATTAAAGACTTTATTTAAAGAGGGAGAAGGGTTTAGGGTCTACCTATTGTAGTCCACAAGGTGAGATCACCAATAGTATGGTGTCTACCCCTTCTACACACCAACAAAGGAAGCTTTTTTTAGGTCTTGGCCTTGAAGTGTGTGTGTGTGTGTGAGGAGGGAGGTGAGTGTGTGTATGAGAGAGAGAGAGAGAGACTCTATTTGGACAGAGTTTCCCTTATATTCCTGGTATCCTCCCCAATATTCACTCTCAAGTCCTCTAAAATGATCAGCCATGCCTTGTATTTATAGGCAGGCTGATGGGGAGTCTTATGTCGCACGACAAGGGCAGTTAAACCGCCTTAGTGACTTCTATGTCGGACGACAGCGTACTCCTTTTGGCCATGTTGGGCCGAAAGCTTGGCAGGCCCAATGGACTGATGGGCTGTTGGGGTTTTTTGGACTAAATATTGCCTTTTAGCAATTATAGAAGCCCAAATTTTAATTAAAGTGGATCCAAATCATGGGTTCGGATCGGGGTACTCACAATGACCATCACCTTAGAGGATATTGGTATATTGTGTGGTCTTCTTGTAGACAGATTGGCTGTGACTAGTTCAGAAACTAGTAGGAGTAAGGGGGAATGGGTTGAGATTGTTGGGAAGTTATTTGGGGTTACAATATCTCACGCAGACATCAAAAAAGGTGGAATGGTGTCTATGAGATGGGTTCTAGATCACTTCCCACTTTTTGATCAGCTTCCCAATAATGCATCCTAGTATATGATTGGGACATATACTCGAGCCTACATTTTTTTTGTTATTGGGGTCATACATTATGCTCGACTCGTCTGATAACCTAGTGAAGTTGATGTACCTTTCACTTCTTAGGGAAATAAATAATATTGGTGAGTACAATTGGGGTAGTGCAGCGTTGGCCTTCTTGTATAGGGAGATGTGTGTAGCATCTCAGCACGATTCGAAAGGGTGTGGTGGCTTCTTGACCATTGTACATGTATGTCAATTATATTTTATTACATTATGCTAGTGGACTTAATCTGTTTTGTACGTAATGACAATTTTTTTCATAGCTTTGGGCATGGGAGAGGTTGTTGTGTACACAACCTAGGAGACATATAGAAATAAAACTTAATGGGACATTACCAGTGGGTTGCAGGTATATTTCAATTACTTCATTTTGTAAATGATCTGTTTTGTAATTTATCGCTTTTTTACTCATTATTTTTATGTCAGTTGTTTCATATGTAGGTGAAAGGCCCCATTTCTGTGACTGCCCATAACCTGCAAGGCTACCGAGACCAATTGTCATATATGAACGAGGATCAGGTTGTGTGGCAGCCATATAACGGTGTGATAGCTCCGAATTTCTGCCTTCAGGGGCAAGCTATATGGAGGGCAAAGGTGCCCCTCATCTGCTTTGAGAGGGTTGAATGGCACTTGCCAGATCGCGTAATGCGGCAGTTTGGGATGGTTCAAGGTGTGCCTGATGACTGCGACACTAGTTTGGACCTGCATCGGATTAGTTGGCGAGGTCGGTCAGCCGTTAACTAGATGCAAGAACATGGTCCGCACATAGAAATGTGGAATGAACGGGCGATTAATGTCGTTGATGGAGAGTTTGGTGAAGTGGATATGAGTTACCGTCACCCCTATATGAGATGGTATAGGAGTATTACTCGATCGTTCATCCAGAATTCGTCTAATGTGGAGGGACTAGGGTTCAGGCCACGTTCAACTAGTTTTGAGGGTGTGGTAAGTTATATACTACATACAAGTGGAACGGACAAGAGAGCGATCGCTCCATAAATATCGGGCGATCGCGCCTACTGTAATCCGGTGTTGAAAATTTCGGATTTTATTATTATTTTTTTTAATTGGAAAAACAATAATGCAGAGGTCGAGCGATCACCCCAATAATACGAGCGATTGCCCTCTTTTTCCAGAGAAAAGGCGCGATCGCTCCCTAATTAATGGGCGATCGCGCCCTATGCGAAATTCCCAAGAACACAGTTTTATCAAAAAACCCTCCCCTCTCTCAAACAAAAAACCCTTCTCTATCCTCTCTCACCCAGCCGCCCACTTCTCTCTCTCTCTCTAAAATTTCAATCCTCAAATCTCAAAATCAATCACTTTCAACCACAAAATCAACCAATCAACCAGTTTCAAAACTCCATTCAAGGTTAAGAGGTGTATTTGGAAGAGACAAAGGGTGAGCATTTGATTTTCAAGGTGAAAACTCTGGTGAAATTCCGGCCACTCCCAAGTAAGCTTCAAATCTGTATTTTTGAGTTTTGATTTACTATTATAATGGCGCAAAAAAGAGCACGAAACACTACCACCCCTCCCGTCGGTCTCCCGTTTGATGGAACTAAATTTGTTGGGTATAAGGCTTAACAATTCTTTGAGCTATACGAATGCAAGTCCTTCAACCCAGAGAGGGAATTTGATTTTAAAGGCTTGTATGTCGACAACTATGTTAACCAATACAAATGGGAAAAGTTGGGGAGTAAGCCCACAAACTTAGGATGCGCGCTTTTAGTAAAAGAATTTTATGCCAATGTTTTTGAAATGGGGAACACGGGGGTGTCATCTGTGCGGGGAGTGCAGTTAAACTATTCTAGGGAGGTGATTAGTCAATATTACGGATTAGCCTCTGACATTGAGGAGGATAGGTGTGAGTATACGAAAGAGATGGAGAGGATTGAGAAAAATTTTAAGGAGAATCTGTATGTGCTAGCTCCGACTTTCGGGGAAATTGACCCGAACTCTGTGAAGAAGGGTGTAATTATAAAGGCCCGGGACATGGACGATTGGATGAAGGTGATTCATAGATTTATTTGTGAGTGGATCCTCTCCTCCTCGTATTTTAATGAGGTGAATTGGAGGCGTGCATTTCTTATGCACATGATTGTAACTGGAAAAAAAAATTGACTTCGGGAAAATAATCTGTAATGAGATATGGCACACAGCTAAGGATATGGCCAATACCAACTACAATTTCCCGTTGTTGATCACAGCCCTGATAGCCAAAGCGGGATTGAACGTGTCCCGAGTGAACAAGGACATTAGAACAGGTCCTAAGATTAACAGGTTCACCCTCACCACTAAATGTCAGAATGAAAAGAGAGGTGAGGGGTCCTCAAGGGGACATCAGGTTGATGATGATAATGATGATGATGATGGGGAGGAGGAGGAGGAGGAGGATGAATGGCGAGCAGACCCGACCGAGGCTGCTTATTATCTGTCACAGCAGGTTGGCTCCCTGAAGAGTCAGATTAGCGATCTGAGGGGAGATTTTGGGCAGCTATCCGCCCGCGTGGATGCGGAGATTGAGGCGGCCCAGGCTTGGAGGGCACAACAGACTTTTCAGCAGGAGGAGCAGACTCGGTTGCTCCAGACTCTCCTCAGACGGATGCCACCAGCACCGGGAGGTGGCTCGAGCTATGGTGGTCAGTATTGAATATTGATCTGTTTGTTAAATTTTAAAACTCGTTGTTAATTTCTTTGTTAGTGGTTAATTACTTCTTTAATTATCTGAATCTTGATGTAATTATACTTATGCTATGATTTCTGCGAGTTCTAAACATTTATTCTTGTTTGATTATACTTTTTTATTTATTAGCCAAAAGAAAGTTCAAAATGGTCCTATTTTGAATTGGAGAAAATACTTATATTCACTTGTGCTAGTATATTATATAGAAGCAAATATTTCATAAACAAAATTAAATTTTACTTTAGAAAAAAAGAAGATATAATAGTAAATATACGTTCAAATCCGGCACTGCCAATGTCGATCTTATCTTAACTGACAAATCCGGCACTGTCAATGCCGGATTTATCTTAACTTACAAATTCGGCACTGCCAATGCCGGATTTATCAAATCTAAATTTCCCCTTTAAAAGAAAGGATCAGTTTCATTATAACATGCTTCATACAAAACCCAAAAATGGATCCTAGTCTCCCCCGCCATTCCAATCGACGTCCTCATTCCTCCGGCCAAACATCTGCCCCTCAACCCTCGAACCTCTCTCAAATAAATCTCTCTCAACCCTCTTTAGAGCGTCTGATTCCTGGTCCCGCTGGTCTAGTGCAGGACGCGATGCTCAAGAAAAACCTCGATCATCAGAGCGTTTCCTCTCAGGAACCTCTGATTCCGACCCAAGAGTATGTTCGGAGAGCAATTGAAGATCCCATGGAGAATAAAGATTTCCAACGCAGTCCTTGGCTCTCCGCACTTGAACTGCTCAATGGCGATGGTATGATTCCTTTGAATACTATCAAGGGTGGATATATCAATTTTGATAGGATTAATGTTGTTGTTGCTGTTGTCAAGACCATCACACGAAATGAATTTGGTGACGCTATGGTGACTTTGAAGGTTAGCATATGAGTTTTCTATGTTTTCTAGCATGATTAGTATGTGTCTTATCTTACTAATTAAGGTAAAATTGATAGGATCATATAGGAACAATAGGTGCTTCAATTCATCGTAAGGTGCTTATTGAGAGCGAGTTCGCGAATGACATAGATGTTGGTTATGTTATGATACTTGAACAGCTCGAACCTAGTATTAATATTGCCATCTAATCATGTTGTTTTGTAATTTTTAGGTTGTTGTTTTCTCCCCCTCACGTAAAGCATATTATCTCAACATCTCACTCCCCAATGTATTCAAGGTAAAATTGTTAGGATCCTACTATGAGTGAGTGATTGTTCAACAAATGACATTAGTTTATTTACGTTGCAGGTATTCCATAAGGATTTCATACCATCTGATTTTCCATGAAGGGGTTTTTCATGTCACCTGGAAGTGGTTACTAAATATTTTGTTTGATTAATGTAATAGTTGTTGAACTTGTATTTTCTATCCTATGTGATCGGGATGTGATCACTAATTTGAACTATTTGTTTTAATGTTATTTCTATCCTATGTGATCGGGATGTGATCACTAATTGGAACTATTTGTTTTAATGTTATTTCAGTTTTTTATAAATTATTTGCTACAACATGATACATTTATAATGCGAGACGAAGGAACAATACTTTAACTCAAAACAATTAATCTCATCCAAACTTCAACTTAGTCAACAACGTATAGTCAAAAAACGTACGCCTTGTTTTTCTATGGGGTGTGGTCGCCCCTCTTACAGGTGCGATCACCCTAAGGGTGCGATCGCCGCTCTTTATGGCGCGGTCGCCCCTTTTTTCCAGTAACTTCGCGTGATCGCGCGCATAAACCCGTGCGGTCGCCCCATTTGTATGGAATACTGACATTGACATTGCCCAAATCAACTCCACTAATTCTACTAAAATACCAAAACAACTCTCTTTTTGGCCCATTTGGTCGTTTCAAGTTCCACAACTACATCTATATTTGATGACATATTCCACCAAAAGTTGAATTTATTACAAGTTCGTATAAAACAACAATACTTAAAAGTTCCAGTACTTAAATTAAGAACTAAAAATACAAATAACAATTAACTCTTACTGCCTAAGAGTTGGACACCTCCTTCGCGTGTGACCTTCTACCTTGCAAATCCCACAACGATTCTTTTTTTTTTTTTTTGCAACTTGCCAATCCATAGAGTTTCTCAGTCGCCTTGACTTGGGTC
Organism: Adenophora triphylla var. japonica; assembly: GCA_022495995.1. Taxonomy (NCBI): domain Eukaryota; kingdom Viridiplantae; phylum Streptophyta; class Magnoliopsida; order Asterales; family Campanulaceae; genus Adenophora; species Adenophora triphylla. The sequence goes on along the minus strand of JAFEMH010001460.1, from coordinate 427,306 downwards.
TCCCTTGCTTCTGGTCACGTCGATGGTCCGGGTTAGGGTAAAAACGTGGGACAATATGATCTATATTTCAATAGGCCTCGTCGTGGATTGGATGAAAAGAGCAACTCCAAGTCTTGTAGTACGTGCCAAGGTTGTAAAAAGGATGAATATAACTCATACCATCGACACTTTGCGTTTGGAAACACACAAGCACATGCGAACAAGGGTAATGATATTGCATCCATTTGCCACAAGTGCATGTTCGATCACCCAATCTCACAACTTGAATGTTCCACCTTTTTCACCACGTACCCTGGTCGTCACGCTATAAACACCCACAGACGTAGTGTTAAACCTTATGACGTGATGAAACCCAGCCTTAGTCAAGTTGTATCGGTATCTTTGATCGATTCTCTCACTGAATTGTAGCGTGGAATTTGGTGGTGGGATGTCATTAGGATCTCCCCCTAAAGCACTAACTGCTTTAGTGAGTCTATCTTGAAAGTATGCCACACACCTATAGAATGAGGTCTCAACAACTGCTGAAATAGGCATCCCCCGGGCTCCTTTCATAACGCCATTAAAAACTTCAGACAAATTAGTAGTCTTAATGTCGTACCTATATCCACCATCGTGAGCTATTGTCCACTTTCTAGCATCCAAGTGCTCAAACCATTTAGTTGCCTCAGGGTTGATGATATGAATTTGCCTCAGATAGCATTTAAGCTTTCTATCTTGGGTGGTGCTAACAGCACGCCAAAAAAGATCTTTCAATCCAATGCCCTTGTGAGCTTTAAGAAAATTAGCTCGCAAGTGCAACATGCACCATCTGTGCATAACATTTCGTGGCCAGTTGGCAATGTCTCCAACCGTGGAAAGGATGCCATTATGCCGATCTGATATCAAGCAAACTTCATGACCCTTAACAATATGTTTGCAAAGAAGATACAGAAACCAACACCAGTTTTGGTAGTCCTCTTTTTCAACAATAGCGAATGCCAGAGGAAGTAGACTATCATTTGCGTCAATACCCATGGCAATAAGAATAACCCCTCTATATCTTCCATGCAGGAATGTGCCATCAACAGAAATAACAGGACGACAATGAGAGAATGCTTCCACACAAGTTCCAAATGCCCAAAACACATGATCAGACATTCCTAAAGCATCGGGAGGAGGAGGATCAGAATGCTCCACAATGGTTCCAGGGTTCCACTTTTGGATGGCTGCTAACAAACGTGGCAATCTTATGTAAGATTCTTACCAGTCTCCATATGCCTCTGCAATAGCTTTTTGTTTGCCATACCATGCCTTTCTATATGTAACTTCCTTCCCATAGCCTTTTTTTATTTCCGCCTTCACTAGTGCAATCTTCAACTCGGGATCAGCCTTAACCAGTTCCAAAACTTCTTGCCCTATGAACTTAGCATCTAGGTTTTGACGATCTTGGCTAATTTCAGTTCCCAAGCAGGAATGAGGACCCTTATATTCGGTAACTTCCCAATACCCAGCATTCTTCAAACTCACATTCACATAAAAATTGCACAGAAAATCTTTCACCAAACACTCAATAGTCCACTTTCGGGTTGTGCTTCGTTTTACCTTGAAGCGCAGATTTTTCTTAATATGAAACAACTTCATTTTATACTGCACCTCTGTCTTCTTTGAAAAGCGAATACCTTTGGCAATTTCATCATGTTCTACATTCCATTCAGCAAAGTTATATTGGTTATCATCATATATCTCTAATCCTTCTCCAATATCACGATAAAATTGATACCCGACTCTCTCATGCACATGATGTTGTGGTTCTTCGTAAGCAACCAAATGTAACGCCAAATCTTCCCTCACCCCAGCTTCACCCTCATTCTCGCTATCATCAGTAGGACTACTGCAATCATCATATCCATCGTCACGATCTTCATTTAGAAGCAACCCAATATTTTCTTCATAATCTGAATCATTATCATCATGATTATACAATTCCTCACCCTCACCCCCTCCCCCTCCCTCTTCCTCTCTCTCTTCCTCCCCCTCTTCCTCTTCCTCTTCCTCTTCCTCTTCCTCTTCCTCTCCCACATATGTTTTTGTACTTGTTCCAGCATCCCTCTGACTATAGCAGCTTAAAGAACCCATCTGGAAGGTATCCATGTCATTAACATACTCATTTTGTAATGGGTCCTCATGGGTTTCAAACTCCTCAACATTCACATTATCAACTAAATTAATCTTAACATACAATTGTAAGCTACTCAACCCACCAAACTGAGCAGAAACATCAAACATGACTTCCGTACCCATATCATTGTCGAATACAAATGGAATGTAATTTATAATCCCGGGAGCGACAAGATGAGGATATCTACATGTAACTTGCAACTGAATAATAGCTCGATCTACCCCAATTTTCTTAGCTAACTTTTTAATCAACTTCTTGTAACTCCACCGAGTTTTAGCCCTAAGTGCACATTTTGGTCCCCTTTCAAAATGTTCACCTTCAAACGGGTGTTCATTATCTCCTCCCCAATAACACATGAAAACAAGTGGAACTCCAGCCATATTTATTTCTAAAAATTGAAATTTTTTTTAAAAAAAATCTAATTTAACAATATCACTACATTTATAAAAAAATCAAATAAATACTAAATTTAAATTTCAAACAAAAATTAAGAGGGATTAAATGTACCTTCTTTTTTTGGATCTTCTTATGCTCACTTCTTTGAATTTTTCAGCTTTTTTTTTATAAAAATCCACCACCTCCCTTCTCTTCTCCTTGAACTTCTTAATCAACTTCTTGAATTTTCAGATTTTTTTGGAAAAAATCCACCTACTCTCCTCTTCTTCTTCCTTCTTTTTTTTCTTCTTCTTCACTGATGTTGGTTTATGCGTGGGTTGTTTACAGAGTTGCTGGGGGAGAAGGGTTTTGTAAAGCAAATCCGGAATTAGCATTTTCGGATTTGAATTTTTCAAAAAAATTATTTACATAATTCAATTCAGTATTAAAAAAAATTTAATAAAATCCGGAATTACCAATATCGGATTACATTAGGAGCGATCACCCCCATAAAACGCGCGATCGCTCTCTATTTTTTTCAGTAAATATTAATTTGCTAAAATTAGTTTTGTAAAAAAAAAAGGGGGAATCCGGAATTGGTAACGCCGGAATACATTAGGAGCGATCGCTCCCTACTATAGGCGCGATCGCTCTCTATTAACAGAAATAATATTTTCTTAAATTCATTTTTGAAGAAAAAAAAAAAAACCAATTTCGGAGTTGGTAATTCCGGAATACATTATTCCGGAATTATGAATTCCGGAATTGGTTGAAAAATGCTACTTTGGTACTTAAAATTTGTACAATGTTATTTTCATAAATAAATTTTTAAAAAGTAATATTTTTGAAAAAAATTGAGAAAATCGGTAAAAAAAATTGTTGTCCAAAAAAAGGTTAAGTATAAGGGCAATCCGGTAATTATATATAAAGTTCCAGCAGCCTAATTATATATCTCCAGAAAGATTTTTGAGTCCAGTTTCTTAAACCGAAAATCAACTCCACCAACAATGAATCTTAATGATATCAAGGTGGTTCATTCCCGCATCATTCTCCCTTGGTCGGAGAAAATCCGTCCTCGAATTTTGATATGACGAATAATTGGAAGTGAAACTTCAAGATATAATACATTCTTATTCGTATACAAAAAATGGCGATCTTTAAGTCCTACACCTTCCATAATAATAGGAGAAAGTTGGTGATAAATATCAGTCATTTTCCTTCTGTTACTCGACCATTCATCCGCTATAACTGAAATTCGCATATTTTCTATTTTTGGGCAATGAAAAATTGATAAATATCACTACTATCATTATAGTAGGATTGAGAGTTCACCTTAACATTTCCGAACAATTGAAAATGAGAGTTTTTTATTTCTTCCCCTTCATTTGGATATTCATTAGAGATAATATCACGAGAGACACCAAAATGAGAAAGATGACCTTCAAGCTTTTCATCAAACATCGGCGGCTTGGACCAATCAGTAAAAGATTCTTTACATGTTGAAGTTGAAAAGAGCCATGTGATATTTTCTGCATTATCTTCATCATACACTCGCTAGAAAGTAAGAGTCAATCAACGTTGAAATTGATAGAATCATCTCCGCTCGACACTTCGTTACAAGTGTGATTGAAAATGTAGTTCATCTCTCGATCATTCAATTAGAGAAGACATCGGAGGTAACACAAGTGAACACTCTTTAGGGTAAATGACTCGATATCCAAAGAAATTCACCTAAAAATATGAGTCAAAATTGTCACCCAAAGATACTCAACCTAATAGATAAGATAAACTAGAAGAAATCCATCTTCTAAAACAAAGTCAAAAGAATCAATAATTTTATATAAACTCAACCATGTCCATTACAATTGCATAAGTAGGATATTTATAGATGTCTTGTAACAACCCTCCAATTTAGGATAAACTATATATTAATTATAAATAGATAAGAAGGCATAGAAATATAAAAAGCCAAAAGTCTTTGCCAACTTCGGATTCGGATGCACATGTCCATGTGTGCAGCCCTTGGTAAAATGAACATAACTTATTATAGAAAAATCCAAAATACGATCCGAAAAGTGCGTTGAAAACTAGACTCAAAGAACTTTCCAGGAATATATAATTAGGCTGCTGGAACTTTATGTATAATTACCATATTGCCCTAGAACTTAACCCAAAATTCTGCTTCTGTTATATTTTTGGACAACATCTTTTTTTATCGATTTTCTCCATAATTCTTTGATCGAATAACCACTATATTAGAGGGAGATCTAGAGCTCCCTAGGGTGATCGCCCCTAGGAGCTCCAGAAGAACCACGGAAGGCGCCGGGAAGAGCTGCAAGGGCGCTTGGAGGAGCCGCAGGGCGCTAGGGGCACCTAGAGCAAAGGAGTGCTCCAGAACTCTGCATGATCTCACTTATATCTAAGGATATTCTCTCTTCTCTTTTGTACAAATCTTGTACTTATTTATATATATTATGTAGTTAGCATAATTGTAGGGATTGATAATATATATCAAGTAATTGGCGAAATTGTAGGGATTGATAGCGTAATTGTGGGGATTGATTTGTATCAAGATTAGATCAAGATATATAGGTTGTATATAAAGCCAATAACGGCATTGGAATGAACAGAGAAAATTATTCCCTCTTTCACTCTTGATTTCTAACTTGGTATCAAAGTGGTGAACTTGAAATCTTAAACCTAAACATAACTCAACGCAAATGGCTATCGAGAGTAGTGAGAAAATAACCTCCTACTTCCTTTCATCGAGTGATAATACCAGACAGATTCTCACTCATGTCCAATTGAAAGGAGAAAACTATGAATAATGGGCTCTAAATGTGCGCTCGCCTGAAATTTTGGATTTCGATGATGAAAAATAGGAGTCGCCACGCCATGTTTTAAGGTACACTTTGAAAAACCATTGAGAGAGAAAATGGGTCCGGGGGTCAGGTTACGTGTTGGGAAGAACCGAGAGCTCACCCAACACGCCTCGTTCGTAGACGAGTCTTTCTAACTAAACATCCAAATAATCCAAAGTATGTGCAAGCAATGATAATAAACAAATGTGGTAAACATGAATTTTATTGATATGAACTGAGATCTTACAACTTGTGAGCCATTTGGTTAGGGAGGCCACATCCCATATACACAGATCAAAACAAATTACAATTGGAAAATGGTGTCTACAAACAGACATAGAGTGTCGCGTGACACATGACCTGCATGGCTGAATGTGTCGCGTGACACAGGATCAACCAAGCACGATGTGTCACGTGACACATGATGTCCGTATGCAGATACCTCACAGCTTGAACACAGAAGAACAAATAACCAACACAGATCTAACTATACAATCAGATTAGCTTCGAAATGAACAAATTAATAACAATTTAACCCAGGGAGTGTGGATATGGAGAGATCCACACTCCCTTGGGACTTAAACACCAATTCCCACAAGGATCAAATCATGAACACTCAATTATGCAAAACAACAATATTAAATAGAGATATTGCGATTGGATCTCATTAATCACGACAGATGGGGTCGAATTACTGAGATCAGATGGAGATAAGATGATTGAATTATAGAAATTGCAAAGTAAGCGAGAGAAGAAGGATTTGGAGTGTTACCCTTGATAATTCCACGAATCCTATACCAAGTTTGGTATAGAACTCTTCTACAACTGCTTCTGGGATGAACTGAACTGGATTGGATTGATGGAAGGAGGATCCAAGTATTAGTGGGTGAATTTAGGTGAATTGGGGGAATTGAAGATGGATTTGGATGAGAGAGAGAGAGAGAGAGAGAGAGAGAGAGAGGTGTTTGCAGGGTGTGTGTTACGCTCCAATTTTGGCAGAGTAACAGTATGTGAAAGTTGGGATCCATTACTGAGAGGGATAGGGTCTTATTTATAGGCTGCAGTTGATGGTCACAAGGTGTCGCACGACCTTCTGTAACCATTTTCCAAGCCTCGATCTGTCACGTGACACAAGGTGTCACCAACTGCTTTTGGCGCCAAAACCAGGTTCTGGAACATTCAGGGATAATACCCAAAAGGTCCAAAACAAGTTTATTCCCTGCAGGTATTTTAGCATGAGCAAAGTACTAAAAGGTACTTCCTTCACAAGAAACTTATGGAATGTTCCGGAAGTCTCGGAATAGATCAGGAATTTACCAAAACGTCCCTTAATGCAATTTTATCGTATTAAAATGCACCTAAAAGGGTAGCGAATTGGATTAGCGTACTTACAGATCCCCTCGGCAATGTCACTTATGGAAGAAGTGAGGTTGTCGATAAAATAAGACCCAATCCCAATGAGCGGCTAGGGATATGGTGGAGGGCTGGACAATGATCTGGTGAAATCGGTTGGCTGGACCTTTGAACAAAGGATTCCTACGTATCCCTAGGAGGGAATCAATCCAAATCGTAGTTCGGAAACAAAACCGACAAGGAGCATGAAAGGGTAGAGATAAGCTTTCATACCTTTGCTGTGCTTACCTGTAGCTGCCGGAGGGACTGGTGGTGAGAGGTTGTAGCTGCGGGAGGGTCTCATGCTGCAACTTGCTTGATGATGAAAGGTTATAGCTGCCGGAGGGTCTCATGCTGCAACTGATGGTGACGAGTAGCTGCCGGAGGAACTCACGCTACTGTTGCTGATGGTCGTGCCTGCCGGAGCGGCTTAGACCACTGGTGATGGGGAGTAGCTACCAGGGACTCACGCTACTGTTGCTGATGGTCATGGCTGTCGGAGGGACTTAGACCACTGGTGATAGGGAGTAGCTGCCAGGGGACTCACGCTACTGTTTCTGATGGTCATGGCTGCCGGAGGGACTCATGCCACTGCTGATGGGGAGTAGCTGCCAGGGGACTCACGCTATTGTTGCTGATGGTCATGGCTGCCGGAAGGACTCATGCCACTGGTGATGGGGAGTAGCTGCTAGGGGACTCACGCTACTGTTGCTGATGGTCATGGCTGCCGGAGGGACTCATGCCACTGGTGATGGGGAGTAGCTTCCAGGGGACTCACACTATTGTTGCTGATGGTCGTGGCTGCCGGAGGGACTTATGCCACTGCTGATGGGGAGTAGCTGCCAGAGGACTCACGCTACTGTTGATTCTTGCTGGGGATAGATGTAGTTGCCGGGGGGGTCTCATTCTACAATTGCTGCTGGTGGTGGTGGCTGCCGGAGGGACTTAGACCAATGTCGTGGATGAATTGCTAGTTTGTCGGGCGAGGGACGGCCTTTGTTGATGGTTGGTTGACTTTGGAGTCATGAACTTTGCTTGGGAGGGCATGGATTTCTCTTGCTAGGAAACTGAGTTTTCCGATGTTTTGGCGACGGGGCCGATGATAGTGATGGACGTTGCTTGGGGAGACTGCTAGATTTGGAATCTTTGTCTCGATTTTGACTGAGGGACAGTCCTTAAGATTTGATGATGATCAGTTGATTGTTGTACCTGCGGGGGAAACTACAAAGCATGCCTCAGGGGTTAAAGTGTAAATCATCAAACCACAGGGGGTGGTTTTGGAAAGTTTGGCAAAGGGACACGTTGTGTCGCACGACTTCTTTAAGCACATGGACAGACCCTTTTAAACGCTGGACCATCGCCATTTGAATGTTACCACTTTGAGAAGGAGACGAACAGGGTTCTTGAGAGAGAGACAAACCATCTGCCCAAATTGATTGGAGAATTAGGTATTTGATTCGGATTTCGTTTGAAACAATGCCTCCTCGACCACGCCCTACGAAGAAGGGACCACAACAGGCTGAGCTTGCTGCTCGTAGGAAGGGAGTTCAACGGAATCAGCGACCCTTTGTCCCTCAAGAAGTGAGGGGAGAGTTCTATCCGCAGCTCAAGGAGCATACGCCGGCGCCCGAGAAGAAGGACACGGTATTTCTGTAACCCTTGTTTTTTATTGCTTTGAAAATTGGGTTTTCTGCCAAAAGAATCGAACTTAGTTTGTGGAATCATGAATTTGCTGTGTGAATCTGAATTAGAAAAAATTATGGATGCATGTTATATGATTTAACCCTAATTTTGCTTGGAAAGGGAATAAAACAAGTTCAAAGTTCAAAGAAATGACTGCTTTTATGTAACTAGGTAGTGATTGACATAATGAGATATTCATACCTGAGCTGTATTTACCTGCATGGATTACGCACCCGGGGCTCGCCGGAGGTCATAGGCAGGCTATGGGATCTCTTGACTGGCAGCCAGGAGCTGGTATATTCGCCGAAGGGCTTGGTCTATGCTGCCGGGTTTGGTCAGTTTTTTGAGATGTCGAAGGCCATTGGGGATACGCAGCGGAGCGTCGAGCTGGTGAAGGCATTTCGGGAGTTCGGGTGGGAGACTACCCACTCCTTTCACTTTTCTTGGGGAGAGACGACGGTCACTCCGTATGACTTTGCCGTTATCACCGGTCTGCTGTTTACTGCTGAGCCTCTCTACTTGGAGGAGCCTGTGCCTGTTGCTGACCCTCAGCCCCCCACTGATGCATATTTCATGGAGCTGATTGGCTTTGTTCCCCAGGATAAGAAGGGGAACGGGTGCTAGCTGGGCGAGCTTCATAGCCACGTTGCTGTGCAGAGTAGGGACTATCCGACTGATTTAGATGATACCGAGGAGAGCCAGCTGAGGGCCGAGAGGTTGGCGAGGGCCTTTGTGTGGGTAGGCTTTTATGATATGCTTTTTATTAATAGCACCTCTTCTGCTCTAGTTTCTTTGTTGGAGCTTCTGAGGACATGGGATGCTGTTGGGACCTTATCTTGGGAAGAGGCAGGACTTGCTGAGATGTACCTGGCCTTAGATGATATCAGTAGGGGGGAAGCAAAGTCCTTCAACTGCTGTCACTTGGCTTTTGAGGTACTTCTCATTCTGACTTCATCTCTTTGGATATTCTTTCTTTCTGTCATTTATTACTGTTGTCTGACTTGCTTTGATCTTTCTCTTTCAGGCTTAGGCCTATGAGGTCTTTGGTTGCTATGCCTGGCGGGTCCAGGATGCATACCCAGTCACCATTTTTCCTGCCCTGAGACGCTGGGTGAAGGATGTGTGGCAGAGGGTCCGGACAGCTGACACTAGGGGACGGGTGACAGGTTCTTACCCGGATACGATGATTTGTTTGCGAGGGACTCCCGGGAGCCTGAATCTATTACCTTGGGCCGGCCGATATGATGAGCTCGATCTAGGACATGCTGTGCACTTTACTGAGTGCTGCAAGCTTCTGGTAGGCCTGTCTGGGGATGCCTTGTACTTGGGAGAGAGAGTCTGCAGACAGCATGGTCCTGGCAGTGTTGCACGGGTCCCAGTTGATCCTCCAGTTGATATGTGGTTTCCCCAGAAACTAGATGGTCTGGTTATTCTTATTCAGGGAGATGGTGCGTACAACCATACTGCGGAGGGAGATTATGGAGCTTATGTGGCAGAGAGATTGAGGTCACCATAGGTGGGGCCGAGGCGTGGTGCTCAGGGCGAAGGCCCTTCTACTGGATTTGTGGCGGATGCACCCTTACCTCCTCCGTTCTTTGATTTCTTGGATGGGGACTACCTGAGACGGGCTCCTCTTGATACTAGCCGGATTCTTCCTCATTTCAGGCTTCTGGAGGGAACTCGATCTGTAAGTACTATCTTCCCTTTCATTACTGCTTGAACTGTTTGTATCTTTTGCCTTTTGTCATGACTAGCTCCCTGATTTTTCTTTTATTTGGTTGTACCAGGTCTCGACTGATATTTATTGGAGTTTTGCTCGATATTACACTGGATCCCTGGACATGATCGAGCAGCTGGAGAGGAGTGCTCGTTACTGGAAGGAGAGGTGCCTGGCCCGGAGCTCAGATGACGATGATTCTACTCCCACCTTGCCCGATAGGAAGAGGGCTCGGACTGATACGGCTGCGGGCGATCAGCATAGACCCAAGACCAAGAATGCTTCTTATCATCCCCCCAGTCCTCCTAGCTCAGGATATGATAGTGATGATGCCCCAGGCGATCCCTACGATATTGAGACCAATGTCATCCCTGTTGTTGATGATTTTTTTCGTGATGATCCCGTCATTTAACAAGGTCCTGTTATTGATCCGGATCATTCACAGGCTGAGGAGGATGATGCAGATGGAGAGGATAGCGAGGGTGCTGATGATGACGATGACAGTTCCGAGGATGATGATGGTGATAACGCTTCTGATGGTGATGGCTCAGAGTAGCATCTTTGACCAAATTGCAGCCCTTTTGATTATTGTACCCCATGAAGGAAACAAACAAACAATCTTTTTGTATAAACTATTTGCTACGCACTACTTTGAACTTAATACATTATTATTATTAGCTTTGTTATTTGCCCGAGTTCAATGTTTGGATGAATGAGAATGAATGGAGTAGGTTTTTATATTGATATGAATGGCTTGAATGATTTGACTTTGTGGAATGTGTATATGGAATGGTAGTTGTATGTGTATGGATGAATGAGCCCTCTCTCGAGATGCTTACAGGGTGAACACTGACTGTTTGCAGCTTGGGACAAGTCGGGGTGTGCCCTGGAACAGAACAGATTGCAGATTACTGATGTCTGATGTGAGGCCTAAGGTGTCGCACGACCCAGGACTCCTGTGGCATATTGTGTCGCGTGACACAACAAGTCAAACTGATAGTCTTTCCCAATTAAGCTTTCATATTGCCTCAAGACCTCTCCCCTTTGCTTAAGGTAAGAAATTCAGCAGCCCCATCATGAAGTAGGCTTCAAATACAGATCCATTCCCAAGGATCGAGATTATAAAGCAAGCCCCAGTATTTGCACAAATGCACACATCAATCTTCTTTTTTCTTGACCAAGCCCCAGTTGGATATGCAGCCACATTGCGGATAAAACATCATGCAGCCAAGGGAGAGATTATCTTCAAACTTCAGTCAATCAATCGACGGACAAGACTCAGAAATGTTTACGTGCAGGGGCACATCTTTCGAAGGTAGACTGAATCCTGATTTTGACACACTCGCTTTTGGGTTTGACTCTTTTGGGAGAGCATAATCATTGCAAGGTGTGGAAAGTGTATGGAAACCCCTGCCTGACAGAAAGACGGTGTTTATCTCTATATTCCTAAGATGTAGGAAGGAAGACTTGTCGAGAAACTTGAAAACTTATCTTATTTGTGATGATCACAAGGCTGCTTAAAACCCATTGTTGATGTTCGGGTTATTCAAACACCAATCCTGATATGAACAAATGTTTCAATTAATCATGAGGAGAAAACTACATGGTATCGCGAATCGAACTCCGAAGGATGGAAAGTGTATAGGAACGGTCTTTGAGGAGATCGGGCTTTCTAAGCTCTAGAGAGTTGACGCACAAGTCTCTTTGGAGTGTCAATGAGGGACAAGGATGCGAAGTCCCCAGTGGGACGTTCGCGGGAAGTATTTGCGGAGGGGAAATGAAATATGCTCACATGAAACGTCGAATGAACGGATGGAATTTGCACAATCTTCGATTGATGATCCTTTGAGCCGGGATGGATTTGGCTCCAGTTTAAGCAACACAGCATTAATCTGATTTGGCCCTTGAAGAGATTAAACACGAAACTACTATCCGGTAGGAACTGCAACTGGGTTTTAGGGTTTCAATCGGCCTTTGGGTGATTTGGAATATTGTGACCTCTTAAGATGAGAGGTCGGCTGGGCTTTTTTCTGACTGAACCTCTAAAGATGAGAGGTTGGCTTTTTGGGGATGTGTTTGGGGTTTCTAAGGCAAGGGAATTTGTTTGCCTCTAAGAATGGGAGGTCAAATTTCTGACTTTGGCCAAAGGTAAGGGTAATGGTAAGGGGATCATCCTCTAAAAGCGAGAGGATGGCTTGGGGTTAGTTAGAGGTAATGGCGAGGGAACATCCGCGCTGTCTCTTTATTCATGCTAAGGCTCCCTTTGAGTAATGACTTGATCCTTTGACTTTTGCTTTTACTAGGGACTAGGCTCTCTTCTTTTTATCCTCTTTTTTCTTTCTTCTTTTTTATTCTTCTCTTTCTTCCAATTCTGTTTTCGAGAGAGAACTTCAGCTAGTCCCCGGGGTGGATCACTTCATTCTGCCATTTTTTGAACTTGGAGATGGTCAATCTTTTTTTTTTTTGCATCGCGGGAGCCTCAAGGATAGTCCCTCTTCTTCTGGAGAAGGTTAGACGGGTTTCAAAGCGCGCCGATCATGAAATGATGGGATATTGTTTGGTGAGGGTAAGGTGATGGTTTTCCTAAGGGTGAAAGGTTTCAGCCACAGTCCATACTGGATGGTCTAAACGAGATTAAGGCCGCGTTGCTCGCTAGAGCTAATTTGAGAAAGACTAATGCAAATCCATTGGGCGGCGAACGATGAATATGGTGAAATAATTGTGAGCATGTGAGATGAAAGATGGGAGTTGGTAAGCCCCAATTTGAGAATGATATCAGTCAATTTTCTCAATCCAATCAATTTAAACATTAATCATTTGAAAGCATTAGTAATTGAGCAGCACAAGTGATCATGTAGAATAAAACCATTTCAATTGAGTGTAACGTGGGCGTGCTAGTGATGCCTCGAGTCTAGCAAGAATAGAAACAAATATTTTTATTATTGAAATAAAAAGACTCATAACATGGATGTAGTAGACTCAAATTATAAAAGAAACATTTGCTATCAAAAATAAAAACAATCTAGATCATACGACGATTGACTGACTGACTTCTTCACATGGGATGTCCTTGGAATTGTGTAAAAGGATTGGAAATCACTTTGGGAGGAGCTTTCTCAATCCTGCCTTCATCAACCATCTTTTGAATGAGTACTTTTAGAAGGGTGCAATCATTGGTTACATGGCCAGGGTATTGATGATAAAAGAAATACTTGCTGCGATCCAGATCCGGATTGGGCTTGGTGGGATGGTAATTATCAAGCAACTTGATCATTCCTCTTCGCATCAACCCGTTGAAAGCTTCCTCGGTTGTTATCCCAAGGTCATCAAATTCTCGTTGTTTGCACGGTGGAAACCGACCACGATTCTGGACACCACTTTCCTCATGGGAGCCCATTTCGATCTTCCCTTCGTCAATGAGTTCCTGGATGATTGTAAGTACGCCAATACAATTCGCAACCTTTCCAGGTGCATTTTAATATGATAAAAGTGCATTTAGGGGCGTTTTGGTAAATTCTCGGTCCATTCTGAGACTTCCGGAAACATTTCATATGTTTCTCGCGAAGGAAGTACTTTTTTGTACTTTGCTCATGCCAAGGGACCTAAAAGGAATAAATCTGTTTTGGACTTTTCAGGTATTATCCAAGAAGGTTCCAGAATCAGATTTGGCGCCAAAAACGGTTGGTGGCACCTCCTGTCACGCGACAACTCGAAGCCTTGGAAAGTGGTTACAGAGTGCCGTGCGACATAAGATGACCATGATCAGCAGCTATAAATAAGACCCTACCCCTCTCAGTTTTGGATCCCAATTTCGACCCCCTAACGTCACTCTGCACAAATTGCCCCAGAACCTCTCTCTCTCCTCCTCCCTCACCAAAAACTACCCAATTCCTCTCTAATTCCCTCATCCTTCAAACACCTTCAACCCAATTACCCTCATACTTCCCCAAACACCTTGAATTCTCCAATCTAGCTCTCAGTTCGTGCCTAGATCTCCACTTCAGAAGCTGAATCGAAGGCTTCTGCACCTAACTTGGTGTAGAAGTTGAGGACTACAAGGGTAACATATCTCTCTCCCTCTCTCTCTCATCTATTTGTTTTGTTGTGCTTCCTTCTTCTCCACTTGATAATCAGGCTCCATCTGCCTCAGATTATCAAGTGGCAACTGCAATCTCTCTGTTTAAATCGTGTTTGCTTGAGTCCAATTGCATGTTCATGATGTGATCTGCTTATTGTTGCAATTTGGATGTCAAAGGAGTGTGGATCTCGCATATCCACACTCCTCTGGTTGATTCGTATCTAATTCATGTTATTCTTATTGATTCTGGTATAATTGATTGATCTGTTTGAGCATCTGTTGAATCTGATTCTCAGTTTGTAAGGTTCCTGCAGATAGTAAACCTGTGTCACGCGACACATTTGGACATGAGGAGTCCTGTGTCACGCGACACATCGTGCCCATCGGCAGGGACCATTCTTCAGTTGTAAGTTGATTTAGCTAGTTAGCTTAGCATTTAGTTGTATGTTCATGTTGTTTAATGTTCAGATCTAGTTTGTGACTGTGCTTTTGTGTTCATTAGAAGCTTTTGTAATATGAGTGTTGTAAGTCTCTGCAAGGTGACTATTGGTGTCACGCGACATATTTGGACATGAGGAGTCCTGTGTCACGTGACATAAATGGTCCTTTACAGAAGACTAGGTTTCATTTGTAATATGTTTTCCTTGCTGTAATGGGATGTGGCCTCCCTGAACAATTGGTCTACAAGTTGTAATAATCTCATCTATTCAATAAAACTCATGTTTATCGCATTTGGCTGTTATCATCGTTTGCACATTATTTGAATTATTTGGATGTCTAAATTAGAAAGACTCGTCTACGGACGAGGCGTGTTGGGTGAACTCTCGGTTCTTTCCAACACGTAACCTGACCCCCGGACCCATTCTCTTTCAAAAGGTTTTTCAAAGTGCACCTCTCAAAGCATGGCGTGGCGGCTCCTTCATTTTCTATTCTAAACCAAAAATTTTTCGGGCGAGCGCGCATTCAATGATCACCCTCAATTGTCTGCATTCATGAGTGGTATGGCCAGGATATCGGTGATAGTAGCAATACTTGCTTGGGTCCAGCTTTATGTTGTTATGAGGAGGGCTATAATTGACTAGTGGCTGAACCAGTCCTCTGCTCACCAAAACCTTGAGGAATTGATTCATAGGCATTCCCAAATCACCCCATTACTGTTTCTTCCTTTCCATCTGTGCTATCTTTAGAGAGGACCCGGGTATTGGCGCCCCTTTCTGGATAGGATTCACGGCAGGAATGAAAGACATTTGATTCACAGTCACGTATGAGGCTGGTCCTGAACGCTGATCTTGCAGAGATGATGAGTTGAAGCCATATGAACTCATTGGTGATTGAGAAACACTTCCTTGAAGAGGAGTTTGGTCAGAGTGGAACGGCAGCGATCCCTTCTGGTTGAAATAGCTGTTCACATAATGACATGATCCTTGGGAATCTTGCTGATACTGACTCTGCAACCCAAAATGATTAGGAGAACTAAAAGCCTCGGGGATCGGTTGTCCACCTTGAATCTGAGTTTGGACCACTTGAGGTGTCGGGGGAAGAATCTTATCTTGCTCATCCTCATTTATCCCTTTCATAGTTACATGCTCAACACTACTAGCACCAATGATCTCTTCGTACGACCCATCTTCATGATGAATTATTTTTATCCCTCGGACGCGCATCGCTTCTACAAACCTAGCGTGCGTTTCTTCTTCTCGAGCTTTAGCAACTTGGGCAAGCAGCTGAGCTCTGCATTCACGAACCATGGCAGCCTCAAGAGCGGCTCGCAACTCTACTACTGACAAATCATTTATATCCAACTGACCCGAAGTAAGAGGACTCCCAGACTGAGCGGAGGACATATCTTTTGCTCCAGACATCTCAAATATCAGAACAGGGGAGATCTTCGCAAGAACTGCAACTACTTTGGAGACAAGAATCCAACGAACACTGGAGGCCGGAGCACGCACCCAACTTGTCACAACTACAGAGGGTAGATACGGATTTATAAGGTAGTGGAGGAAGAAGACTTTGAGGAAGTACGGGAGAGGGAAAGGAGAAGAAGGACGGACTTGCGCAAACAATTTATTTATATTCAAGTATAAATCGGTATTTTAAATCCTACATAAGGTTGGGAAAGGATAAGCCTTTATTTACGCAATCTACACCTCGGGGAAACCTAAAGACGCAACATTCAAATTACACCAAATGCTTTGCATTGAAATTAATAATAGGTGATGATACCTAAACAAGACCTAAGGACCGTATGGGATGGAGAGGTGGTCAAAATTTCTGGGAAAATTTGGGCAGCATAACGGGTATTCTTGAAAATTTCAAAGAAAAATCCGGCATGACCTCTCGTCGGTGCACGGTGACAATGCGGCATGATCTCTCGTTAGGACACGTCACGAGAGTGACATGTCCCCACGTGAAACCATGTTGCATTGGCAACATGCCCACAAGGTGCAAGGTTTTGGGAAAGGTATAAGGACCTATCGTAAATTTCAAGACAATTCATTTTAATGTGATTTCAAAATGTTGTATCAAAACCAACCGTGGGTAAGCTTCAAGTGTGGCGCCACCTATAACGCACTAGGGGGATAGGTTTGATATTAGGCGCTCAAGCGTAGGCGACATACATCACCGTCCGAGGATTCTAAATCTATGTGGTGTAGTGTGCGGATGACTATGTTCTTTTATTAATGAAAACGAATTTTTTATTATTATTTTTATTCTATTTTGAAAAGTAAAAAATAAAGAGAAAACACACACACTCTCACAGGGACAAGGGGTACAACAATCAACTGCGCAAAATTTGATTCAAGGGACTGCCCTCAAACTAGCAACTGAAGACTGTTCAGTGACCAATCCTATCGCGTGACACAGGACAGCATGGAACAAAGCTGTCGCATGACTTGATCAGTCACTGAACCAGAAACCCTGCAAATGAAATTCAGCCCCTGCCTTCCTATGGCTAAGGACAAAGCAATACAATAGACCATAACAGAATAGCATAAGAAGACCACAAAAGGCTCACAAGTCTCATAATGCAATAAGATGCATGTACCACAAAAGATCATCAAAGATGCACACAAAGATGGATATGTCGGATGTTTCATTGAACGAAAGTTTGACCCTCTTAATTTTGAAAAACAAGTTTTCAAAAAGTGTAGTCCCCAGCGGAGTCGCCACTGAATGTGCGCTCGCCCGAAATTTTGGATTTCGATGATGAAAAATAGGAGTCGCCACGCCATGTTTTAAGGTACACTTTGAAAAACCTTTGAGAGAGAAAACGGGTCCGGGGCTCAGGTTATGTGTTGGGAAGAACCGAGAGCTCACCCAACACGCCTCGTCCGTAGACGAGTCTTTCTAACTAAACATCCAAATAATCCAAAGTATGTGCAAGCAATGATAATAAACAAATGTGGTAAACATGAATTTTATTGATATGAACTGAGATCTTACAACTTGTGAGCCATTTGGTTAGGGAGGCCACATCCCATATACACAGATCAAAACAGATTACAATTGGAAAATGGTGTCTGCAAACAGACATAGAGTGTTGCGTGACAAATGACCTGCATGGCTAAATGTGTCGCGTGACACAGGATCAACCAAGCGCGATGTGTCGCGTGATACAGGATGTATGTATGCAGATACCTCACAGCTTGAACACAGAAGAACAAACAGCCAACACAGATCTAACTATACAATCAGATTAGCTTCAGAATGAACAATAATAACAATTCAACCCAGGGAGTGTGGATATGGAGAGATCCACACTCCCTTGGGACTTAAACACCAATTCCCACAAGGATAAAATCATGAACACTCAATTATGCAAAACAATGATATTAAACAGAGATATTGCGATTGGATCTCAGTAATCACGACGGATGGGGTCGAATTACTGAGATCAGATGGAGATAATGAGATTGAATTATAGAAATTGCAAAGTAAGAGAGAGATGAAGGATTTGGAGTGTTACCCTTGATGATTCCACGAATCCTATACCAAGTTTCGTATAGAACCCTTCTACAACTGCTTCTGGGACGAACTGAACTGGATTGGATTGATGGAAGGAGGATCCAAGTATTAGTGGGTGAATTTAGGTGAATTGGGGGAATTGAAGATGGTGGTGTCATTGATCTTTAACACCATTGGACCAAATCTTTGATCCACGGTGACTTACGTGGAAGAGGCAATGATTTTTTGGGACGACTTGTAGCAGAGATTCTCGGTTGAGAATGGGCCAAGGGTGGAACATATTAAATGTGTCCTAGCCAATTGTAAGCAACAGTAGAACGAAGCGTGGCTACTTATTATGGTTAGATTAAGAAGTTTTGGGATGAATTGAATGACTATAACAAGGTTCCGACGTGTTCTTGCACCAGATGCAAATGTGAGATCAACTTGAGGCTCATTCAACGAAGGGAGCAGGAACGAGTGCATCAGTTTGTTATGGGACTTGAGACACCTAAGTTCAAGAATGTAAAATCAAATATTTAGAAATCAGAGACTCTTCCCAACATAAACAAATTTTATTTAACGGTGGTGAGAGAGGAGCGTGTCAAAGGGAGCGTGTGAGAGAAGTACTCAGAACCTATGAGCTTTGTGGTGCGCACCAACACTGGGGTCCGAAATCCAGGGGGAGTGCATAGAGATGGGGAATGTTACTTGTTGACATTACAAGAAAAAGGGACACGAAGACAACTCATGTTTCAAGCTTGTGGGATATCTGGAGCAATCCTCACGAAATGGAAAGGGAGAGAGAGGGCAGAATGTTATGGCAACCGCTGAAGTAGCGAGAGGGCGCGAGTCTTTAACCACTCGAGCCAACACTATACAAGTGAATAATGATGATGGCACAGAGATGGAAGATGTTGAGCCAGATCAAATCTTGGGCTTCATAAGTGAACAGTGGAATAGTTTCAATGTCATAGTGCAGACCAATGTTAAAAGTAATGAGCACATGGAATGCTAAAATGAATGATGAGCATTGGCTAGTGGATAGTGGGGTTAATTGACATATAACACGAAACCTTGCGTTGCTTGACAATGTTCGTAACATTGAATTTAGTCGAGTAGGACTGCCTAATGAGAAGCACATCATTGCCACAAAAGAAGGCGATGTTAAAATTGGGCCTAAACTTGTTCTACAAAATGTGTTATATGCTCCGTCATTGAATTGCAATCTGTTGTATGTCTCTCAGTTGCTTCGTTACTCAAATAATTTTGTGCAATTTTCTAACAAATTTTGTGTAATATAGGACCGAAACTCGAATACATTGAATGGTGCGGGTGAACAAAACGAGGGGCTGTAATACTTGAGGAAGTCTACCGAAGCACAAGTCTGCAGCGCTAAGGAACTTGCAAATCATGAGTTATGCCATCAGCGGTTGGGACATCCATCAAGTAAAGTAGTTAGTTTGCTTCATTATGTTAGTCAAAATAGTGCTAATAAAGATATTTGTGAAATTTATTGCAAAGCCAAACAAACTGTAGATAAGTTTTTGCCTAGTGAAATCAATTACGAAGGGATTTTTGATTTAATTCATGTCAATCTTTGGGGTGATTATCGGACACCTGCTTTGTGTGTAGCAACTTACTTTTTAACTGTTGTGGATGACTGCTCTCGCGCTGTGTGGGTATATTTGATAAACTCAAAAAGTGATGCGCCTCACACTTTAAAAAATTATCTTGCCATAGTAGAGCGTCCGTTTAATAAACGTGTCAAATTGGTGCGAAGTGACAATCGGAAAGAATTCACATGTTTTGAAAAATACTTTGCTGAAAACGGAATTGTGTTTCACACCACATGTATTCGCACTTCACAACAAAATGTGAGAGTAGAAAGAAAGCACCATCACATTTTGAACGTAGGACGGGCCTTATGGTATTGATCTGGATTGCCAATTATATTTTGGGGTGAGTGTGTTTTGACGGTCGGGTATTTGATTAATCGCACTACTTCAAAATTATTGCATGGAAAAACTCCGTATGAAATAATTTTTGGCAGAGCACCCACTTATAAACACATTAGGGTTTTCGGTTCTCTCTGTTATGCCTATTATTCATGTTGTGATAATGATAAATTTGCTAGTCGAAGTTGAAAGTGTGTTTTCTTGGGTTACCCTTTTGGCAAAAAAGGATGGTTATTGTATGACTTTAAGGAATGCAAAACATTTGTCTCCCGCGATGTTGTTTTTGTAGAATCAAAATTCCCCTTCATTGGTCAAAGTGATAGTCCAAATGAAGAGGTTATTGGTCCCGATTCCATCTTTTATAGTCCTGGTGAAACGGTTAATTGGGATACTGGTGCTTTTGAGCGAGGCGCAGAAGTTGAAATTCTCATTGAAGCGCCCCTTCTGAATGATGACCACACTGATGAGGTGTCCCTTATGCATGATGAGGTGTCGCTTGAGCATGATGAGGTGCCTGTAGCTTCCACTGAGGCACCTAACACTGAGTTCGTTCCAAGTGAAGCACCTACACCAACCATGGAGAAACATCTGATAATTTGGGTTGGGTAAAATGGACAAAGGTTCCCTACTCACGGTATACAAGCACCGAGTATGATTTAATCACATCTCAGACACACATTATACGAGCTAGCCCCTCGTCCAGTTCACTCCCTCCAAACAAGTTTTTAGGTACTCGATATCCTTTATCACATTTTGTTAATTGCACTAAATTCTTTTTTGCACATCGTTGTTTTCTAGCCGCAATCGATACAGGTGTTGAGCTTAGAAACTTTGCAGAGGCTATAAGGTCGGAAGATTGGAGGGCAGCCATGAAAAATGAGCTTAATGCTCTAGATCGGAATGAGACAAGCTGTGGGCACCCGACCCGGAACCTAACACGTGTCCCGAGCCTTATAGCCTAAATCTTCGAAAGACCACCTGTAATTTTTTGAAAACTTTCTAACTTAACTTGAAATAAAACTAACTTTAACTTTAACATTCAACTAACTTGGGACATCTCCACTTGGAGGAAAAGGGATAAACACTTAACAACTTCAAACCAACTTATGTACAAACATTTACAAAAGTTCCCATCTACCACTACTTTAAACAACTACTTACTTAGTTCCCATATTTACAAAAGTTTACGTTCACAATTACACTTTTACATAACTTGTTTTATCAACAAAATCCAACAAAGGAGTAACACCCAAAATACAAACCATCTAACCATAAACATACCCGACAACCCAAAATATAAGCACAAAATCCGCACCGCCCTCACTGGCCGGGTCCTCCTGTCTCGGGTCGATCTAAAACATTAAAGGGAGAAGGGTGAGAATAAATCTCAATAAGTTATTATGAAAGTACAATATGCCAAGTAAGATGCAACACATATAAGGTGCATATAACACATTGGAAAAGCCGTAAACACATTCCGTTATCTTGGTTTACCTTTTCCCGTCTGACCAATAAGTCGTACAATATTGGAGGATACAATTCCATCACAACCAATAACATATAACGGAGAGAGCTATTATAATAACTCCTCTCTTGTAACTGCTTAGGCATATTCACATCTTATAAGACCCGTTTTTCAGGGAACCATATAAGATACTAGCAACTCTTTAAGGCTTTTGGCTCAATACAGATGTTATAACCCCAATCTGTGGTCACAGAAGGGGACAATCACAGGTATAACGTAATCTGATCACATTAGGTCACACTTTCCTTAATTGATCGTATTCCGTTATACCCCTAAACATCAGCTGATTAACACAAGTTAAGCACATAATAGTTACTTGAATTAAAATCCACCAAAGGGATGAGACTATAACAACATGGTAGAGCATACTCATGTTCAATCCATAATATAGTGCAACATTCATTTCATACAATATATAAATATAAATCCATGCATATGAACCCAAATAAAGTAGTAAGGTATCATAAACTATCCCTACATAGCCAATATGCAATAACATATAACCTCTATAAAGGTCCAAGTTCCATTTACCAAGATGGAGTTACTTTGGCTAAGGAACAAATCAAGGTACGAAGCATTTTTACGATAATATTTAAAGTACTTCCACTATTCTATTTTGATCAACTAAGGCATCATTGTGTAGCTAAAGTGTTCTACTTTAATCTAAGTTAAAGAGTGTTCACTTTGGTTCTTGTTTGAATAGGTTCCTAGGCCATAGAAAGTTGTTCAGTGACTGCAGGGTAGGGCACGACTCATGCCCCAGGGCACGACTCGTGCCCCTTTTACACCCCACCAGAATCTCTCGTCCCAGTATAGGCACGACTTTCGTGCCACGAGTCATGCCCTCTGTTCAGATTTCAGAACAGAATTTGTACCACTTCAGCAACTACCCCAAATTGACCCAAGCCAAACTTCCTCTATTTTCATGTGACCAAAACCAATACTAACCCTTAGCAATACAAATCCAAACCAATTCATACCCATTCCAAACTAATACAACACCAATTAATATCATTTTGTTACCAAACTTTGTATCAAATGGCCATGCAATGACCCCTTTCAAAGCATTAACACCAAAACATAAGTACTAACCCATTTTTGTACTCTTACACAACCAATCATACCCATTTCAAATCCCTGTTTCCAAAAACCAAGAATTTCCAAATAAAAATGTTCCAACCTTCCCACAATTCATGAAAATCTTTTTAAGAATAACAATAATCAAGGAATAAACACTTTTTAGAAGAAATCATAATAACTTACTTGAATAGTGAAAAATTATATAATTTATTGACTGACTTTAAACGATCCCCTCGCCGTCAGGAACCCGAATCCGCAATTTGTTCCGAAAACGAAGAAGTAACGAAAGTGCAAGAAATTTTATAAGGTGAGGTTAGGGTTTGGTATTTCTTTCTCCATCGATTTTCCTTGAAATACTTACCGAGGAAGAATGAAATAATACCTCCTTTCACTAATTTCCCATGGATAGCTATTTCATAGTTACATAAAAGCTCCTCTAAGCTTTAAAAGGATTAACATACACTTTTAACTATTCACTTTTACACCCAGCACCTCAACTTAATAACTTAATATTTTAATATTCCACATATTATAAAATCTTTACACACTTATAGTTTATTCCATTTAGACCCTTTATTATTAATTTTAATTCCTTTTCATCCTAACTTCACATAACCCATCCAAAACATAAAATGAACACATAATCATAACAAGTAGCATAAAAGGCATAATATAAAATACTACCACCCGAACCCACGTGCTCAACGAGGAATTAAATAGTGCCTAATATCGGGGTCGTGACACTCACTCCCCCTTAAAGAAAATTTGCCTCGAATTTTAGGTAAACTTACTTGTACTCTCAAACAAAGAATGATACTTCTCCCTCATTTCCGACTCTAACTCCCATGTAGCCTCTTCAATAGTATGATTCCTCCATAACACTTTCACTACCGGAATACTCTTCGTTCTCAATTCTTTCACTTGAAATTCTAAGATTCCCAAAGGCTCTTCTACATATGACATGTCCGCTTGAATCTCTTCGGGAGGTGAACTCAACACATGAGAGGGGTCGTGGCAATACTTTCTTAACATTGACACATGGAATACATCGTGAAGCAAGGAGAAAGATGGAGGCAATGCTAAACGATAAGCTAGATCCCCAATCTTTTCTACAATCTCAAATGGTCCGACGAACCTTGGAGCTAATTTCCCCTTATTCCCAAATCTTTTGATCCTGGTCCTCGGAGAAATCTTCAAGAAAACCAAGTCACCAACATGGAAAGATAAGTCCCATCTTCAGTTGTCGGCGTAGCTCTTCTGCCTACTCTGAGCCGTCTTCAACCTATCTCGAATCACCTTGATTTTCTCGGTCGAATCCCGAACGAAATCCGGACCCCATAACTTGGCTTCACCCACTTCATCCCAACACATAGGAGATCTATACCTTCTACCATACAACGCTTCATAAGGAGCCATCTCAATGCTAGATTGGTAACTGTTGTTGTAGGCGAACTCAACGAACGGTAGATGATCTTCCCAAGACAACTGAAAATCCATCACACAAGCTCTAAGCATATCCTCAAGTATCTGAATAGTTTGTTCCGTCTGCCCATCTGTCTGAGGATGAAATGTCGTGCTGAAACATAACTTAGATCCCAAAGCTTTGTGCAATGCCCTCCAGAATCTAGAAGTGAACCTCGGGTCTCTATCTGATACAATCCTAACAGGAACTCCGTGGAGTCTAACAATCTCTCTCATATATAACTGAGCTAATCTCTCCATCGAAAACTTAGTTAACACGGGAAGAAAGTGAGCCGATTTTGTTAATCTATCCACTATAACCCAAATGGCATCCATCTTCTTCGCTGTAAGAGGCAAACCTGTCACAAAATCCATCGAAATCCCTTCCCATTTCCACTCCGGAATGTCTAATGGTTGAAGTAATCCCGCCAGTCTTTGATGTTCAGCTTTGACTTGTTAACATGTTAGGCACTTAGATACAAAATCCGCTATCTCTCTCTTCATCCCATTTCACCAATATCCACGTTTCAAGTCTTGATACATATTTGTACTACCCGAATGAACGGCGAACTTAGACTTATGACCATCCTCTAAAACACGTCTCTTGATCTCCGGTGATGAAGGAACACAAATACGACCTCGAAAAGTTAGAAGTCCATCTCTATTCAACGCAAAATCCCCAGTTTTACCATCTTGAACTTGTCCCAAAATTTTCTTCAACTCCGGATCAATTTGTTGAGATTCCATCAAATCTTAATACAAAGTTGGAACGGCTCGGACATTCGCAAAAATCAACTCATATCTTGCCTCTCTAGAATTCAAAGTTGACAAGTAAGCCTTCCGGCTAATCGCATCCGCAACAACATTCGCCTTCCCTAGATGATATGAAATCACACAATCAAAGTCCTTCAAAAACTCTAACCATCTTCTTTGCCGATTATTCAACTCCTTTTGTGTAAATAGATACTTCAAGCTTTTATGATCCGTGAAAATCTCAAATCTCGCCCCATAAAGATAATGCTTCCACTTGTGCAACGCAAAGATTATTGCAGCCAATTCCATGTCATGGGTAGGATAGTTCTATTCAGCCGGTGACAACTTTCGAGAAGCATAAGCAATCACTTTCCCACCTTGCATCAACACACATCCCAAGCCCTCTTTCGAGGCGTCACTGAAAATGACAAAGTTCTTGCAACCGTCTGGAAGGGTAAGAACAGGAGCTGATGTCAACCTTTTCTTCAACTCTTCAAAACTAGCCTCAAATTTGGAATCCCACACAAAGTATACATCTTTCCGAGTCAATCGAATTAACGGAGTTGCAATACGAGAAAACCCTTCAATAAACCTCATGTAGTACCCCGCTAACCCAAGAAAGCTACGAACCTCGGTCATAGTGGAAGGTTGCTTCCAATTGACAACGGCTTCAATCTTGGAAGGATCAACGGATATCCCCAAACTAGAAACAACATGCCCCAAGAAAGATATCTGCTCTATCCAAAACTCACACTTACTGAACTTGGCAAACAATTGCTTTTCGCGGAGAAGAGAAAGGACAATTCTCAAATGAGTCTCATGTTCCTCCCGGGACTTGGAATAGACAAGAATATCATCAATGAAAACCACTACAAACCTGTCAAGGTACGGCTTGAAGATACGGTTCATCATATCCATAAATACGGCTGGAGCGTTAGTCAACCCAAAAGGCATAACCACGAACTCATAGTGACCATATCTCGTTCTGAATGCTGTTTTAGAAATATCATCGGGCCTAATCTTCAACTGATGGTATCCGCTCTCAAATCAAGCTTTGAGTAAATAACGGAACCTTGGAGCTGATCGAACAGATCATCAATATGCGGGAGAGGATACTTGTTCTTGATAGTTGCTTGGTTCAAAAGACGGTAATCAATACACAATCTCAAAGTACCATCTTTCTTACGGACAAATAGAACCGGAGCTCCCCACGGTGACACACTAGGACGGATAAACCCCCGGTCTAACAATTCTTGTAACTGAGTCTTCAACTCTTTCAATTCAGCAGGAGCCATTTGTAAGTGCTCCAATTTGAGTTGTTAGTATTTTCGTTAGAAAATTAACGAAAGTTTTAACATTTCTAACATTTCTAACATTTCTAACTTTTCTAACCAAGTAAGGGTAGATTAGGGATTGCCAAAAAAAAGATAAACCAAAGAAAGAATCTCAAAAAGCAAAAGAAATTGGAAAAATCCGAATTAGGCAAGTTGAAAAACAAAAACTGCTGGAATTTTGAATAATATTCTTCCTGTTCAAAGCCTGGAGTAGCATTTAATGAACAGTGCACGTTTACAATACCCTCCGCACGGACATGTTTGTCAATTTCAGAGGGCTATAAATTGAACCCTCCTCTCTCAGTTTACACAACACAATTCACTCACAGCAACTGCACCTTGGGGAAAAATAGGGACAAAACAGTGGGAATTCCGTTGAATTGCCACCATTTTCTCTTGAATCTTTCCCAAATCCCACTCACTCCAAATATCCTCAAATCACTCTCATTCATACACAAGCCCAAGCTTCAATCTCCCCTTAAGAGGAGGATTAGAGAGAAAATATAGAGGACTTAAGTGTTATCTACTTGTTTTCTCTTTGACCAACTCTATCATCAAACCCTAAACACATTCAAGCCTTGAATCCACTCAAACACAAATCCAAAACACCAAATCTTGATACTCCTCAAGTCAAACACCAAATCTTGATACTCCTCAAGTCAAATTCCAAGCCTAGGAAGATAGGGTGTCACCATTGGTAAAGCCCTCCTTCTTTAAACCCTAAAACTCCCCTTCAACTTCTTGTTCATCTTGTTCTTCTTACTTTAATCTACTTTATGTCAAGTTTAACTTAAGTTTTGACCCAAGATGGTCATCTTGAAGTTCATCTTCATGAATGACCATCTCAAATGGTCCACATTTTTAAATCTCTAGTTGATTTTTCTCTTTAATTTCATCTTTACAAAATTCCCCTTCCCAAGCAAATGAAATGCTTAAGTCCTAGTGTACCCCAAGGATGGTTTGATATAGTAGATCACCACTAAAATGTCTAGTGACTACTAATCAAAACCTAGGGAAATGGGGACAAGCATGGATGCAAAACCCCCTTTTTAATCACATTTCCCTTCTTGAGAAGTTGCTGTCCAGTAGCAATTTTCCAAGACCTCAGTCCATTGTCTAAATTTTTGGACACAGATAAACTTGGAATTTTGTGTTTACTACAAAACACTTTTTGTAGACAACATCCAGATCTTTCCATAAATATTTTTACTTTATTTTTTTCGTGAGTAAAACTCCCTTTTTCAAATTTTCTTTTAAAGGTCAGTTCATCAGTTTCTGGAAATCCAGATTGCACATCTGAGATTTCCAGAAGGTTTTTCTCCCTCAAATCTCCAAAATGGAAATTTCTTTGACAGAACCTTATTTAAGGTGTTTTGAACATTTTTCATTCTCGTACTTTTCCCAGATTCTAGAGTTTTCAACCCCTAAAGTCCATTTCAAAATCAAGTGTCCACTGCCTTTTTCATTCTGGCAGAAATGGTTTTCAACTTTCAAAATTCTTTTGAGCCCCAAATCTCAACCCAAAAATCATCCAAAAAATCATGGGATCAGTTAAAAGCCTTAAAAAGAATTCCCAATTTTTACTTTCCTCAGTTTCAACTTAATTTGGCTAAAGTAACACACACACACACACACACACACACAAACAAATAGTTTTTAGCTTAGAAGACTCGTTTTACGAGGCATTCCGGGTGCACACTAACGTCCTTCCCGGCATGTAACGTGACCTCCGAACCCAAATCTCTAATCTCGGGCATTTTTCAAAGTTTTGGCCCTTAAAACAAAAATGGCGTGGCGATTCCGTTTGATTTCAAAAATCGGGTACATCACAGTGGCGACTCCGCTGGGGAACAAATAAGCTTTTTCTAAAAAAAATGATATTTGGTATATTGGTGGAAACCATTAAACTTCCCGTTATCGCCTCCTAACACGAGTCGGGGATAAATTGTGGTTTAACAATCCCACGTACCGGTATCATTGTTTTCAAAAAAACAAAAAAAAAAAAAGCTTTTGAGGGTCAAGCTTCTGTCCCGGCATTTGAAACCGTTTATTTTTGTGTGTGTGTCTCGGGTTTGCACATTTTCGTGTTGTTTTGGCCGCCTCGGGAAAAGTCAAAATTTTGACTGTCGGAATCATGTCCCTAACTGTTGGAACTTATGTGTTTATGTGCTTATGTGTGCATTTACTTTCAAAAAAAAAATTCAAAAAAAAAAAGAATTTCAAAAAAAAAGGAGTTTAAAAAAAAAAGAAAATTTTCAAAAAAAAAAAATCATGCATCATTCTTTTTAAGACACATGAAAAATTTCTATTTTACTCAGAAAAAGAAGATAGACTGCTTGCACACTACGCGCACGTTGACCGTACACTGCACACTACGTCCCTAACCCGGGAAAATCCTTGTCGCGGCCCGTTTGATCTTATTACGCCTCTCGGTGCAAGCACAGGACTACCCAAACATCCCATGGAGCCTCGTGTCGACCATGCACTTGTCCGTGACACACTTTTGTCTGAGACCCGGTTGGTTTTTAGTTTGGTCTGTGTCATGCCCTGTCTGTGTATAGACCTTTCCTTTCAAGCCTTTGTCGGCATACCGACTCAATATCTTTCGGGGACCCTAATCAATCGAAGTCATGCCGGTTTTTCGCCGCAGACTTTGACCAAGATATTGACAGGCGCCTTGACTTCGGCTCTGACTAGCACACATTATACACTGACTCCCAGCATGACACTGAGTCATCAAGGATTAATGATTATTCCATGCCTAATTACGGCCTAATTGACGACAAATCAAGATCAATCGTGGACATTTATCAGTCCCAATCATGTCGACTTTTTGTCGAGCCCTCGGACATGATCTTGACTTTGACGTCAGCTTTGTCCGTAATTTACATCGAATGCTCGTTAAGACTCGATTACCTGCCAGACTTTTAGGATCGTTTTTCTTTCGGTCGGTGGGACCCGCTTGCCCTATAGGACCCTCACCCGGGGCTGTCCACCCTGGGAGGTCGAAATACAGGGGGAATACGAGGGGCTTATAGATGTAGTGACGGGGCCCACTGATCCAGGATCCAGAGTAGTTTGCGAAAAAGAAGAGCAATCTTTTCCAACCGATTAGGTTAATAAAACATGTTTTAAGTAAACAAGAACAAATAACTGCATGTTGCATGAGCCCAAAGCCCAAACACCTACCTTCCTTCAATCCCTAAATCTACGAACCTTCGTGCCTTTTCCCATGACTCCTCACAAAGGTTGGTTTCGGGCACCGGGTCACCGTTTGATCAGTTGGGAAGAGTCAAGCGCATCGTCAGCCTCACCGTTTCTTCCGACCCCGGATTTCAGAATGTCTGCATCAGCCGGTAACGATGGGGACAACGTCACTCCGCCTCCCGGGACTCCGCAAACAGAGCCGCAATGGAATCAGTTAGCTGAACAGATGAGAGTGCGACAGGAAGCACAGCTGAACAGCCTTATGGAGGCTATCAAAAGCCATGGGTTGGCCGCCAGTCTCAACCCAGATGGCACCTTCACCGTGGAAGAAGAGCAAGACCTCAACCTCACTCTTGGTCAGCCCGACTACTGCCGGATACCACCACCGGCCTCCCATGGTACTACCATCGGAGCCCATGCTTCTCGACCTCTAGGTCAGCCGACTCCCCAACTGCAGACCGCTGGATCCATGCAGCCTAAAGGGATGAGCCAATTCCCAGTCCCTCAGTGGGGACGAAATCAGTACGAAATTTCTTCTCATGCTTGGGGCTACCCCGGAATGCCACAACAAATGGGGATCCCACCTCAGTTCGGGACCAATCAATCCGGACCTTCACAGCAACAGTTTGGGATACCACCACAGTTTGGTTCGGGGCAACAGTCAGGAGTCCCCCCTCAGAATGATGCTAGCTCAGCTGCTCCTCACACGGCTTCCACTCAGGGTTCAATGGGTTACCAAGCCCCCATCCCAGTTTCATCAGAATCACCAGGACCACAGTATCCTCCCGGTTATGCATCCTCGCCACAACCAGCCATGCAATTCAACAACCAGGGACAACAGCCCGCACTTAAGCCTACTTATGGGCCTCACTCCGGAAATCCGAGCTATCCGGCTACCTCAGATCTGCCTCCATCTTCTCTGCCGATTGGAAGCCAACAGCAAGTCGCTGGGTTCTATCCCTTTGCCCAAGCTCCTACCTACACTCCCCAGGGTAATTTGGGCCAAAGACAGGTTTTCACCTATGCTCCGGGATATGGTATTCCTTCCACCAATGCACCACCAACGGCTAGTCCTCTTCCTAGCTCAAATATCGGTTCAGGCATTCCCGCTCCACCTTTGGATCCCCAATTGGCTTGGTTTATGGAGCAACACAAGGAAATGAAAGCGCAGATTGCTGAATTGACCGCCAAAAAGAACACTGCTTTTCGGCCAACAGATCCTGACTCGATTGTCCCCCTGCCTCACAAGTTTGTGATGCCCAATCTTGAATTGTTTGACGGGACTGCATGCCCTAAAACTCACTTGGATACCTATACTTTGGCAATGAAAGCTAAGGGGTGCACAAACCAGCAGTTGGCCGACTACTTTAGTCTCTCTTTGAAGTCAGGGGCTTTGAAATGGTTTTTCCGATTACAGCCTGAAGCTAGGGCTACTTGGGAACAAATTACCAGTACTTTCACAGATAAGTATAAAGCCAACTTAGAATGGGAAACAAACAGAGTTGACTGCAGACAACGGTGCGGCGCCACGATGAGAATATTGGGGATTTCTATAGAAGGTGGAACTTGAAGCTTAGTGAAATGGCCATTCCTCCCTCTGATGAGGAACAGTTAGACATCTTTCAGTCATGCTTGAAGCCGCATTTGAGGGCTTCCCTCAGTCACTTCCCCTACGCTGACTTGCGTGCAATGGTTAATTCACTGGCTAAGTTCGAAAAGGCTTACAATCGGCGGCCGCTGCACACCTGCTACGAATACGGGGTTTCTTCCACCTCCAACACGGCTCTGCCCAACCAAAAGGTAATGAAGTGATTAGCTATGTGGGACGGGGCAGAACAATGCCACTTCCTTTGTTCCCAAGAAACCCGATGCATCCGGATCCCGGCTCCAAGACTTGAGAAACTTTGGGATGCCTTTGAGTAATATCTTCGAGGTTTGGTGAGAGAAGGTTTGCTCCGGCCTTTGGAAAATTATCGGCCTAGAAACCCCAATGCTCCTTTGGATACCTCCAAGCATTGTGCCTTTCATCGATACCATGGGCACCTGACGGATGATTGCGTCCCCTCGAAAAAGGCAATCCAAAGTTTGATTGAACAAGGGAGGTTAGAGGTGCCTGAAGGACCCAATACTATCAGTAACCCATTCCCTAGAAACAACAACCCGAATGTCAACATGGTCGAGTTTGGTGGTTCAAGACTTGGGAACATAATGGAATTTGACTCACCCCTTTGCGAGGTCAATGAACCAGTCATCACAGGCAAGGAAAATGGTTGGATTGAGCAATGGGAAGACCTGCGATAGCTCCCGTCTCCAGCGTCGAAGAATAGATGCATGGTCCAACAGCAAAGAGCGGCTAGACTAGGGGCTACCTATCTCTAAAATAGTCTTTTAGTCAACCTTCGTAGGTTCTAGTATTTTTCTTTCACCTAAGTCCATCTTGGACACTTGTCGGTTTCGTCCACCTCGAATGTTGTGGAAAGATAGCTTAACTATCATTTAAAATTTATATATATATAAGTCTTTCTTCTTTTCTTGCTAGACTCGAGACATCACTTGCACACCCACGTTACACTTAATTGAAATGGTTTTATCCTAGATGATCACTTGTGCTGCTCAACCACTAATTCTTTGAAATGATTAATATTTAAATTAATCGGAGTGAGAAAATCAATTGATATCCCTCTCAAATTGGGGCTTACCAACTCCCCATCTTGCATCTCATATGCTCACATCCCTTTCATCAGCCTCATCATCTCGTTGTTCGATGAATTTGCATGGATCTTTTCTCATTTAAAGCTTAAGCAAGCAATGAAGACTTAATCTCAGGTCATCCGGTAGGGATTGCGGTTGAAGCCTTTCACCCATAGGAAAGCCATTACCTCACCCTCACCAAACAATACCTTTCATTTCGAGATCGGCGTGTTTTGAAACCCCGTTTAACCATCATTTTTGCTCCTTACTAAGAGAAGTCCAAGCAAGCCCAAGAAGTTAACTTCAAGAGTCAGCAATGCGCAAAATATCTCAAGCCATGAAGGAAGGACAAAAATAATCCTCAACTCCTCAGGAGGCTTTCCAAGTCCAAAAAAAAAAACAAAAAAAAAAAAGAAGAATTGTCGATCCTCAAAAGTCCCCGACTTCTCAAGAAGCTCTCCAATGATAAAAAAGGAGCCTGGATTCTCGCAAGATCGCAAAAAGTTGTCGATAGCTTGGACTTCCTCTCACCATTACCTTAAATCAATCCCAAGCCATCCTCTCGATTTTAGAGGATACTCCCATTACCCTCGCCTTTGGCCAAAGTCAAAATTTGACCTCTCATTCTTAGAGGCAATCAATCTTCCCCGCCATAGATTTCCCAAACACATCCCTGCAAGCCAACCTCTCACCTTTAGAGGTTCAGTCAGCAAAAGGCCCAGCCGACCTCTCACTTTAAGAGGTCATAACTTCCCAAATCACCCGATGGCCGATCGAAGCCCAGAAACCCAGCTGCAATTCCTATCGGATAGCAATGTCTTTAAGATCTAAATTAAATTAATGCTTCATTGCTTGCTTAAATTGGAATCTAATCCATCTTGATTCAAAATCATCAACCAAAGATTGTGCAAATTCAAATCTGATTCATTCGACATTTCATGTGAGCATATTTCATTTCTCCTCCACAAACACTTGCCGTGGATGTCCCACTGGGGCTCCGCATCCGTGTCTTTCATGGACACTCTAAGGAGATATGTTATTCGAATCTCCAATCCTCAAAATCCTCAAAGGACCTCAAAATCTCGAACTTTCACATTCATTCTCTCTTCAATCGGGCTAAGCCCGAACTACGGAGACCTGAGCTCTTCATAATGAAGGGAACGTAGGCAACCAGAAATGGTCCGGTCGAAATCACAAACAAATTTCAAAAAAAAATCCGTTCTCATCAAGGATTGTCCCTATACACTTTCCGCCCTTCCAAGCTTGATTCTCGATATCAGTTGGTTTTCTCCCTGTGATTAATCAAAATATTTGTTCATATCAAATTTAGTGTTTGAATAACCCGAACATTAACAAAGGATTTTAGGCAGCCTTGTAATCATCATGAATAAGACAAGTTTTCAAGTGTCTCGACAAGTCTTCTCTCTCTCCATCATAGGGAAATAGAGCCAAACACTTTGTCTTTTACGTCGGCGGGGGCTTCCATACACTTTTCCACACCTTGTGATGCTTATACTCTCTCAAAAGAGTCAAACCTAAAGCGAGAGTGTCATACACAAATTCGGGAGACATTCCCACCTTTCAAAAGATATGTCCTTGCACGTAAACATTTCGAGTCTTGTCCAAGTGGCGGTTGACTAAGGTCCGAAAAGATGGGTGCCTCCTCTGTAAGACTACTCTGAATTTCTTCACGCTGGGGCTTGCTAAGCGGTTCTCCCAGGTTCTCCTGTATCAGCTCTTCAAGCTGGGGCTTCTATAGTCATCTTTGGGTCCACATTGGGTTTTTCACTACGAGATAGATTCGATCTTTGTCAGATTATTTTCAGGATTGCTTTGCATTACCAATCAGATTGGGACTCTGCTAATGACAACGAGGTTATAAGATTGGGGCTTCGCCGAGTCGCTTCTTCAAAATCTGGACTTTGCCTACTCAGTTCTTCAGACCGAGGCTTTGCCAAAGAAGGGATCTTTCCTCGCTTTAATATGATCCGGGGGCTTTGTCAAGTTGGTCCTTTGGATCTGAATTTTATCAAGTCACAAGAAAGGTCTAGTCACATCAACAACTAGATTTTCAGCTTCAGAACTTGGTACATAGCAGCTTCCCGTAGCATCGGGATTTAAGATCTGGGTTTCTCCCTGCATTAGCAATTTCATCAAATCATTCTCCGAACAAGGTTTCGGCCGAGGTCATGACTCACCCAAATGAAAGAAGCTTCACTCATATCAACGTGCCCTAGAGCCTGTCAGCATCAGCTTCAAATGACCAAGATTGAGAGAGAAAATTCCAATCAAGACCCGGGATCCGAATCCAATCTCATCAAAATTGAGGTCCATGTGATACTGTTAGCAAAACCTCATCAACAACCGCTGTTTAAATCGCGATCGAGGGCTCTCACCACTTGCTCAAAATCTGTTCCAAACAGTTTCCAGACACATACATCCCAATGCATCCCCTCTCATCACCATGCATCCCCACAAAAATCTCCCAAGGGCTCATGTAGCATGCACAAAACTTGAATCAATAGGAAAAATCCTAAGTGATTGAAGATCATAAATCATAATTTCCCTGCCAAAAGCTTAGGCTAGGTGCATCTTCGAAAGCAAGTAAATGCATCCTCTCGCGAACATACGCAGTGATACTCTCACAATCATTTTTGGTTCTATGCATGCATCTGTCATCATGAATATCATATATGCATCTTCCTCTCTACTAACCAATGCAGGAATTCAAACGTGAAAGACCATCTTCCCTAGCCATTGAGACTTACCCTCAACAAGGGAGATATTTACCAAAGCTCAAAATCAATGGTTTTCAACAAAATTGCAAGAAATCAAATCCCCCTTTTCGGCAAGAGATGATTCCGGGCAAAACATGTGCAGACCACCTCCAGTGTCTATAAATTGGTCAGGGACGCCAAATTCTCAAATACAATTCGGTCAGGGACGCCAAGCTCTCAAACACAAATCGGTCAGAGATGCCAAGTTCTCAAATACAATTCGGTCAGGGACACCAAGTTCTCAAATGCAAATCGGTCAGAGACGCCAAGTTCTCAAATACAATTCGGTCAGAGACGCCAAGTTCTCAAATACAAATCGGTCAGAGACGCCAAGTTCTCAAATGCAAATCGGTCAGGGATGCCAAGTTCTCAAATGCAAATCGGTCGGAGACGCCAAGTTCTCAAATGCAAATCGGTCAGAGACACAAAGTTCTCAAAAGCAAGAAGTCCCAATGTGAAGACAAGCTCAACAACTTCTACAAGGTTGACGATCACCAGCAAGATGCAGACTCAACCAAACTCCTCCTTCAGGTCAAAATGCCTTCAAAGACAGCAAATCGTCAGCAGAAACAGCCCCGCGAACGGCGATCCAACAACTCTTCATCACCATCAGCCGTAGCCTCGGTCCCTTAGAGCGGCTACAGGTAAACACAGCACAGGTATGAAAGCATATCTTAGTCAACTACTTTTCTAAAAGAACATTATCATCAAATCTTAGGGTGACTTCCCAAAAATAGTCAAACCTTAGGGCGACTTCCCAAAAATAGTCAAATCTTAGGGCGACTTCCCAAAAAACAGTCAAACCTCGGGTGACTCCCAAATACCGTCAAACCATCAAAGACCATCCCCAGCAGTATTCGAACTACGTCCAGGCTTGATTCCCACTCGGGATACGTAGGCAGCCTACCATAGGTTCAGCCGCTTGACCAACACGGTCACCCTTTTCCCCGGTAATCCTCGTAAGCTCGAATCTTCCCCAGCGAGAGCGTCCTCAAACAGTCTCCCTCAGGTATAAAACCTTGACTTAGGATCATACTCCTGAACTGAGTCCCTATTTAGGTTCATACTCCTGAACTAAATCTCAAACTTAGGTTCATACTCCTGAACTAAATCTCAAACTTATGTTCATACTCCTGAGCTGAAACCCCGACTTAGGATCATACTCCTGAACTAGGTCCCCATTTAGGTTCATACTCCTGAACTAAAACCCCGACTTAGGATCATACTCCTGAACTAGGTCCCCATTTAGGTTCATACTCCTGAACTGAGTCCCCACTTAGGTTCATACTCCTGAACTGAATTCTCATTTAGGTTCATACTTCTGAACTAAACCTCAGCTTAAGTTCATCCCCGATGAAAGATTAACGGAATTACGATCCCTTCAAATGAAGTCCACCAAAAGACTGTCTATCCCCTCGAAGTCTGTCCCCAACGAAAGGATACGAACATCGAAGGAAATCGTTTCAAAACAAGTTATCACCTCCAGATCACCCATCATCAAGGTTTGAGGCACCTAAAACGCTATCACGCACAACACTAGGAAAGCGATAAATCGCAATCACCCCCTAATTCGACAAACCGAAATCAGTCATAGGGCGACTTCCCAAAAATAGTCAAATCATAGGGCGACTTCCCAAAAATAGTCAAATCATAGGGTGACTTCCCAAAAATAGTCAAATCATAGGGCGACTTCCCAAAAATAGTCAAATCATAGGGCAACTTCCCAAAAATAGTCAAACCATAGGGCGACTTCCCAAAAATAGTCAAATCATAGGGCGACTTCCCAAAAATAGTCAAACCATAGGGTGACTTCCCAAAAATAGTCAAATCATAGGGCGACTTCCCAAAAATAGTCAAACCATAGGGTGACTTCCCAAAAATAGTCAAATCATAGGGCGACTTCCCAAAAAAATAGTCAAATCATAGGGCGACTTCCCAAAAATAGTCAAACCTTAGGGTGACTTCCCAAAAATAGTCAGATCTTAGGGAGACTTCCCAAAAATAGTCAAATCTTAGGTTGACACCCTAAAACAGTCACTCTAGGGTCAAAGACCCGAACTACGACTGGCTTGATTCCCCTTAAGGATACGTAGGTAGCCTATCATTAGGTTCAGCCATCAGACCGAAAATGGTCATTCCTATCCCTAGCAGAGCGGATATACAACCCTATCCATTAGACCAAAATGGTCATTTCCTACCCCCAGCAGAGTTTCTTCCAGCAATCGACTGCAGAACTCACTCACCAGGTTGACATCCTAAAACAGTCACTCTAGGGTTGACGCCTGAAGATAGTCGGAAGACCCGAACTACGACTGGCTTGATTCCCATTCGGGATACGTAGGTAGCCTATCGCTAGGTTCAGCCACTCGATCACTTGATCATCCAGTCAAATATGGAGTCTTACTCTTATCGACGACCCCGCTTCCTTCGAAAGCACCGTCGCCGAGGGGCTACTGTAAGTGCTCCAATTTGAGTTGTTAGTATTTTCGTTAGAAAATTAACGAAAGTTTTAACATTTCTAACATTCCTAACATTCCTAACTTTTCTAACCAAGTAAGGGTAGATTAGGGATTGCCAAAAAAAGATAAACCAAAGAAAGAATCTCAAAAAGCAAAAGAAATTGGAAAAATCCGAACTAGGCAAGTTGAAAAAAAAAAACTGCTAGAATTTTGAATAATATTCTTCCTGTTCAAAGCCTGGAGCAGCATTTAATGAACAGTGCATGTTTACAATACCCTCCGCGCGGACATGTTTGTCAATTTCAGAGGACTATAAATTGAACCCTCCTCTCTCAGTTTACACAACACAATTCACTCACAGCAACTGCACCTTGGCGAAAAATAGGGAGAAAACAGTGGGAATTCCGTTGAATTGCCACCATTTTCTCTTGAATCTTTCCCAAATCCCACTCACTCCAAATATCCTCAAATCACTCTCATTCATACACAAGCCCAAGCTTCAATCTCCCCTTAAGGGGAGGATTAGAGAGAAAACATAGAGGACTTAAGTGTTATCTACTTGTTTTCTCTTTGACCAACTCTATCATCAAACCCTAAACACATTCAAGCCTTGAATCCACTCAAACACAAATCCAAAACACCAAATCTTGATACTCCTCAAGTCAAACACCAAATCTTGATACTCCTCAAGTCAAATTCCAAGCCTAGGAAGATAGGGTGTCACCATTGGTAAAGCCCTCCTTCTTTAAACCCTAAAACTCCCCTTCAACTTCTTGTTCATCTTGTTCTTCTTACTTTGATCTACTTTATGTCAAGTTTAACTTAAGTTTTGACCCAAGATGGTCATCTTGAATTTCACCTTCATGAATGACCATCTCAAATGGTCCACATTTTTAAATCTTTAGTTGATTTTTCTCTTTAATTTCATCTTTACAAAATTCCCCTTCCCAAGCAAATGAAATGCTTAAGTCCTAGTGTACCCCAAGGATGGTTTGATATAGTTGTAAGTGCTCCAATTTGAGCTTGTTAGCATTTTCGTTAGAAAATTAACGAAAGTTATAACATTACTAACATTCCTAACATTCCTAACTTTTCTAACAAAGTAAGGGTAAAGTGGGCATTGCCATTTAAAGTTAAACCAAGAAAAGAATCTCAAAAAGCAAAAGAAATAAGAAAAATCCGAATTGGGCAAGTTGAAAAACATAAACTGCTGGATTTTTGAATTTTATTCTTCCTGTCCAAAGCCTGAAGCTGTAATTAATGAACAGTGCACGCTGTCAATCATATCCGCGCGGACATGTTTGTCAATTTCAGGGGGTTATAAATTGAACCCTCCTCTCTCAGAAAAACAACACAAATCACTCACAGCAACGAAACTCTGGCGAAATATAGAGAGAAAACAGTGGGAATCCTTAGATTGCCACCATTTTCTCTCCAATCTTTCCCAAATCTCACTCACTCACAAACACTTCAAATCACTCTCATACATACTCTCATACATACACCAATCCAAGCTCAAATCACCCTTTAGGAGGAGGATTAGAGAGAAAACATAGAGGACTTCATTGTTATCTACTTGTTTTCTCTTTAACCAACTCAAATCATCAACCCTAAACACCCTTAAACACTCTCATATTCAAGCCTTAAACACTCTCACATTCAAGCCTTCAAACAAAAAACACAAGGAAGAAAGGTATAACCTCCCTCTCCTTACCCTAAAATTCATCCATGCATGCATTTTCAAGCTACAAAATGTAGTTTATTCATCTTCTTGCTTTAGATCCAAGAAGATCACCATGGAAGTTCATCTCCATGGATGATCTTCTACAAGGATCTACATTATTTTCAAAGTGTTCTTACTTTCTTGCAAAGAAAACACATTTTCAAAACCCTAAAAATCATTTTCATACATCAAATCTCATTTTCAAAGGATAAAATTCCCCTTCCCAAGCAAATGAAGTGCTTAGTCCTAATGTACCCCCAAGGATGGTTTGATATAGTTGATTCACCACTAAAATGTCAAGTGATCACTAATCAAAACCTAGGGAAATGGGGACAAGCATGGATGCAAAACCCCTTTTAAATCATATTTTCTCTCTTGAGAAGTTGCTGTCCAGTAGCAATTTTCTCAGACCTCAGTCCATGGTCTAATTTTTTGGACATAGATAAACTTGGAATTTGGTGTTGACTACAAAATACTTTTTGTAGCCAACATCCAGATCTTTTCCATACATATTTTTATTTTACTTTTTGAGTGAGTAAAACTCCTTTTTCAATTTTTCTTTTAGAGGCCAGTTCATCAGCTTCTGGAAATCCAGATTTCATATCTGAGATTTCCAGAAGGTTTTGACCCCTCAAATTACTTCAAAAATGGAAAGTTCCTTTGTAGAAACCCTATTTAGGGTGTTTTAAGCAACTTTCATTCTCGGACTTTCCCCAGATTCTGAGGTTTTGAAGCCTTTAAGTCCATTTCAAAGTCATTTTCATTCTGGCAGAATTGGTTTTCAACTTCCAAAAATCTTTTGAGTTACAAATCTCAACCCAAAAATCACCCAAAAAATCATGGGATCAGTTTAAAGCCTTAAAAAGAGTTCCCAATTTTTACTTACCTCAGTTTCAACTTATTTTGGCCAAAACACACACACACACACACACACACATACAACAAAGGATTTTGAATGTTTGGAAGACTCGTTTTTACGAGGCGTTCCGGGTGCACACTAACGTCCTTCCCGGCGCGTAACATGACCTCCGAACCCAAATTTCTGATCTCGGGCATTTTTCAAAGTTTTGGCCCTTAAAACAAAAATGGCGTGGCGACTCCGTTTTGATTTCAAAAAAAATCGGGCATCATCACAATAGTAGATCACCACTAAAATGTCTTGTGACTACTAATCAAAACCTAGGGAAATGGGGACAAGCATGGATGCAAAACCCCCCTTTTTAATCACATTTCCCTTCTTGAGAAGTTGCTGTCCAGTAGCAATTTTCCAAGACCTCAGTCCATTGTCTAAATTTTTGGACACAGATAAACTTGGAATTTGGTGTTTACTACAATACACTTTTTGTATACAACATCCAGATCTTTTCATACATATTTTTACTTTATTTTTGGCGTGAGTAAAACTCCCTTTTTCAAATTTTCTTTTAAAGGTCAGTTCATCAGTTTCTGGAAATCCAGATTGCACATCTGATATTTCCAGAAGGTTTTTCTCCCTCAAATAACCTTCAAAATGGAAAGTTATTTTACAGAAACCTTATTTAAGGTGTTTTGAACATTTTTCATTCTCGTACTTTTCCCAGATTCTGGAGTTTTCAACCCCTAAAGTCTATTTCAAAATCAAGTGTCCACTGCCTTTTTCATTCTGG
The DNA here is from genome assembly GCA_022495995.1 of Adenophora triphylla var. japonica. Lineage (NCBI taxonomy): Eukaryota > Viridiplantae > Streptophyta > Magnoliopsida > Asterales > Campanulaceae > Adenophora > Adenophora triphylla. Next base: position 386,480 of record JAFEMH010001460.1, on the reverse strand, counting down.
CAGAAATGGTTTTCAACTTCCAAAATTCTTTTGAGCCCCAAATCTCAACCCAAAAATCATCCAAAAAATCATGGGATCAGTTTAAAGCCTTAAAAAGAATTCCCAATTTTTACTTTCCTCAGTTTCAACTTAATTTGTCTAAAGTAATACACACACACACACAAACAAATGGTTTTTAGCTTGGAAGACTCGTTTTACGAGGCATTCCGGGTGCACACTAACGTCCTTCCCGGCATGTAACGTGACCTCCGAACCCAAATCTCTAATCTCGAGCATTTTTCAAAGTTTTGGCCCTTAAAACAAAAATGGCGTGGCGACTCCGTTTGATTTCAAAAATCGGGTACATCACACCATTCTATAAGGCGCCTTAGAAATAGGTGAAGTACCGGGCACTAAATCAATGCAAAAATCTACCTCACGATCAGGAGGCATAGAGTACTCGGTAGAAAACACATCACCAAATTCATTTACTACGGGGACATGAGCTAAATCAAGGGACTTCTTACTGGAATCTACCACTTAAGCTAAATACCCCGCACACCCTTTAGAAAGCAATTTTCGAGCCTTTATAGCAGAAATGACATGAATACCAAACATAGACTTGTCGGTATCAAACACAAAAGAAGGCATATCAGGTATATAAAATAAGACCTTCTTCCTACGACAATCAACCATGGCATGGTAATGACTCAACCAATCCATACCAAGAATAACATCAAAATCCCGGATTTGTAACTCTACTAAATCCGCCGGCAATACATGCCCACAAATAACCACATCACAACCATTGTATATCAAAGAAGAAGTGAGGCACTCTCCCATAGGAGTCGACACCTCTAGCACATAAGGCATGAAATCAGGTAGTTTATGCAATGCAAAAGCAAAATGAGATGCAACAAACGAATGGGAAGACCCGAGATCTATAAGAATGCGGGCCTTGACTCCTGAGACAGGGACAATACCTCTAATGACTGCATTAGGATCAACCTCTCCTCTTCCTAAGGCAAACACACGACCTTGAACTTTATCTTTAGGTTTTCCTTCATTATCTCTTTTGATTCCCCCTCGTGGTCCGCCTTGTCCACTACCGAAAGCTTGCCCTCGTAACTTGGGACAGTTCTTCCTAAAGTGACCATCTCCTCCACATTCCAAACACTTACCCAACTTGCTCCAGCATCTATCTTCTGAGTGACCCAGCTTCTTACAAAAACCACAAACCGTCCCGGACTGTCTTGAAGGAGTACGAGCTATGGGAGTCACCACAATTTTGCCTCTTGCTACACTCGGATTGGAAAACCTTGGTTGTCCCCTACCTTGTCCCGAACCTTGTCCTTGGAACCACTGCTTGCTTCCACTTCCACCGTCTGACCTTCCCTTATGCTCTTCAATATCATTCTCTATTACGTAGGCTCACATTCATCGCCGCCTGGAAATCTGTGAAGTCGTGCGTTAAAAGTTTCTTACGAAACTCCAGTCTTAACCCTTTCACAAACCTATAAACCCATCTCTCCTCATCCGGCACCAAATGTGGACAATATCGAGCAAGCTCCGTAAACTTAGCTGAGTACTGTGCTACCGTCATAGTCCCTTGCTCCAGTCGAAGAAATTCAACCTCTTTTCTATCTCTTCTCACCATCGGAATGAAGTGGTCCCGAAACTTGCGCGTGAAATTCTCCCAAGTCTGTGGTGTATGATCTCGATCCCAACTGTCTTTGACTATATTCCACCAATGCTCTGCCGCTCCCTCTAACTTGAAGACCGCACACCTAACCTTTTCATCATTCGGGCTCTCCATTGCCGCGAAGATCTTGTTCATTGCCTCGAGCCATCTCTCTGCCTTTATCGGATCCGGATCCCTATTGAAACTTGGAGGTGTCATCTTCACAAATTTCTCAAGTCCGTGCCCTTGCCTCCCTTCCGGTTGTTGTTGAGCTCTACCTTGATTTTCCATGTTCTATAAGAAGACTCTAAACATGTCCATCTTCTCCGCATTCTGATTACCATTTCCCCCTTCATTACCAACATTCCCCTGTGCCCGATGCTGATCATCCTCATTCCCAGCCATTAAAACAAACACCTGCATCAAACACTCGGCGTTAGTGCTCACACACTCCCCCTTAAACTAGACATCTACCCTTGACCTCTAGATGAGGCTCTGATACCAACTGTGGGCACCCGACCCGGAACCTAACATGTGTCCCGAGCCTTAGAGCCCAAATCTTCGAAAGACCACCTGTAATTTTTTGAAAACTTTCTAACTTAACTTGAAATAAAACTAACTTTAACTTTAACATTCAACTAACTTGGGACATCTCCACTTGGAGGAAAAGGGATAAACACTTAACAACTTCAAACCAACTTTTGTACAAACATTTACAAAAGTTCCCATCTACCACGACTTTAAACAACTACTTACTTAGTTCCCATATTTACAAAAGTTTACGTTCACAATTACACTTTTACATAACTTGTTTTATCAACAAACTCCAACAAAGGAGTAACACCCAAAATACAAACCATCTAACCATAAACATACCCGACAACCCAAAATATAAGCACAAACTCCGCACCGCCCTCACTGGCCAGGTCCTCCTGTCTCGGGTCGATCTAAAACATTAAAGGGAGAAGGGTGAGAATAAATCTCAATAAGTTATTATGAAAGTACAATATGCCAAGTAAGATGCAACACATATAAGGTGCATATAACACATTGGAAAAGCCATAAACACATTCTGTTACCTTGGTTTACCTTTTCCCTTCTGACCAATAAGTCGTACAATATTGGAGGATACAATTCCATCACAACCAATAACATATAACGGAGAGAGCTATTATAATAACTCCTCTCTTGTGAACTGCTTAGGCATATTCACATCTTATAAGACCCGTTTTTCAGGGAACCATATAAGATACTAGCAACTCTGTAAGGCTTTTGGCTCAATACAGAAGCTATAACCCCAATCTGTGGCCACAGAAGGGGACAGTCACAGGTATAACGTAATCCGATCACATTAGGTCACACTTTCCTTAATTGATTGTATTCCGTTATACCCCTAAACATCAGCTGATTAACACAAGTTAAGCACATAATAGTTACTTGAATTAAAATCTACCAAAGGGATGAGACTATAACAACATGGTAGAGCATACTCATGTTCAATCCATAATATAGTGCAACATTCATTTCATACACTATATAAATATCAATCCATGCATATGAACCCAAATAAAGTAGGAAGGTATCATAAACTATCCCTACATAGCCAATATGCAATAACATATAACCTCTATAAAGGTCCAAGTTCCATTTACCAAGTTGGAGTTACTTTGGCTAAGGAACAAATCAAGGTTACGAAGCATTTTCACGATAATATTTAAAGTACTTCCACTATTCCATTTTGATCAACTAAGGCATCATTGTGTAGCTAAAGTGTTCTACTTTAATCTAAGTTAAAGAGTGTTCACTTTGGTTCTTGTTTGAATAGGTTCCTAGGCCTTAGAAAGTTGTTCAGTGACTGGAGGGTAGGGCACGACTCGTGCCCTAGGGCACGACTCGTGCCCTAGGGCACGACTCGTGCCCCTTTTACACCCCACCAGAATCTCTCATCCCAGCATAGGCACGACTTAGTTCAAAACCAGGGGACGACTCGTGCCACAGAGCACGAGTCGTGCCCTCTGTTCAGATTTCAGAACAGAATTTGTACCACTTCAGCAACTACCCCAAATTGACCCAAGCCAAACTTCCTCTGTTTTCAAGTGACCAAAACCAATACTAACCCTTAGCAATACAACTACAAACCAATTCATACCCATTCCAAACTAATACAACACCAATTAATATCATTTTGTTACCAAACTTTGTATCAAATGGCCATGTAATGACACCTTTCAAAGCATTAACACCAAAACATAAGTACTAACCCATTTTTGTACACTTACACAACCAATCATACCCATTTCAAATCCCTTTTTCCAAAAACCAAGAATTTCCAAATAAAAATGTTCCAACCTTCCCACAATTCATGAAAATCTTTTTAAGAATAACAATAATCAAGGAATAAACACTTTTTAGAAGAAATCATAATAACTTACTTGAATAGTGAAAATAGAATAATTTATTGACTGACTCTAAACGATCCCCTCGCCGTCAGGAACCCGAATCCCCAATCCGTTCCGAAAACGAAGAAGTAATGAAAGTGTTAGAATTTTTATAAGGTGAGGTTAGGGTTTGGTATTTCTTTCTCCATGGATTTTCCTTGAAATACTTACTAAGGAAGAATGAAATAATATCTCCTTTCACTAATTTCCCATGGATAGTTATTTCATAGTTACATAAAAGCTCCTCTAAGCTGTAAAAGAATTAACTTACACTTTTAACTATTCACTTTTACACCCAAGCACCTCAACTTAAAAACTTAATATTTTAATATTCCACATATTATAAAATCTTTACACACTTATAGTTTATTCCATTTTGACCCTTTATTATTAATTTTAATTCCTTTTCATCCTAACTTCACATAACCCATCCAAAACATAAAATGAACACATAATCATAACAAGTAGAATAAAAGGCATAATATAGAATACTACCACCCGAACCCACGTGCTCAACGAGGAATTAAATAGTGCCTAATATCGGGGTCGTGACACATGCGATCTCATGGATGCTTCTACTGGTAAAAAGGTTATTGGGAACAAATGGGTGTATAAAACCAAATATAAACCAGATGGAACGGTGGAACGATATAAGGCACGACTGGTAATTTTGTGTTATCGTCAAGTGGAAGGCATAGACTACATAGAAACCTTTGCTCCAATGGTCAAAGTGGTTATAGTACGAGTGTTCCTGGCTATTTTCGCGGCCCGTGGTTGGGAACTTCATCAAATGGATGTTCACACCGCCTTTTTACATGGAGATCTGAGTGAGGAGGTATATATGAAGCTTTCCTTGGGGTATCAACCCCATATATCTGGTAAAGTATGTAAGTTCCGAAAGTCCTTGTATGGGCTTCGTTAGGCGCCTCATTGCTGGTTTGCAAAGTTATCTGATGCATTGAATAAGTACAGATTTATTCATTCGTACTCAGACTATTCACTTGTTTCTTATCAGAAGGATGGCATCGACATACATATCTTGGTTTACGTTGATGATTTGGTCATTAGGGGTAATGAATCCGCTGGCATTACTGACTTTAAAGATTTATGTCGTTGTTTCAAAATGAAATATGTTGGGCACTTGAAGTGTTTCTTGGGAATAAAGGTTGCACTCCACTTGGATGGGATCTTCTTGTCTCAAAGGAAATACGCTCTTGATATTCTCTCTGAAACTAGTCTTCTTGGTGCACGTCCGGCGAATACTCCTATCGAGCAGAATCATCCGTTAGCCTTAATAGATGACATTTTCTTGTCTGACCTGGAATGCTATCGACGTCTTGTTGGACATTTAATCTATCTCACTATCACAAGACCATAGCTCTCTTGTTGTGTTCATATCCTTGCATGATTTATGAAAACACCCAAGCTTTTCCATTGGCATGCGGATTTACGTGTGGTTCGCTATCTTAAGGGTCATCCTGGCCAAGGGATTCAATTCAAGTCGACGACTACATGCCTATTGTGAATCTAACTGGGCCAGCTATCCCATTACTCATTGCTCCTTGACGGTGTACTTTGTGTTCTTGGGTGGTTCTCATGTGTCGTGGAAAACTAAGAAGCAAACCACCATTGCTCGCTCTTCAGCCGAAGTTGAGTATCGCTCAATAGCAAGCCAACGTGTGAACTTATATGGATGCGTGGTCTCTTGTTGTCCTTTGGGATCACTCTTTCAGCTCCTATACTCTCTTGTGTGATAGTCAGTCAGTCATTCACATCACACATAATCTTTTTTTCATGAGCACACTAAACATATCGAGGTTGATTGTCACCCTGTACATGATTCCATTCATTCTAGCCTCATCTCTACGAAATATGTTCATACCTTTGCTCAGTTAGCTGATGTACTTACAAAGGCATTTGGGACTCGAAAATTAACTATATTACTTGGCAAGTTGGGAGATTGTGACCTTCACGCTCTGACTTTATGGGTGTATTAGAGGGATAACCAGCTCGCCTTAAGGTAAGCGCCCCTATGAGTGCTAGAAGAACCACGAAAGGCGCCAGGAAGAGCCGCAAGGGCGCTGGGAGGAGCCGCAGGGCATTAGGGGAGCACAGAGCAAAGGAGCGCTCCAGAACTCTACATGATCTCACTTATATATCGAGATATACTCTTTTCTCTCTTTGTACATATCTTGTTCTTATTTATGTATATCAAATAGTTAGCGTAATTGTAGGGATTGATAGTATATTAATGCTCCCTTCTCCTGAGAGTTTTTTTTTTCATTCTAGTGTGATAGGTTATCAATAATTCTAGCCTCCAAGTTAGTGATTTATATGGGCTTCATAGATTTTCTAGCTTGTCTGTAATAGTTCAATTTGTTCTCATTCGTTTCTCCACATTAGGATTACACGGATGTGAATTCTTATGATCAAGAATTCATGCACATAATTAGAGAGTTTGTTATTGATGATTCTCTATATTAACAATATTGCTGGTTAAAGTAGCCAAGTTGGTGAACCACGTAAATACTTGTATTCGTGTGCGTGTGTATGTTGTGATTATCCATCTTCTCTACTGCGTGTTATAACAAACTGGCATAGAGGTTTCTAGTTGAAGAGCATCTGAGGAATTCCACTGCGTGAGAGAATGGTGGATTCGGACATGGAACCAATGATCAACATGTTTAATGAGAGTAAAAGTTTTAGTTTATATTCAGTGGCTGCAGCAATCGGGGATCACAAGGGTGATTCAAAGGTAGCGGCTATTCCCACATCTGAAGAAAGTTCGGAAAAGAAATCGAAAATAGCAGCATATCTAATCACTCTAGATGAGAAGGCCAATTCGCAGATCATCAAGAGGTTTGATAATTTGGCGGATATTGCTCATTGCAGTGATTCAAGTGAGGCTTTGTGGTTGTTGTTAGAGAAGATGTTTCTGACAAAGTCTCTAATGAACAAGTTATACATGAAGTAGAAGTTGTTTGCTCTTCGAATGTCTGAAGGTACGTCTATTAAGGAGCACCTAGATTGATTTACTTCTTTATTACTTGAACTGCGTGATATTGAGGTAAAAATCGATGATGATGATGTTATTCTTATTCTTTTGGTCTCTTTATCATTGTCATATGAGGGGTATGTGGACATCTGCATTAATGGTAAGGACACAGTTACTTTGAAAGAGGTAAATCATGGCCTCAGGACTAGAAATTAACACTAAAAAGCGAGTGGTATATGTACATAATCTCAACATCAGGTTTGGCTACAGAAGGCAATAGGGGCCAAGGTACGAGAAACAATGGTTCTTCTAGAAGGGGTCCAAAACCTGGAGATATTTGTATTTAATGCAAGGAAAGGGGGCATTTGAAACGTAATTGTCCAAGGATAAGAAACAGCAAGAAATTTGGGTCAAATGTAGCAGTGGCAGATGACGATGAGGAGGATTATGCTCTAGTAACCTAATAAGACAAAGGCATGGAAGATGCATGGATTTTGGATTCTGGAGCTTCTTATCACATGTGTTTGCGCAAGGAATGGTTTGCAACGTACGATCAGGTGGAGGGTAGCAATATTTATATGGCTATTGGGTTCGTCTGCAATATGGTTGGCATGGGTCCCACAAGGGTGTGAACTTTTGGTGGTATGTTTGGTACATTGAACGAGGTTAAACATGTTCCTGAAGTAGCAAAGAATCTTATATCGCTTAGCCGGCTAGACAAAAAAGGGTATAGTTTCAAAGGTGAAAGTGGAGCATTATATGTCTGAAAAGGTTCAAATGTTATTCTGAAAGGGGTAAAATGAGGTTCCTTATACGTCCTCCAAGGTTCTACATTTTTGGTTCAAGTGTCGAGCGTCGTACAATAAATGGTATGATAATGACACATTTGGAGGAAGCATGTTGTGATGCTTCTTATGGGGTGGTTGACAAACAGGTGGGGCAGCGAGTTACTCAAGGTGGAGTTGAACTGGACAAGTCACAGTTAGTGAGTCGACACACACAATGTGATTCTGTGGAGGAGAAAGGGGGGATGAGTCGAGTATCTTATGCTATAGCAGCACTAGCACATATGAAAAGTGAAGAAGGAGTCAAGAAGCAAGAGGCTTTTGCTAGGGATTTCGTGGATTATATCACTTTATCTATTTTGGTTGGCAAGATTTAATGCATGCTAGATTTTCAAAATTTCCAGTGGGAATAATTACCAAACCATGCAATGTACTATACCCTCTGTTTCAAAAAGAATAATGTACTATGTAGTGACAACTTAATGCAATTTACTTTTTGATTTTATTTCAAATAATGCAACATGGTTGGATAACATTAAATTTGATTAACAAACCCATTAAAAATGTAACCTAGTTACTAACTTAACAAAATCCCCTTCTCTCTAGTTGAATATGCCCACACTACCCACCATTGTTGACCCCCTACTCCTCCTTCTCCTCCTCACCCTCACCATACCTCCCTAATTTCTGCCCACAATCTAACTCCCTAACATCTTTTTTTCTCACCTACACCTAAGCCCCATCATCTGACAGCCTTGTTGTGTGCTATATTTTCCCCGTAGCTATCACCCATCAAGAAAACCCGGTTGAAATTGGCATGGTTATTGATCCATGAGTTGGGTCCGATTTTGGTGGTATGGAGAGCGAAAGAAGTCCAAGAATCATCGTAACAGGCTAAAATTGGGTTCTCCGACGCAAGTCTGTAGTTGATTGAGACAGCGATAACGCCAACGAAGGGGACTAGGTAGATTACATAGTTGTGGTAGAGGGTATAGAAGGCGAATTTGAATGAAAAAGCGTCGCCGTGGAAGTAGATGAGGAGCAGGAGCTTGGAATTTGATGCCGAATGGGCTAGAGATTTGAATGACCGAACGATAGAACAAGAATCAATTTACAAAAGCTTCAAGCTTTTCTTTTCTATTTCATATAATCAAAGTCTCCTCAATACAAAAGCCCTAGCTTATTATTTATACTAATCCTAAGAACATTCTAGAGATACTAAATAAATAAAACCCTAATTTAATAATTCATTAAAACCCTAAAACCCACAAATTAGTTTAAGCCCAAATCCCATAAACACTTAAGCCCAAATCAAGCCAACCAAGGAGCTCGTTTCCGATGTCTGCTGAAGCCCCTGCCCGCTGCTCGCCAGGCGCCCGCCTGGGCTTAAATGAGGTGCCCGCCTCAGTTCCAGATCGCCGTCCTCTGTTTCGTTGTTGCTTCTCAATTACTGCTGCCTTCTGTTCGTGTCATACTACATCATCCTACCCTCCTTAGAAAGGACTCATCCTCGAGTCAATATCCTCGATATGAACACCACGATACCCTGAAAAATTTGAACACCATCCGCAAAAGGAATTTGATGCCCTTGACGAGCTCTAAATTTCAATGCCCTTGTGACAACATCCATCCAATCAGCCCATTGTGTTGAGACGAAATATTCAATGATCAATCTTTTGACGAACCAAGGAGCCGAAATAATTGCACAATCAACATCAAAGGGGTCTTTATAAGGATGACTAATTTCAAACTCCCACCTCAATTGGTTTTCAACTGAAAGAACACCACTTTGGACAGGCGATGGATATTCAGAATTCACAAAACATTAACAATAGGTTCAGAATGTTCAATTTCCGCACGAATGGTATAATCTGGCTTCAGAATATCACAATTGCACTCATCATAAATAGGTGATTTGGACCAATCAACAAGATTTTCTTGCCTTGAAAAATCGATCACAAAACCCTCTTTAGAACCAACAGTATCAATCCAAGAATCAATCGATTCTTCCGGATTTGAATCAAACAGAGGGGGTTTTGACCAATCAACAAGGTTTTCCTCACTTGAAGATTCGACAAAAAGGCCCTCTTTAAAACCAACAGTATCAACCCAAGAATCAAAGAAATCATTAGGAATTGCCTTACCTTCAATTTCCGGAATTTCGATCCTCATATCGTCATTCCTCGAACGGTTAGCTGCATACCTATCATGAAGTCCATGATTTTGGCCGAGGGAATCCATCCCCTCTTGATAGTACTCCTTTTCCTCGGCTGGAACAACCGGATCTGAACCCCTCATTGCTAGAAGCTTTTCTCTGCGATCCAAGCGGGTCTGGAGTATTTGAATCCGTCTTCGTATCTCATCCATCTCGATATTGCGACGGCGTCGTTTGTACTGATGGTCATCTTCTTGGGGCTCCGCTGCATGGCTACTCCATCGATCACCACGTCCACCACGAACCACGCTTCCTCGTTCAGCCATTGATATACGAACCGAAGCTCTGATACCAATTGATGCCGAATAGGCTTAGAGAATAGAATGACTGAACGATAGAACAAGAATCAATTTACGAAAGATTCAAGATTTTCTTTTCTATTTCATATAATCAAAGTCTCCTCAATACAAAAGCCCTAGCTTATTATTTATACTAATCCTAAGAACATTCTAGAGATACTAATTGTAATTCCGAATTTAAGTTATTGATTAATAAAATTTGAGTGTTTACTCTATTTAATCCGAAAGTTTGAGTGTTCTCCTTTCGTCCAATTCCCGGCAATCGTGCGCGATTCAACGTGGGTTGAAGGTCTTTTTCTAGGATCGATTAAATTCTTCTAGTAATTGACATCTATCAAGTCTTCCGCTACGTCAGTTGGTATCAGATTCCGGTTCGTTCTAGGAAGAATGAGACGAAGAAAGAAGGCCACTGTGGAAGCGATCTACGAGAGAGATGAGGCGGTTCTGGAAGAACGCATCAGATCCATCGTAGATCAACGTATGGAGTTGTTGATGGAACAGTTAATGGGAAGGATGACCGAATTGTTCAATCAACAGGCTCGGCGGAATCAGCCTAAACCTGGTGGCAGCGACGGACAGCGAGACTGGGAGGTGAATTCTGATGGTGGTGATATTTCGTGGCCTTTCGTCGAATCGGCGACTATCGAACTTTCTATCAATTGGTCAATACCTCCAAAATATGATAAGTGTGATTTTGAAAATTATCAGTTTGATAGTGTCCTACCTTTTTTTGATACACCTTTTCCACAATCTATGATTGGTTGGTTTCAGCCTTCGATTTACGATGATGAGATTATTAGTCATCGATTCGTTGATCCGTTTGATATCCCTCATTCAAAGACATTTTCTTCGAGTTACATAAAAAATTTGTTACTTCATGAGTTTATTAGATTACATTGGACGGATTGGATGGAGGTTGTTACTCAAGTAATCAAGTTTAAAGTCCGACAAGGTTATAAAGGAAGATTTCAAGTGTTCAAGTATTATTTCAATGAGAGGATCGTTACAAATATTGATTATGCAATGATCAAGATTTGACTACAACTTGCTGCAAATTCGAGGACGAATTTTTCGAAGTCGAGGAGAATGATGAAGATGAATATAGTGATAAGTTTAGTTTTAGTTTTATTTATTTAATGTTATTTTTGGATTTAATATTAGGTTGTTAGTATTTTTGGTATTAGAAGTATATTAGGACTTTATTTTAATGTTTTATTGATTGATTAGGTTACTATATAGGCTAGGGTTATTTTGGGAAGTTTTTGACTTGTTTTTCAAGTCCTAGGGTCACTATACAATTAGGATTAATTGTAATTCCGAATTTAAGTTATTGATTAATAAAATTTGAGTGTTTACTCTATTAAATCCGAAAGTTTGAGTGTTCTCCTTCCGTCCAATTCCCGGCAATCGTGCGCCATTCAACGTGGGTTGAAGGTCTTTTGCTAGGATCGATTAAATTCTTCTAGTAATTGACATCTATCAAGTCTTCCGCTACGTCAGAATTGGGTTGGTGGGGGAGATAGATTTGGGCAGAGACTTTGGGTTGGGGAGTAATTGGGACGTCTTTGGATTGAACATCGGTGGAGGGATAGTGATGGGAGGAACGTGTGGGTCATCAAATATCTCGAAGGTGTGTGGGGGTGGTTGGGATGGTGGTGGCCGGATTTGAGAGAGACGGTGGCAGCCGTTGGGTTGGGTAGAGGGGTGGTGGGGTTAGGGGTGTAAATGGTTCGGTTTGGTTTGTTTTTCACAAATTTAGAGACCAAACCGCTAGTACTCGGTTTGGAGAAATCCCAAACCGAACCGAACCATGGAAAATTTGAAACCGAACCGAACCAAACCACCTCGGTTTGGTTCGGTTCGGTCTCAAACCGCGGTTCCATTAAGCGGTTCAAACCGCGGTCCGAACTGCGGTCTAGACCGCGGTCCGAACCACAAACCTGTCCAAACTCCAAACGTTACCTCTTTATGTAAATGACATATTAAAATTACAAAACCACTTCAAAACTTAAAGTACAGGCCCTAATAGCAGCTGTATCACATTCACACCAAACAAAATCAAAGTACCAACATACATAAATTGTATCAAAGTACCAAAGTAGTCAAATGGCCAGGAGATGCAAAAGGGTCAGGAAGCTTGACAAATTCCCTAGTAAAAGGGTTACATACATAAATTGTATCAAAGTACCAAACAAAACAAATCAAAGTACAATCCACAACAACATTCTTCACATTTTCAGGTAATCAGTCTTCTGGATGTGCTTTTGAAGACAGTAGTTAAGGCTCCTACAAAAACCTAAAAGTAATCCTTCAGAAATAAAACATTAAGAATAGCTAATATGGAGTAACATAATGTTCTGAAATTGGAGCAGTAGAGTTGTTATGTGTGGACGAGGAAAACAACATGGAAATAACTTCAGGTTTCATGCTACAAAATTACACATCTGAAATTGGAGCGGTAGAGTTGTCATGTGTACTACAATGCTAAAATATACTAGGTCACTAACAAGAACAAAAAAAATGAGCTTGATACAAGGCAAACTACAGCCCAACATTATGAACAAGTGCATCACTGTAATAGGTGCTTCGATAATTTCAACTAAATACCAATAAAATGTACTCAGTACCTAATAATGGCCCCATAGGTGATAATCAACATATATGGGATTAGTAACATAATGTTCTGAAATTGGAACAGTAGAGTTGTTATGTGTGGACGAGGAAAACAACATGGAAATAACTTCAGGTTTCATGCTACAAAATTACACATCTGAAATTGGAGCAGTAGAGTTGTCATGTGTACTACAATGCTAAAATATACTAGGTCACTAACAAGAACAAAAAAAATGAGCTTGATACAAGGCAAACTACAGCCCAACATTATGAACAAGTGCATCATTGTAATAGGTGCTTCGATAATTTTAACTAAATACCAATAAAATGTACTCAGTACCTAATAATGGCCCCATGGATGATAATCAACATATATGGGATTAGTATCATGATTTGACAATCACACTTGCAGCAAATAATAAGAGTAGACTTAGTTTTTTAAATAATCTGAAAATCAACACTGTGAAGAACAGAAGCTGAACCAACAGTTTCATCAGATTGTTTCCATGGAAGGTCCTTAGTATACATGTTACCTTTTTTTAGTTGAGAATCAATGGTATAATATTCAGGTTCAAAGGTGAAGGAATCAGAGGCTTCAATAGGCAAGATTTGGAAAATCAACACTGTGAAGATCAAGGAAGGACAGGGGAAAAAGGTTCAAAGGTGAAGGAATCAGAGGCTTCAATAGGGAACAAAGGTTTAATTTGATTTGATATCTTAAACCCTAGTCTAGGAAATAACTTAACCCCTCAAATCTCTCAACAACCTCTACTTATAAAACTACCATTTAATCTAAACCACTCATCCTTATTTAACCACAACTACCCAAAACACAACTGCCTGGCCAAAATAAATTAACAAAAATATTTTTTTTAAGTAAAACGAAAATAATAATAGAAAGTAAAAAATTAAAAAAATAAGTAAACAAGGATTTTGTAACATTATCCGAGAATTATGAGAACAGAAATCAAAACAAATAAGGGTTAGTTACTCAACAAAGTTTACCAAAGATAAAAGAAACTTGTTGAAGACGTTTTCAAAATCGTAAACTCCTTAGTTAAAAAGACTTTCAGATTTTAAGAATGTAATCAACAAATTTCAAAAAATAAGAAATAAAAAAAAAACTAATATAGAAGACACTAATGTGTTAAGGCAATGATGGTAACACATAGAATAACATATAAGATAAACATCCCTTGATAAATATATTCATTTTCAAGCACTTGAGGTATAACAAACTTAGCCATTTTCAAGCACTTGAGGCATAACAAGCCATTTTCAAGCACTTTAGGCATAACAATATATATGAGACCAAACCGCTAGTACTCGATTTGGAGAAATCCCAAACCAAACCGAACCATGGAAAATTTCAAACCGAACCGAACCAAACCACCTCGAAGTGCTTTAATTGTTTTGCCAAGTTGATTTTGTACTTCAGTTTAAAATGTTCTAAACATCTCAAACGATTCACTCTTTGACTTCATCATATAGACATAGCCATATCTAGATAAGTCATCGGTGAATGTAATGAAATACCGAAATCCTCCCCTAGCAGTGCTGCTCATTGGTCCGCATACATCAGTATGTATTAGGCCCAATAAGTCACTAGCCCTTTCACTACTCTTAGTGAAGGGTTGTTTGGTCATTTTGTCCAATAAACAAGATTCGCATATCTCATATGATTCATAATCATGTGAGTCTAACATTCCATCTTTGTGGAGTTTAGAAATGCATTTCTCGTTTATATGACTAAGCCGGCAATGCCACATGAACGTGTTGTTCACGTCATTCGGTTCAGACTTCTTGTCCACATGATAAACATTTTCAACACTATTTTGTTTCTCATCAACATCAAGAACATAAAGGCCATTAAATGAATTTGCAATACCATAAAGCAAATAATTTAAATAAATATAAAACTTCTTATTCGCAATAAGAAAATTATATCCCTCATTATCCAAACAAGAAACAGAAATAATATTTCTACTCAAATCCGGAACATAGTAACAATTGTTCATAACAAGTACTAAGCCACTAGGTAAAGTTACATCATATGTCCCTACGGCTAATGCAGCAACTCTTGCTCCATTCCCAACTTGTTTGAGTAGCTTCCTATTTCTCAGTCCCTGCACATTTAAACAAATGTGAGATCCACATCCGGTATCTAATACCCATGAACTAGAAACAGAAAGGAAAATATATATCATATAGATACCTAAAGTAGTAGCAATCGTATTTCTCTTCTTCGCCTTTAGGCCTTCCTTGTAAGCCTTGCAGTTGCGCTTCCAATGACCAACCTCTTGGCAATGGTAACAAACCGCATCCTTTTGAAATGCCTTGGGAGCCTCTTTGGCATCAGCAACCTTTGCCTTAGGTTTAGCAACACTTGCTTTACCTTTGCCATCTTTCTTGAACCCTTTACCTTTGTTAACCATTAACACAATATAGGTTTTAGGCTTCTTGATATTCATCTCTGCGGTCTTAAGCATCACATGCAATTTCGAGAGATTCTTATCCATGCTAGTCATGTGATTATTGTGTGTAGCCATTCTACAATAAAATATGCAAATAATATAAACATATATCAATATCAACACATTTATTATCTAAGAGCAAATAATGTATTTCATAAATACTCCGACTAAATTATACACCTTCAAATACAACCATGTATCATATAATCATAGTAGGCTAAGATCCATATTTCACTTAATTAAGGTTTAACTGAGCTAATTCCCGAAATCAAGCTATTTAGGTAGAAACATCAATCATATCACTATATGAATCTTAGATCTTTTATGAGATATCCTTAGACATCATATGTCAAGAACATGTTTTAAATCTCATCTATGCCTTGGGTCAAACCTTATTTGAAAGCATCAATTAATTCAAAACCCTTTTCAAACATATGAGACATGGAACGATGCACCTGACTATGGCCAAAACTACATCAACCATAATCTCATCTTGTTCACAAATCAAGATATAATGATGCACCCAACTATGGATGAAATTACATCAAAATACCCTAAAATTTCACAAGTGTTCTAATCAAGGAATGGCATAAGACTTAAATATTTAGAAGGTTTTCAACATGTAACAAACATCGCATGGTTGTAACTTAGATCTCATGTGAACATAATCATGAACATAGGGCTTCACAAAATATCATACAAACAATTTGATTCAATTTTGAGAAATTACCAATTTCATTTAATCATATTAACAAATCTTTAACCTATGTGATAAACTAATCTAATCAATTTATCATAAATCATGAACATGGTATATCACATATACTTGTTTTTCATAGAAAGAAAACACATGAAATCTAGATCTATTTCATATCACATCGTAGCAAATAATCACATTAAATCTAGCATGCAATTTCAATCCTAATCATGGCAAGACAGGGCTCTGATACCACTGTTAGGTTTTGGGGTTACAAACGCAGCGGAAGATTTACAAATAACATCAAAACCCTAGCCCTAAGATCCGTCTAGCATGAAGAGATTAGAAATTTATGTGAAATAGAATTTACATACCTTGAATGCGATTTGTTAATTCAAAATAGATCTTCAATAGCGAATGCCAAACGAATCTCAAAAACCGTTGATGAAGGTTTTTATCTTCTCCTTGTTTTATACCTTGTGTTGAATCAACGAACGAAAAGGCTTCAAGCTTTTGGTGATTAACCTATCACCCTCTATCCGTAATCCACACTTGAACGGACCAAGAACGCTTCTTGATTGATTGCTAGATGATCCCAATTATTGAAAACCAATTTTCAATAATCAATGGCTAAAAGAATTTTGATCTTTGATTCTAAATCTAGATCTCAATTTTTGTGTTTCATAAACCCAAAATTACATAGTGTTTTTGGCTGACCAAGGCTCCTATTTATACTAAGTATAAATCTCTAGCTTTTAGGGGAGAATCCTTGTCAAAAACCAAAACCAAATCAGCAAAGGAATCGTTGTACGGACCAAATTTGACTGCTGGCACGACTCATCCCCAGGGGCACGAGTCGTGCCTTATGTCCAAAAGTGTCATGCTACAAATCGTGCCAATCAACAAGCTTGTCAAATCAACGGGGCACGAGTCGTGCCAATGGGCACGAGTCGTGAGCACGAGTCGTCCGCTTTAGACATGCCTCTGATTCTGTCGTCCCTTCACAAGGTACGACTTGGGCCAATGGGGCACGACTCATCCCCTGAAGCACTAGTCGTGCCAGAGTCGTCCCCAGAGCCCAGATTTCACCCTTTTAGCCATTTTCAATCCGTTCTTTTGTGTGTGACCCTTTAGGAATTATATTTTATGTTGGTAGTGAGTTGAAACATCAACCTCACAAGACATAAGTGACTTCTAGCAAATTATTATGTCCACCCAATTAAATATAACATCAAAGCTTGATTCCTTGATAATCAAATGTCACAATCCCTTTGTCCACGATGTCCAGTTGAACATGAGTCATGGTCTATGTCAACTCATTTCGTTCAATGCTTTCTCAATCCCGAATATGTTGATAATCCAAATGCCTTTGATCTCTATCAAATCACTTGAGTGTGGCCACACATTTCATCAATATCATTCATCGAGTGGCCCAAGCAAACATCTCTCTTCTTAAGAGGGACAAATCTCGTCTTGACTAATCATTCTTCCCTACATGAATCCAATCATGCTAACATAGCCATTATTGCTATCCGGTTAAAGATAGTGTTAGACTATATCAAACACGATCTTCATCATGTGGAAGACGATGATAATCTCAGGTACAAAGGATTTAATAACACGACTATCATGAGATTTATTCATGACACATATGACTATTGACCATGTCATAAATCTCATCGGTAGGTCATGTCCAATACTTGTTCTCTAGCAAGTATCCATAAGTGTAATGTGCATCACATGCATATAATCATCTCCATGATTATCCACTACCAACTTATACTAGTTGTTCTCAACAAATAGGGACGCGGTTCAATATAATAAATATGCAAAATATATAATGAACCAAATAATACTTTCTCTCTAATAAATGATAAAGATGATTACATAGCGGTTTAGATAATAAGTCAAACATAACTAAATGTCTAGGGCATTACACCAACAAAAACATCATTCCATAACATCCATATATTGTTGAAAAGGTTTCAACAATCAAGGATCATCTAGCAATCCAACAAGATTCGATCTTCGTTCGTTCGTGTGTGGATTACCGATAGAGGGTGATTATTTTATCACCTAAAGCTTGAAGGCCTAGCGTTGTTGATTTATCACAAAGGAAGAACAAGAAAGAAGATAAAAGTTTTGTCTACGATTCAAGGTAAATTACGAATACGTATACGAAAGATAAAATCGCAAAAAAGGTTAGTAAATCTATATTCATAGTTTTAATATATTCATATTAGACGGATTCATGGCTAGGGTTTTGTTTTATATCAAGTCTCCTGTTGCGTATGTAACCCCAAAACCCAACAGTCTTTAGTTAGTTGATATCAATTGTTATATCAGGTAAAAAAAATATTATAATTGACATTTTTTATTATTTTTTTATTTATTACATTATCAGTGGCGGAATATTTCGTCGGTAAAATTACAATTTAATTAATAAAATTACCTCAGCGGCGAAATATTCCGTCGGTGGATTTAGAATTTTAATTAAATCAAAATAACTCGGTGGCAGAAATTTCCGTCGATGAAATTACAATTTTAATTAAATTAAATGACCTCAGTGGCAGAAAATTTCGTCGGTGTAGACTGGCGAAATTTCATTTTCGTCGGTGTACACCGGCGGAAATTGGATTGCCGGACCGCTGCGATGTGCTGCCACTGGCGGACCACCGACGGAATAATTCCGCCGGTGGGTATGCAGCAGCGACGGAAATGCTGCTTTAGCGGCGAAAATTTTCGCCCTTAAAACATGTTTTTCTAGTATTGTTTGTTTAATACTCTAAGTTTTCCCAAGTTAGATGGCATTAAACCCAATAAATCTCCACCTTGACATCTAACCTCCCGACCACATAATCAGAACTCCCCTCTGCCTCAGATGTGTTAGGCCAAACACCCAACTTGTCCTCCGTACAACCAAAACTGTATCTCCCTATACACCCAAATGTGTTACACTGAACACCAAAGGACTTGCTGCAATGGTTGATCAGACCCATTCAACAAGTAAACAGACGTGTATACCAGGCACCCAAATATATCCCCTGGACACCCAAATTGTGTTGCGCTGAGCACACCAATTTGTCTCCAAGACATCCAAATGTCCCATTGCAGTAGACACTCAAAATTGCCCCAATCGGCAATTGGGCAAATCCAGTCGACATTGGATCTTCCCAACCCAAATAAATGAAGTGGCCATATCCGTGAAATCCCCAATAGTACGTACCTTTTCCTTGATTCCTTCCTCTCTTCCCAAATCTGTGCGTCGACTTACTAACCGTGGCTTGCCCAGTTCAGCTCCACCTTGAGTAACTTTCTGCTCCACATGTTTGTCAACCACTCCACATGAAACCACAAAACATGCTTCCTTCAGATGTGTCTCTACCATACCCTTTTATTGTACGATGCTCGACACCCAAACCCAAAAGCGTAGAACCTTGGAGGACGTACAATGAACCTTGTTTCACCCCTTTCAAAATTACATTCGAACCCCTGCAGACATTTATTGCTCCACCTTCACCTTTGAAACTGTATCCCATCTTGTCTAGCCGACTAAGCGATATCAGATTCTTCATTACTTCAGGAACATGCCTAACCTTGTTCAATGTACAGAACTTACCACCCAAAGTTCGCACCCTGATGGAACCCATACCAATTACCTTGCAGACAGAACTGTTAGCAATATAAATATCACCCCCTTCCGTCTCTTCGTACATTGCAAATCATTCCCTGCGCGAACACATGTGATAAGATGCCCCAGAATCAAGAATCCATGTATCTTTCATACCTTTGTCTTCTTCGGTTACTAAGGCATAGTCCTCCCCATCGTCTTCTGCCATAGCTGTAGTTGACCCAAATTGCTCGCTTTTATTCAACCTGGGACATTCACGTTTCCAATGCCCTTTTTTCTTGCAGTAAGTACAGATATCTCCTGGTATTAGACCCCTTTTAGAAAAACCCTTGTTTCTTCTACCTTGTCCCCTATTGCCTTCTGCAACCAAACATGCCGGCGAGATTACGTAGATAATGCGCACAAACTCGGCCTTGAGATCTACGGTCTTGATTATTCTTAACCTCTTCCAAAGTAACCATATCCTTATCATTAATGCAGGAATCCACAAATCTCTCATATGACAGTGGTAAGGAAAAACACAACATAAGAGCAGCATCCTCATCTTCAACCTTAACATCAATATTACGCAACTCAAGTAATTAAGATGCAAACCGATCTAGATGATCCCTAATGGGCGTACCTTCCATCATTCGGATCATTCGGAGAGAATACAAATTCTGCATCAGTAGTTCATTTTGATCGGAGAATCCTGGATCATGTTCGAGAGGTGTTCGATGCATGTTTTGGTCAAATTTCAACAAGTGCTTCAAGTGACAAGAAAAATGACTAAAGTGATATGAATCAGGGTACAATGATTATCGGGTTGAATAGAAATGAACACAAGTTATTTGTTGACTAGGGAAAGCCCTTGAACAACTTGTTCGCCGACACAAAATCCCGGGAGGTTTAGGAACCTACCTTGACCAAAAGTTTACTAAGTATTTTTGTGATTACAGAGCTAGGAGCGTATAGAAGGGAACTTAAGCTAGTGTAAAAACATGTGTGCAAAATACAGTGTTTTTTCCCTTTTATACCTCAAATAACGGCTAATTTACAAGGAGAAAAAATAGGCCTAGAATCTCGGATAAGAGGTTGATCTTGTTGAGACATTATCGCCATTTTGTTGATTGAGGGGATAATGATCCGTTGCTGGATATTTGCATGGTGAGACGTCTTTGAATTGGTCTTCAATTACTTTGACACGTTCCCTGAAAAATAGGGTTAACGTAACAATAGTTCAACCTGCAAATGATCAAGATGTAATAGAACAACTCAAGTTGTTAGTACCAAGATTCCAGGTGCAAGTTGTAAATAAGTTGATTAAAAATGTAGGGCCTAACAATTGCCCCCAAACTTTTTGAATTTAAAATGAAGAATATAAAGAGACAAAAAATTTAAAAAGTTTGCCAAAAATGGTAAAAGGTACACGGCGGTTTTAAATGAAAAAGTTTTTGATGGGACGGTTTTGAAGATTTCCAAAGCAAAAGTCATGATTATTTACTTTCAACCGCTGCCAACCTCTCCCTTAAATAAATAAGACTCCTCCCCAACTCTCCCTTTCACAGAATCAAAAGGGTAGCTTTCAAGGAGGTTTTTGAGAGGAATCACCAAGGAAGGAGACCGGAGAGAAAATCAAGTAGGAATTTTCCGGTGAGTTTCTCTTTTCCTTTTCAATTTTCTCTTTGATTTCTTGCTCAAGTTGTAAAAATGGGAAGAAAAAAGGTGATTATAATCGAAAGTAACGAGGGTTTACCCGAGGGTTTCTTAACTCAAAACATGTTGAAAAAACCGGACAATGAAAAATGTTTGATTCCTCAAGCCAACTTAGAAATCATCAAGAAAAACCACGCTATGCCATATGAAACCGTCTTTTTCACCCACCCTGACTTAACCTCTGAATGCTATTCTTCTGATTGGGTGTGCTTTCCCGAATATCCCTTTGTTATTGGCCTAAAATTTCCCTTCCCAAAGTTAATTACTAGGTTTTTTGTTTCCTCAAAACTCAACTATGCCCAAATCATGCCTCAAGGCTGGAGGTGCTTGCAAACCCTAGTTAGGTTAAATGCGGAGACTGAGTTGGAAGTTGGTTTAGAAGAGTTCGCTTATACAACTGAAATTAGGGGATTTGGTCCTGGGAGATTTGGTTTTAGGGTTAAGACTGGTGGAGCCCCTTTTTTGAATGATAACTGTGATCCTGCTGATAGAGGTTGGAGGAACAAATTTTTCTTTGCAAGGAGAAATACCCTGGCTTCGGAGGAGGGTGCAATTTCCAAGTGGAGGTCTCAAGGTAGCATAGATAATTTTTCTTACTCTATTAATGTTCCTTAACAACCTGCTAACTAACCACTTAAATTTCCTTTGGCGTAGTTGCTAAGCTGAGCGTGCTTTTTCCATCAAAAGAGGGTACAGAGGAGAATGTGAAGAAAATCTATGAGTTGGATTCATTAATAAGGTCCTTCAAGGCATTCCCGGTCTTGTTTTCTGTAGATTTAGGAGAGGAACTTAACCCTGAAGAAGTTCTACCTGAAGAAGCTCTACCTGATCCCGCCAAGATGTCCACAGGTTTACCTAACACCTTAAAGCTTTGCCTATCTCCAATCTGTTCTAATCTTTTTAAGTTGATCTTATTCTATACCCCTTTTTTGCAGCTACTCGATCTAAAGACACTTTGAGTGCTGCAGACCTATTGGCTGAAGTTAGGGCAAAGAGAACTGCCAAGAGAGATAATAAGCCTCCAACTCCTATGTCTATGGCATCTAGTTCTGATTTGAATGTCTCCAAGAAGAAGGAGGTGAAATTACCCGGGTTCGCGCGAACGAAGGCGGTTGTCTTTCGCGGGGGGTTGGTGTCTGAGACCTCGCTTCATGGGAAGGAAAAAATGAGGAGTCGCCACGCGGTTTTTGTATTTTGAGCCCAAACGTTGAGAAACGGCTATTGAAAATGGTGTCGTTTTTATTAGTAGCAAAAACTTAGGAAAAGGCTTTGAAAAGGGGGATCATTTTTATTGGCAGCCAAAACGAGTAAAAAGCTTTTAGTACCAGAGATTGTTAGGTTCGGAGGTCAAGTTACGTTTCGGGTAGAGTATTACGAGATCGCCCGAAACGCCTCGCATGACGAGTCTTTCAACCTTTCTCGAAATCGTGTGTGTCTGTGTGTGTGTCTTTTGAAATGGGGCTTGAATGACAAGCTTAATCTTGGTTTGAATGTCAAACGTTGATTAGGTGACTTTGTTTGAAAAGACGAGCGTTTGAATGACAAACGTCGGTTTTGAGAATTTGAAATGAGCGTTTGCGTGGCAAACGTCGACTTTGAGTTTGAAATGAGCGTTTGCGTGGCAAACGTCGATTTTGAGTTTGAAATGAGCGTTTGCGTGGCAAACGTCGATTTTGAGCTTTTGAAAAGGAGTTCGAAGGTCGAACTCCGGTTTTTTGAACCGGTGTGAATGTGGTGCCCAAATTTTGTTGGATTCACGCGAGTTTGAAGACATCCGAGTTATTTGAAAAACGGAGTCGCCACGCCATTTTGATTACCTCAAAACTTTGAAAAAAAGGTTTTTACTTGGGTTCGGAGGTTAAGTTACCCCTTGGGAAGAACGTTTGGCGTTCACCCAAAGTGCCTTGCCGGAGCAAGTCTCCCAAGATTTCAGTAATCGTGCTTGCTTGCGTGCTTTCTTGTGTGCATGTGTTTGAGAAAACGGGGGGGAAATGTCCAAAGTTTTCTTCCGGACGTACAAACCATTTGTTGGTTGTCGCTCGGGATTCCTTGGAATTTTATGTATTTGGGATTATGATCCCGTCCTCATCTTATGACTTGTGATCATCGCATTTTAACCTCGGGACCCTCGGGACTTGCGTGATCGAGAGAATGACTCTCTTTTGGTCAAAGATGAGGTTCTTTAGAAAAGGAGGGTCCTTAGCCCATCAATCCTACGCTTTAAGACGGTCGAGCTCGTATAGAGGCTTCATACTCTTTCTTAAGCGATAATCGGAGATATAGGGTTCAAGGTTATCCCTTTCCAAAGAAATCGTGAACCTTTAATGGAAGGAACGATGTAAAGATAGGATCTTTTACACCGGTCCGTTCCAAGGTTGGGGGAAAGGGGGAAATGCATGATGAAAAATGACACTTTAATGAAAAGATGACATTTTTGGGTTTGCAAATGATGCTTTTTTGATTGAAAGACATGATCTTTATGCAAGTGATGCGTAAAGATAGGATTTTTATGCAAGTGATGCATGAAAAAGGGTTTTGAATGCAAAGGATGCATTTTTATTGAAAAGATTGGATTTTTATATGCAAATGATGCATAAAGATGACATTTTTATTTAAAAATGGGGGTTTTAGGTGCAAAGGATGCACCTTTATGAAAAAGACTACATTTTTATGACAAATGATGTCTTAATGCATGCAAAAGGGAAGGGGATGATAAAGATATGATCTTTAACTATGAATGCCAAGTCCCAAGCAAGATATATGAATGCAATGAGCAAGTATATTAATTAAAATGCAAGGTTAGGGCGTGCGAGGTTACCAATGGCTTCCTTTGTTTCTTCGGACGGAGCTAGGAGGAGAGGTTGGTCTTGGGTCTTCAAGGAGGAGGGAGATGGCTTCTTTAGCTTCTTCTTCACCTTCTTGAGCCTTCACCAATATTCTTCACGTCTTGGGAGTGGCCCGATTGTGGGTGTATTGTTTTGGGGTGGTAATGTTGTGTGTTGAAATGGGTAGAGGAGGCCTCTATTTATAGGTAATCTGGATAAGGTGAATGAAGTCGTGCGGCTAAGAGCGGCGAGCTAATGCGGCCGTGCGGGCTTATCTGAATGACTCGGCATTCTAGAACCATGCAAGGTGGCAAATTCTAGAACCCTCCTTCCTAATTAAGAAAAACGTGTTTCTTAATTAGGAAGGATCCTCTTCAGACCTTATTTAATAAAAAAAAGTTCCGGAATGTTTAGGAGCATTTGGGAAGGTCAGGGAATTACCGGAAAACTTACCGAAATTGTCGGGAAAATTAGCCGGAAGGCATGAGCCAGATTTGGGTACTTACGAAGCCCTCGGCAACGTCACTTGCAAGGCAAGTGGGGTTGTCGATAGAAAAGGATCCGATCGGCGAATGCCGAGACGGATTAGATGACCGAGACGGTCGAGTGGCTGAACCTTTTGGAAGGCTACCTACGTATCCGGAGGAATCAAGCCGGGCCGTAGTTCGGAATAAGATCCGGCGAGGAAGGGAGAAGAGAAAGCGGGTCTCTTCTTTGGGGAAAATAGAAAATGACCTAGGAGGTCAAGCAATTGATCCTTTGGGGATATGCTAGAAATGACCAAGGTGGTCTCTATGAGGGATTACTTCATCAGCGAGGAGTGACGAAGGAACGGGGTGACCAAAGTGGTCGGATGGCTGGACCTTTTATAAAAGGCTACCTACGTATCCGGAGGAATCAAGCCTTGATCGTAGTTCGGAATCCACTGGGGAAAGGGGGGCGTCAAATGTGACGAATTGGCTGAACCTAAAGTAGGCTACCTACGTATCCCGGAGGAATTAAGCCTTGATCGTAGTTCAAGCTTTGACTAGATCGAAATGTTATTCCTTCAACTTGGAATAACGGAGATCGAAAGAGAGAGCGAAATGTCATTCTTCCACCTTGGAATGACGGAGATCGCGAGAGAGATCGAAATGTCATTCTTCCACCTTGGAATAACGGAGATCGAAAGAGAGAGCGAAATGTCATTCTTCCACCTTGGAATGACGGAGATCGCGAGAGAGATCGAAATGTCATTCTTCCACCTTGGAATAACGGAGATCGAAAGAGAGAGCGAAATGTCATTCTTCCACCTTGGAATGACGGAGATCGCGAGAGAGATCGAAATGTTATTCTTCCACCTTGGAATAACGGAGATCGAAAGAGAGAGCGAAATGTCATTCTTCCACCTTGGAATGACGGAGATCGCGAGAGAGATCGAAATGTTATTCTTCCACCTTGGAATAACGGAGATCGAAAGATAGAGCGAAATGTCATTCTTCCACCTTGGAATGACGGAGATCGCGAGAGAGATCGAAATGTTATTCTTCCACCTTGGAATAACGGAGATCGAAAGATAGAGCGAAATGTCATTCTTCCACCTTGGAATGACGGAGATCGCGAGAGAGATCGAAATGTTATTCTTCCACCTTGGAATAACGGAGATCGAAAGATAGAGCGAAATGTCATTCTTCCACCTTGGAATGACGGAGATCGCGAGAGAGATCGAAATGTTATTCTTCCACCTTGGAATAACGGAGATCGAAAGAGAGAGCGAAATGTCATTCTTCCACCTTGGAATGACGGAGATCGCGAGAGAGATCGAAATGTTATTCTTCCACCTTGGAATAACGGAGATCGAAAGAGAGCGAAATGTCATTCTTCCACCTTGGAATGACGGAGATCGCGAGAGAGATCGAAATGTTATTCTTCCACCTTGGAATAACGGAGATCGAAAGAGAGAGCGAAATGTCATTCTTCCACCTTGGAATGACGGAGATCGCGAGAGAGATCGAAATGTTATTCTTCCACCTTGGAATAACGGAGATCGAAAGAGAGAGCGAAATGTCATTCTTCCACCTTGGAATGACGGAGATCGCGAGAGAGATCGAAATGTTATTCTTCCACCTTGGAATAACGGAGATCGAAAGAGAGAGCGAAATGTCATTCTTCCACCTTGGAATGACGGAGATCGAAAGAGAGAGCGAAATGTCATTCTTCCACCTTGGAATGACGGAGATCGCGAGAGAGATCGAAATGTTATTCTTCCACCTTGGAATAACGGAGATCGAAAGAGAGAGCGAAATGTCATTCTTCCACCTTGGAATGACGGAGATCGCGAGAGAGAATGCATTTTGTAAAGAAGTAAGAAGGACTCAATGATTTTTGTAAAGAAAGTGGGATGTACCCGATAATTTTGTAAAAGAAGTGAATTAAAAATGCCAAAGGCAAATAAAATGATCCACAGGGGATAAATTTGTAAAATAAGCCTCGGGGGCCTTTGGAGGAAAAATTTGATTGATAATGATTGGAAATGCCGGGGGCATAAAGGGTAAAACAGGCCTACGGGGGACAAAATTGTAAAATTGAGCCTCGGGGGCAAAATTGCAAAGAGATCTTGGTCCCTTACTATAAGGATGGAAACGGGGTGACCTAGGAGGTTAAACGGCCGATCCTATTAGGAATGTGCCAAATAAAGGGGGTGACCAATGTGGTCAGATAGTTGGACTGTTATGAAAAGCTTACGCACCATTGAGGAATGGGGAAAGAAAAAAGGTGACCAATGTGGTCGGATGGCTGGACCTTTTATGAAAGGCTACCTACGTATCCGGAGGAATCGAAGCCTTGGTCGTAGTTCAAGCTTCATCTAGGCAGGTTAGGAACGATGTCTAGGATCCTTGAGGTTTTGACAATTAATGGAGGTTGTCACACGAGGAAGCTAAAGCTTACGTCACTATCGAGTAGATAGAGGTAGCTATAGGCTGGACAAACTTGAGCATACTTCTCAATACGTGATAGAGGTAGCTAGAGTTGGATTTTTTGACAATTAGGAAGCGTCGCTGGTGTTATCTCGTTATAACGGAAGTAACGGAGGCGCTTTTAGGAGAAAATGTTATCATTAGCAATTGGCACGTTACTTGAGCCTAGGGGTGATTTTTCTTGGAAACATGGTAGGGGCCAGTGCGGATGTACATATGGAATTGTGTTTGGGAATCGTTTAAGACGGGTTTCAAACGGGTGGGGTTGTATCCCTTGGGCGCGGGCGAAGCTTGTTGTTGTTCTTGAGATGTTGTCAACGTGGACTAAGATTTCCCTCTTGAAATTTGAGGCCCAGGTTTAAACCTCGAGTCTCGATGAATGTTCCTTTCTCACATTCGGCATTTGAAGGCGATCTTGACGAGGCTTTTACAACCCAGCGAGATGTTGAAGTGACCAAACCTCTCTTCTAGGGATGGATGCAACTTATCGAAGCCCGGTCTAAGGAAATACTCTCTGCAAAAGCCCTATATCTTATTGAAGTAAGGAAAGATCCTTTCATTGGCAAAGCCCGGTTGGATGAGCCCGAGTAGGCAAAGTTTTAGGTTACGGACAAGTGACTTGATGAAGCCCCAATCGATGACCTAGCAAAAATCCCAATATGATTGAGTGCTGCGAAAGTGATCTGAGGTTGATCTGACCAAAATCGAATCTATCTAGGGACCTAGTGAAGAACCCGATGCGAACCCCAAACATGGCTAAAGAAGCCCCAGTTTAAAGGAATGGCTTGGCAAAGCCCCAGCCTTGGAAAGTTTCGAGGCAGCCCTAATGCGAATTGTAGCGAAGAGGGAGAACCTATCCTTTTTCTCTTTTTTTCTTTTATTTTCTTTAATCAATCGATCAACCTTAAGAAGATGTGGACGAAGAGAAGAAATTTAGGAAGATATATACATGCGGGGGCATATTTTTCGAAAGGTGGGAATAGATCCCAATTTTGTGTTATTTTGACGGTCTTATTCGATGTAGGTACAAAACTCGCTTTGTGTTTGACTCTTTTGAGAGAGTATAAGCGTAGAAAGGTTGGTAAAAGTGTATGGAAGCCCCTGGCGACGGAAAATCGGTGTTTAGCACTATTTTTCCTAAGATGTAGAAAGAAGACTTGTCAAGACATGCGAAAACTTGTTTTATTTACGATGATCACAAGATTGCTTAAAACCCTTTATTAATGTTCGGGTTATTCAACCACTAATCTCGATATGAAAAAACATTCTTATTAGTCATGAGGAGAAAGTCAACCAATGCCGCGGATCAAGGTTGGGTGGTGTGAAAGAAAGGTTTGTGTATAGGGAGGTCATTGATGAGACCGGGTTTTACGGGATGCATTTGTGTCTATGGGAGAGGTCATTTGATGAGACCGAATTCTGCGGGATTTGAATATGCTTATGAGGGAGGTCATTGATGAGACCGGATTTTACGAAACTTGGATATTCTTATGAGGAGGTCATTGATGAGACCGGATTTTACGAAACTTGGATATGCTTATGGCCAGGACCATTCTTTGGTTGCCTACGTTCCCCTCATTGTGAGGAGCTCGGGTCGCCGTAGTTCGGCCTTGGCAGGCTGTGTTTGGGACATGGTATTTGTGGTTCCTTTAGTGAAAAGGCTAGGATGAGGCGATGATGAGGCGTGGGCCTCGAGATGATTCCTTGACCAAGTCATTCTTGGACGGGCGCTTCGATTGCTTCTTCTTTCATTGGGGAGAAAGGATTTGCACGTGCCTAAATGCTTCTGTCTTTGCTTCGACCGTCCCATTGTTATTGACAACTTTCATTTTACGAGCTTTGGTCTCGCACATCTGTCAAGCTTTTGATTGGTGGCCAGGTCCTTGGCCTCATTTTCTTTTATTTTTATGTGCAACCCTGTTTTTGCCTAGGCTTGCCCTTTTTGGGATTTTCGGCATTACTCTTTTTGGGCACTAAGATTTTTTTCTTTTTCTTTTTTTTTTTTATATGTGCAACCTTTGTTTTTGCCTAGGCGCCCTTTTTGGGATTTTCGGCCTAGTAGGTATTACTCTTTTTGCACTACATTCATTTTTTTTTCTTTTTTTTTTTTTTTTTTGAAGCACCTCGAGGGCCAAGGCGAGCCTACTTGAACATTCTTGATACCCTTGAGGTCTAAGCCAAGCTCCTAGGTTGTTGCCGACACGGGGTCAATCTTTTGAAGGCGAGTGGCCTTTTGTTGTCCCTTGATGATGCCGCCGTCGTTGACTTGGTCAAGGTGATGGGGAGGACATGGTTTGGGAAAGTGTTTGGCTTTGATGAAGGCCTTTTGTGGGGTGAGGAAAGTGTATGGCTTGATGGCATTAGTTGACTTTCTCACAGATTAATCGAGAATGTTAATTATTTCAAGAGATTATTTGTTGAGCAATGCAAGTGATCATATAAAATAAAACCATTTCATTAAATGTAATGTAGGTGTGCAAATAATGTCTTAAGTCTAGCAAGAAAAGAAGAAGACTCTTTTATAGAAAATTGAAGATTAAATACAATGTCCGTGGAGGACTTGATTGAAAGGAAAAAATACTAGGACCTACGAAAGTTGACTGAGAGACTATTTTCTTTTTCTTTTTTTTTATACTTAAGGATAGGTAGACCCTAGTCTAGCTACTCTTCGCGGAGTTGGGTGCCCGAGGTAACTTGAGCTTTCCTTCGTAGATCGGCCACTGAATTTCCTTCTTCGAGATCCGCACACTTGTGCGTCGCATGACCATAATGCTTGTGGTACTCACAGAACTTGGTCCTGTCAACTCTACTTGGATTTCTTGGCTTATAATTCTCGAGAGGTGTGAGAAGGCTTCGTTTCACCAAATCATCGAAAACTTTGCTCATAGGCATCCCAAAATCATCAGGCTGACGTTTCGACCTTGCTCTTCTTGAACCGACCTCTTCACCGTAACTTTACATTTTTGGCCCATGGAGGTTCTCAAACTTCCCATCTTCTATCAACACGGATCTCATACTTCAAAGAGGTGCAATTGTCGGTGTTGTGCCCATGGTATTGATGGAAAAGACAATACTTGGACTCATCCAACCGAACAACTTTGGGGTTCTGGGCTTCCAATTTTCCGGTGGCTTTATGAGTTTTTCTTTCATTAGCTCTTCCGAGAATCTTGCTTAAAGGCATCTGCATCGTCAAAGTGAAAGGAGCGAGGTTTTTGGGAGACCTTGTTGTTCTCAAAACTCGGATTCCCATCGTCCAATTGGTTCCACTGTTGGATTTGGGTTTGAAGGAAGCTACGACATTCTTTCCTTTGTGAGGGCGAGTCTTGAGCCGGTACGGTTCTTGCTTGGTGCGGTGGCATTGGGTTATGCTCGGTGGAGTCATTTCCTTGCACAGTCCGACATCTTGGGTCAAGGGAGTATTGATACTCATCATGAGGTCAAGCTTCTCTTGCATTTGTTTCACTTGTTCCATCAATATTACCACATGGGGGTCAACGGGGACTCTCGGGTTACCGGAGCGCAACGAGGACTTGTAGTAGCAAGCCGACGGCTGAATTCATTAAGTCCGGTAGGTGACGTGAAAACTCGGATCATCCTTTGGCAACTCATGATCGCATTCGGGCGAGTATAGGGGCTTGAGAACATAGCCACATATCTCAAGCGATTATGTGAAATTTGGAGCATAAGCTGGCGGTATTGTTGAGCGAGGGATAAGTGGGGTGAAATCCAATCCGTTACGAGAAGGCGAAGGCAATTGGGCCACGATGAGCTGGGATGTTGGAAAGGGCCGAGGAGAAGTGGTCCTTGGCAAGGGATCATATGTGGATGGAGGAAGGTATTGGTTATAAGTGGGGGATGAGATGGCTATACGGAGTCTCATCTTCGACCACTACCGAGGAACCAGATTGGACTCATTTGTTACTTGGACTCCATTGCGGCGAAGAGCACCGATAAGCAATGGCATTGCTCTTCATGAACCTTACGGGCATTTTCCAAAGCCAGGACTAACTCTTCCTTCCTAATCATCGATTTCCTGCACCCTCTTGTTTTCTGTCAAATCTTGCCATTCGACTCTACGAGGCGATGAGCAGTGCGAACCTAAGGTTTTACGAAAAGCCGCGGCCCGGTATTCTAGCCCACTTCTTTCTCGCTGCGGAAAGGGACGAGGCAAGAGTTTAGACTCGGGGATAGGTAAGGTTTAGACTTGAAGGTAAGTGTTTAGGCTAAAGGCTCAAGTAACATGCACTTATCGCTTTAACTTTTGCTCGAAACACATTTTCTCCTAATCCTAATTGATCGGAAAAGATGAGACCTTGGAAGGTCAAGATTGGAAGTGGAGATCGGGCCAGGAGGAGGTCGCGATTAAGGACTTGACCGCGAAAGGTTGAGATGGGAAAATCGAAATCGGACCGAGGAGGGCTCGATGAGGGATTTGACCGCGAAAGGTCGAGATAGAGAAAATCGGAGATCGGACCGAGGAGGTCTCGATTAGGGATTTGACCGCGAAAGGTCGAGATGGAAAGTCGGAAATCGGACCGAGGAGGTCTCGATTAGGGATTTGACCATGAAAGGTCGAGATAGGAAAATCGGAAATCGGACCGAGGAGGTCTCAATTAGGGATTTGACCGTGAAAGGTCGAGATAGGAAAATCGGAAATCGGACCGAGGAGGTCTCGATTAGGGTTTGGCCAGAGTGAAAGGTCGGAATAGAAAATCGGAAATCGGACCGAGGAGGTCTCGATTAGGGTTTGACCGTGAAAGGTCGGAATAGAAAATCGGAAATCGGACCGAGGAGGTCTCGATTAGGGTTTGACCGTGAAAGGTCGGAATAGAAAATCGGAAATCGGACCGAGGAGGTCTCGATTAGGGATTTGACCGTGAAAGGTCGGAATAGAAAATCGGAAATCGGACCGAGGAGGTCTCGATTAGGGTTTGACCGTGAAAGGTCGGAATAGAAAAATCGGAAATCGGACCGAGGAGGTCTCGATTAGGGTTTGACTGTGAAAGGTCGGGATAGAAAATTGGAAAGATTAGGGGTTTGACCATGAAAGGTCGAGATAGGAAAATGCAATTATGATTACATTAATTGTTCAAGTTTACTTAAAACAATGTCTTTTATTTATTTCTATTTGGTTGGAAAAGGGGGTTTGCCCTTCTTTTCGCAACTACTCTAAATCCTGGATCAGTGGGTTCCGTCACTACGTCTATAAGCCCCTCGTATTCCACCTGTATTTCGACCTCCCAGGGTGGACAGCCCCGGGCGAGGGTCCTATAGGGCACGCGGATCCCACCGACCGAGAGTAAAGAACGCTCCTATCGGGTCTAGCGGGTCATAGGACCTTTCAACGCACGAGCAATGCGGATTATAGTCAAGGCAATACCGGGAAAGTCTCGTCTCTCTGCCTTGACGGATCTTTGCGAAGTTTCGCTTGAGCGAATGACGGTTTGACTTTCGGTAATGTCCGAGAGAATAATAGGCATGGGTCGGGCGGTAAAAAGCCGGATGATACGGTGTCACATTGAACTTCGTTGCATACACGGTGCGTGGGTCGGAATCGAAGTCAATGCCGGTCAAGATCTTGCCAATTTTTCCTTGTCGGAATTTTGGCAGAGCTTCGCTTGAGCGAAAGATCTTTTGATTTTTGGCAAAGACTCGGTCTTGACTCTTACGCATTCCGTGCGGGTCAAGGTCAATAGTCAATGTCGGAGTCAAGATCTCGCCAATTTTTCCTTGTTGGAATTTTTCGCTTGAGCGAAAATCTTGGCTTCCGTTATGAGCTAAGGCTTGACCTTTACGTGGGTATGCAACTGGGCTATATGACACGGACTAGACCAAAAACCAACCAAAAGTCACGGTTTTTTGAAACGTGTGACACGGACTGTGCATTGGTCGACACTGGCTGCCATGGGGAGGTTGGGATGATTCCGTGCGCGCCCGGGAGCATCGTAAGGCTGTCCGTGACTGCAGCTGGAACCACCCTCGGGTTTAAAGGACGTGCGTGCAAAGTGTACAGGATATATCAGGTGCGCGTAGTGTGCGGTCTCCTAAAATTGTTCCTTTTTGAGTTAAAACAGAAATTTTCATAAATGTGTTTTAAAGGAATGATTTTCGGGACGGGGGAGAATGCAACACGTAAGCACGTAAATTTTCAGGAAGCCCGATCGGTCATGGAGCCGAGTAGCCCCAAGCCGCTAGGACTTGCCAGATTAACCATGATTTTCTGGTGGAATTGCCACCGAGGTCGCCCGGTCGGAATCCAAGGAGGATTGATTCGTACGATCGCATGGATCAATTTTCCAGGTTCCACTCCTTTGCGATTTTCGGGTTGTTTTCCGTTTCAAAGTATGCACGAAATCCAAGATGCAAATGATGCAATGCAAGGTAAAGAAAGCAAGCAAGATTAATGAAATCAACGACGGGAGTCTAACCCGCTCAAAGGGAAAAGCTTTCTTTTATTTTTTTTTCAAAAATTTTTTTTCGAAAAGGGGATACTGGTACGTGGGATTGTTAAACCACCGGTTATCCCAACTCCCACATCAGGGAGTGTACATGAAGGGTAAGTGGTTTCCACCTATATACCGAGTATCGATTTTTGTTTTGAAAATAAAGCTTTTCTCCTTTGGGTTGTCCCCAGCGGAGTCGCCAAACTGTGAATGTGTGCCCAAATTTTGTGGATTCACGCGAGTTTGAAGACATCCGAGTTATTTGAAAAACGGAGTCGCCACGCCATTTTGATTACCTCAAAACTTTGAAAAAAAGGTTTTTACTTGGGTTCGGAGGTTAAGTTACCCCTTGGGAAGAACGTTTGGCGTTCACCCAAAGTGCCTTGCCGGAGCAAGTCTCCCAAGATTTCAGTAATCGTGCTTTCTTGCGTGCTTTCTTGTGTGCATGTGTTTGAGAAAAAGGGGGGGGGGAATGTCCCAAGTTGTCTTCCGGACGTACAAACCATTTGTTGGTTGTCGCTCGGGATTCCTTGGAATTTTATGTATTTGGGATTATGATCCCGTCCTCATCTTATGACTTGTGATCATCGCATTTTAACCTCGGGACCCTCGGGACTTGCGTGATCGAGAGAATGACTCTCTTTTGGTCAAAGATGAGGTTCTTTAGAAAAGGAGGGTCCTTAGCCCATCAATCCTACGCTTTAAGACGGTCGAGCTCGTATAGAGGCTTCATACTCTTTCTTAAGCGATAATCGGAGATATAGGGTTCAAGGTTATCCCTTTCCAAAGAAATCGTGAACCTTTAATGGAAGGAACGATGTAAAGATAGGATCTTTTACACCGATCCGTTCCAAGGTTGGGGGAAAGGAGGAAATGCATGATGAAAAATGACACTTTAATGAAAAGATGACATTTTTGGGTTTGCAAATGATGCTTTTTTGATTGAAAGACATGATCTTTATGTAAGTGATGCATAAAGATAGGATTTTTATGCAAGTGATGCATGAAAAAGGGTTTTGAATGCAAAGGATGCATTTTTATTGAAAAGATTGGATTTTTATATGCAAATGATGCATAAAGATGACATTTTTATTTAAAAATGGGGGTTTTAGGTGCAAAGGATGCACCTTTATGAAAAATACTACATTTTTATTACAAATGATGTCTTAATGCATGCAAAAGGGGAAGGGGATGATAAAGATATGATCTTTAACTATGAATGCCAAGTCCCAAGCAAGATATATGAATGCAATGAGCAAGTATATTAATTAAAATGCAAGGTTAGGGCGTGCGAGGTTACCAATGGCTTCCTTTGTTTCTTCGGACGGAGCTAGGAGGAGAGGTTGGTCTTGGGTCTTCAAGGAGGAGGGAGATGGCTTCTTTAGCTTCTTCTTCACCTTCTTGAGCCTTCACCAATATTCTTCACGTCTTGGGAGTGACTGATTGTGGGTGTATTGTTTTTGGGGTGGTAATGTTGTGTTGAAATGGGTAGAGGAGGCCTCTATTTATAGGTAATCTGGATAAGGCTAATGAAGCCGTGCGGCTAAGAGCAGCGAGCTAATGCAGCCGTGCGGGCTTATCCTGAATGACTCAGCATTCTAGAACCATGCAAGGTGGCAAATTCTAGAACCCTCCTTCCTAATTAAGAAAAACGTGTTTCTTAATTAGGAAGGATCCCCTTCAGCCCTTATTTAATAAAAAACAGTTCTAGAATGTTTCCGGAACGCTGGGAAGGTCTGGGGAATTACCGGAAAACTTACCAAAATTGTCGGGAAAATTAACCGGAAGGCATGAGCCAGATTTGGGTACTTACAGGGGGTTAAGTTATGAAATGGGAAGGTCGAGGAGCACCCATTTCACCCAATCAATTTCTTGATTAGGAATGTCGGATTGTACGCTTCGAGATCGCCTCCATGGATTGAAGGGACTCTAGGCTAGTCCTTTTGATGGGATTACACTACTCTAAAATCCAATATAGAGGTTGAGAAGAAGAATAAAAGTATAGGAGTTTACCTTGTTTAGGGAGTATTTGATTTAGAACGTGGTTCTAAGATGTCTTCTCGGTTGAGAAGTGATTCGGGCAGAGTTTCGACTCAATATGAGAGTCAAATCTTGATGCGGACAGAGCTTCACCTCAATCCTTGATTCGGGTTTTGATGTTTGTTGATCAACAAGGTTGATAAACAAATTTTAGGTGATTTTAG
Organism: Adenophora triphylla var. japonica; assembly: GCA_022495995.1. NCBI lineage: Eukaryota > Viridiplantae > Streptophyta > Magnoliopsida > Asterales > Campanulaceae > Adenophora > Adenophora triphylla. Next base: position 350,549 of record JAFEMH010001460.1, on the reverse strand, counting down.
GGTGATTTTGTAGGAATCTTTCAGGGAGACAAACCCACAAAATGTGTGTGTTGTGTGTTTTCGATCGTGGATCGGGGACCTCTGAAATATTGAAAGCTATCAGGTATTTATAGGGGTTTAAGAGGTAAAGGTGGAGAGGAAAACCAGCCTAGGAAGGTTTTGGAACTCAATTATCATTGAAATATCGGATGGGATAATGTTTATCAAGAAAAGAGTTTGAAACGGAGAAGGAAAGTGATTCTGCATATCCTGCAGAGGGGTTGTCTCGCGCGAGACACGTATGTCCCGTGCGAGACAACTAGTCGGTTGACTATTTTGTCTTCTTCAGTTATTCCGTTAGTCAGTTAGGTCCAAAACTAACGAGGTTAGTTAGAAACTTAACGAAACATGACGAAACTAATATGCTTTCATCAAAACACAAAAGAGAGACGAAGAGTAGTGTAATCATGAATTATTGGTTCAGAATGGGGTGTCTACAGAGCCCCTCGACGACAAGACTTATGGAAGAAGTCATGTCGTCGATAGAAAAGACATCATTCTGAACATTGGGATGGTCGTGCCGCACGGCTGCCTACGTATCTCTATCGGAGAATCAGACCAAAACGTAGTTCGACTCCAAAACACTAAAAAAGTTATTTTAGGTATTTTGAAAAGCATTTTGAAAATCGAAGAGGGATTTTTTTTGAAAAGGTAAAATCATACTGAGGAATCAAAGACTTGACCCAATTCTGAAGATACCTGTTTGTTGACGAAGTTGTTGAAGTGCGCCGCCCGAGGTTACTGACGTTGCCATTGCGCTGAGGTCACGGATTTTGTTGTCGTTGCTGCCGTCACAGACTCTTGTTGTGGTTGTTGCCGAGGTCACGGTCTTGAAGTTTGCTGGCGTCACAAACTTTGTTGACATCGCCGAGGTCACGAACTTGAAGTTTGCTTTCGTCACAGACTTTGAAGTTATTGTCGAGGTCACGGACTTGAAGTTTGCTGCCGTCACATACTTTGCTGATGTTGCCGAGGTCACGGACTTGAAGTTTGCTGCCGTCACAGACTTTGTTGATGTTGCCGAGGTTACGGACTTGAAGTTGCTGCCGTCACAGGCTTTGTTGATGTCGCCGAGGTCACGAACTTGAAGTTTGCTGCCGTCACAGACTTTGAAGTTGTCGATTGAGGTGAAGGTTCTGTCGGCCCCTATAATGTAAGGATATATGCATGATGGTCACGGATGGACCCGAATGGTTCTTACCTTTCTGTACCTGTCAGCACATAAAGATTCCAAGTAGATTTTTTCAAATTTTAGTTGTTTAACTGGACTTACGTGGTGGTGCTCACGTCTGTTCGTGTAAATGGCGGTTGGTCATTTTGGTAGTGAGTTTATGTATGAGTATATGGTATATGGAAATGTAGGGACCATTTGTATGGATTTGTATTTGAGATGGGTGAACTGTATGAGTGAATTTGTGCTTGACAAGTTGGGACCAAATCAGGTTTTGCAGAATCTGTTGCTAGTCAGCAAGGCTGAATTTCAATGAGTAACCTTGTGTGAACACATCTAGGCTTATTGCGAATCTTTATTCTTAATTCTCCCTTTAGTCGTGTCTCTAGGAGGCAAATGACTACAAATCTGTCGACTGTCGTAATGGCTCTATGTCCAGGGTCCTTTGCCGTCTCAAGCCCCAAGTTGCTTGCAAGTGGTAGATGACTTTGTGAACATGCTTCTGAGGCTGCTCTCTTGATTTGAAGATGATCGAAGAAGACTCTCCTTGTTGATTTGCTTTGAAGAAGATCGAATGATACTCGATGAAGAAGGTTGAAGAAGACTCTCCCTTTGTCCTTGATTTTTTTTCTTAGTGACGCACCCTAGTTTTTGCCTAGACCTCCCTTTCAGGTTTTCAATCTAGCGGGTATCTATTTTGCATCTTTTTTTTTTAAAGTAGTATGTTAACTCGAAGAGAACTCAGATGAGAAAATCTTATTGAGGAGAGAGAGATAAGATCTCAAGTTAGTTGAGGAAAGACAGACTCTATTCTTTGGAAAGTGATCCAAGCATTGACTCTTTTTTTTTAGGCGAGTAATATTCTCTAATGATGAGAGCGAGAAGCAAAGAGGAAAGCTCCTAATGTAGATTTGATTATTTTGAAGAGTTGAAGTAGATATTGACTGGGGTAGAAAAGGTTAGGAAGCCCCAATTTTGATGCTTGGATTTCAAGAGTGTGTATGAGAATGGCTAACAAGAAGTACCTAGACTCCACAAGAAATGTTACTTGACTCAAGGATCTAGATTTGTTCTACCTTTTAATGAACCATGCGTCATCTAGAATTTTCTAAATAAGATTGAGAGGAAATTCAATCATTAGTATGACTTAAGGGTAAACATTTTCTTGATACTGAAAGTCTTCTTCACTTGATGTAGGAGGATGTTGAGTAATCTTTTCTTTTGTTGATATCACTTGACTCCTCTTCTTTGTGGGAGAGTCCTTCATGCCTTTAAAGTTTCACCTTTGTTGTGGGGGTGATGAAAGCTTGAGAGTTTTTTTTTGTACTATCAAAGCTTTGAATTGAGTAGTCCCACTATTCTGGGAATGAAGTTTGACAGCAGCATCTTTGACTTTCTTTGTTTGTTGACCTTGACTTTCAGTAGGGGTAATGTTCAGCCCTTAAGCCTCCTAAGGACAACTTTCTTCTTAAATTCGCTTAGAAGTTTCTATTTTTTGCGATGATTTAGGGATGAAGGGTCCATTATTTTGTATGAATTAAATGATACTTATGAGGTAGAACAACCTTAGGGAAAGTGCTTAGGAAAAGAAAATTACTTTGATTAATCAAAGAAATTGAAACAGACTCGATAGTTTAGATGACACAAACTAGAGGAGGTGAGAAGTACTAGAAAGACAGAACGACTCTTCGAGTTCATACTTGGAAATTTAAAACCTAATCTACTTCTATCAAAGGAGAAAGGGAGAGGATAGTTGTAGCCCCAAAGTGGTAGTGTAGATTTCTTCTTCACGGATTGCGAGGAAGAGGATTGTTGATGACGTTGGGACGTTCTAGATCTCCATTGTCAAAGAGGTCTTGGATGATGTCCTTCAAGTGGTGGCAAGTGTTTGTGTCGTGGCCGGTGAAGTTGTGGTACTTGCAGAATAAGTGATGAGCATGATTAGGACCCATATCCTTAGGAGGACCACCTTCTCTTGGTTTGATCTTTTCATTCTTGACAAGCACATCGAAGAGTTCTTCTTGAGTGATTCCTTCAATTTTTTCGTAGTGCCTCTTTATCTTTTCGGGAGGAGGAATAGCAGAATACTTGCCGGTGTTGGGGCGGTTAAATGCAATAGCGTTGACTGAAGCATCCTTACTTATGGTAGGCTTGTTGAAGCGGAAAGTGATTTTCTTCTTTTTGCTTTTCAGGAAGTCATCAATCCTAATTCCGGACTCGTGAAGTTCATTGAAACTAGGAAAGTAATTGCCGGTGAGCTTCTCTTGAAATTCATCACGAAGGTATTGGAGGAAGATGTGGATTTGTTCTTTGAGAGTAGGCATTTCAACAATTTCAGTAAGTTTGAGTCTCCATCTTCTAGCAAATTCAGCAAATGACTCATTTGCATGTTGTTTAGTTTGTTCAAGATCCCTCCTAGTAGGACGGTAAGTGGAGTTGTCTTCAAACTGCCTTTGGAAGACTAAACATGCGGACGACCAATCAAGCCTTGTAGTCGTAGGAAGAGACATGTACCAATCACTTGCAGCACCTTCTAAGGTTTGAGGAAAGCATTGGGCCAAGATGGTGTTATCAATGGCCATTGGAAGCATAGCCCAAGTGTAGGTCTCAACATGAGATCGAGGACAGGTAGTACCATTGAACTTGGCAATATCGGGTGTCTTGTACTTGCGAGGAAACTTGGTGATGGATTGTTGAAGAGCATCAGATCAAATGGAACGAATGACCCTTTTGAAGTGTCAAGGGTTGCAAGTTTCTTCTCGAGGTAGTTCTTAGTAACATGGTCACCAAGTTTAGTAGTTTCATCACTACCTTCCTTTTTGGTCTTAGTACTCTTGGAGACATGTTCCTCATCATCAGAGGAGGACAAGGAAGAGGATGAATTGGATTCTTCCTTTTTCTTGTTTGACTTCTTGGGTTTCTTATTCTTTTGGGTGTAGGATTCCTCTTCATCGGAGGAGGATTCCACTTTCTGCTTTTGTTTTCTTCTTTTCTTGACTTTCATGTCGTTGAGCTTTTGCATGAGGGTAGCCATTTGGGCGTTTTGCTCATCAATTTTCTTACTTTGTTCATCCATCTTAAGCAGGGCTTGGATGAGTTGGGCCTTAGCTTCATTGATTTCGGCTTCGGTGACAGGAGGAGAAGCAGACATCGTGTCGAGCTTTGGCGAAGAACCTAGACGTGTAGAAACCATGTTAAACCATGATCGAGTCCTAACAAGTCGAGTGAATAAGGTGTATGAAGGCTTGAAGGTTTTTGCCAAAACACGAAAAGACCGAACACTTATCTCGCACGGGACAAGAAGTCTCGCGCGAGACAACACCACGGAAAGTCACAATTTTTCTGATTTTAATCCTAATTTTGGTCGGACGGAAAATCCATTTTGGGGGTTTCTAACATTCGAAAACCAAACCTAAGGACCTAGGGGTCGGAGTAATCTCAAGTAGCATCAAGTTTTGTGCAATAATTTTGGTGAGAAATCTTTCTCTTTTTAGGGGCAAATCCGAAGGGACAATTTTAGGAACATTTCCGAAGGGACAATTCCGAAGTGACAATTTTTTGATTTCTTTTCCATGGATTATTGCACAAAACGATCTTGACAAGGGATTACAAGAACTCCAAGATCAAACCGACCGATCACGGAGTGTCTTAAAAAGTCAATCTACATGATATGTAGCGATGCGGGGCTGGAAGGCTAGGCTCCGCAATATGACAATCTAGATGGATTGAATACGCGGAGTGGGATGATCCAACTTCGAAGAGACCGGCGACTAGGTGGTTACCGTCATCCGTCCTTAGTGTGGGTCCCGGGTTTAATTAGGGCATGAAGTGCAATGACAGTTATAATATGAGTGCGCGTGTGTGAGAGTCAATCTAGGTGATAGAGTAAAATAGAAAGTTTTATTTTTTTGAAAATTAAAGAAAAATAGATAGTGGTCGCACCAAGTGGTTGCTTACGTTTCTCTCAAATTAGGAAGACTCAGGCTGTCGTAGTTCCACTTAAAGAGGTAGAGAGCGAGAGAATAAATAAGTTAATTTATTACAAAGTCCGAGTCAACCGATGATCGGTAAAAAATTAAAATAATTCAATCTCACGCAAGTATATAGTTCAAGCAATTAATTAATTATTTTACCCTGCAAAATAAAGTTAGTACAAGCAAAATAGAAATAATTTATTTTGACTTTTCCGGATATTTAAAACTTTTCTATAAGTTTAGTTTTGTTTTTTTTATTTTTGAGATGGTCAAATTTTTCAAAGAATAGTCAACTGTCCAAGGCTTTGTTTTTTTTAAATGGTCAACCACTTGGAACAAGTCAACAGTCTTTTTCTTTTCTTTTGTATGCATGGTCAAACGTGGAGAAAGTCAACTGTAGGTTAACCTTTTTTTTCTTTCTCATAATGCGCCGCAAACAGAGGAGCAGTAATTTTTTTTTTCTTTCGAATACTAATCTCGCGCGGGATACTTTGTCCCGCGCTGGACAAGCTGTCGCACAGTAATTTTTTTTTTGACGAAAACAGTACAAAAAAATTCTAAAAAATTCAGAAAAATCAAATTTCAAACAGAAAATTGAAAAAATTGATAATACTTAATTGTTACGCAAGTCTAACTCTCTTAATTAATTGTCCCCAGCGGAGTCGCGACTGTAGCGATGCGTGAATTTTTTAACATATCGGAGTCGCCACTTATTATTTATTTTAGGAAAACAATAAGAAAAACTTTTTATTTTTATTTTAAAGAGATTTGAGGGTTCGGGGGTTAAGTTATGAAATGGGAAGGTCGAGGAGTATCCATTCCACCCAATCCGGAGATCGGTCTTGCCAATTGAGTATTACCAATCTTTTCAATAAATAAGAACAAGATAACCCTAATCAATTTCTTGATTAGGAATGTCGGATTGTACGCTTCGAGATCGCCTCCATGGATTGAAGGGACTCTAGGCTAGTCCTTTAGATGGGATTACACTACTCTAAAAGCCAATAGAGAGGTTGAGAAGAAGAATAAAAGTATAGGAGTTTACCTTGTTTAGGGAGTATTTGATTTAGAACGTGATTCTAAGATGTCTTCTCGGTCGAGAAGTGATTCGGGCAGAGTTTCGACTCAATATGAGAGTCAAATCTTGATGCGGACAGAGCTTCGCCTCAATCCTTGATTCAGGTTTTGATGTTTGTTAATCAACAACGTTGATAAACAAACTTTAGGTGATTTTAGGGTGATTTTGTAGGAATCTTTCAGGGAGAGAAACCAACAAAATATGTGTGTTGTGTATTTTCGATCGTGGATCGGGGACCTCTGAAATACTGAAATCTATCAGGTATTTATAGGGGTTTAAGAGGTAAAGGTGGAGAGGAAAACCACCCTAGGAAGGTTCTGGAACTCAATTATCATTGGATGTTCAGATGGGATAATGTTTATCAAGAAAAGAGTTTGAAACGGAGAAAGAAAGTGATTCTGTATATCCTGCAGAGGGGTTGTCTCGCGGGAGACATGTATGTCCCGTGCGAGACAACTAGTCGGTTGACTATTTTGTCCTCTTCAGTTATTCCGTTAGTCAGTTAGGTCCAAAACTAACGAGGTTAGTTAGAAACTTAATAAAACATGACGAAACTAATATGCATTCATCAAAACACAAAAGAGAGACGAAGAGTAGTGTAATCAAGAATTATTGGTTTAGAATGGGGTGTCTACATCATTCTCCTCTTCGTCTTCCAAAAAGAAGGTTAGCGATGAGGAAATTGCTGACTATTTGGCGAAGAAAGCACAAAAAAGGTTAGTTGTTTCGAACCGGAAATTTGGGTTTCTAGGGTTTTAATGTTGTTTTTAGTATGCTAATATTATGGGGTTTCTTTGAAATTTTAGGCTATGAAAATTGCTAAGAAGCTGAAAACTCAAACAGTTTCTGCTTTAATATATAGATAGATGTGAAAGAGAGAGAAATAGTATTATATTGTTGAATTGGATTGAATTGTTGATAAATAAGGTGTTAGGATTAGGATTTGACTAGAAAAAATTGAGTTGGAGAAAGAAGGGGTGAGGGTAGGTTGGGAAAATAATTTTGTTGTGGTGAACTCGTAAGAAGTGGGTTTAGAAATAATAGCACTCCTTGGGAGCAAGTGATAACTTCTTATGGTCAAGAATAGGCCGACACCAACCACTGTTGATGGGTAGCAGTAATAAGAGCAAGGGCGAAACCTCCTCCCGGAGGAGCCGGAGCCGTCGGTGAAGAGACGACTCAGAATCCAACCCCGAGTCGTTGTCCTCCTCCGACTCAGGTAGCCAGGACTCTTCTCCCTGGAGACGTTCCGCTAAGCGTAGCCGTCATCGATCACGTGACTCGGATGACTCCGGGAGCAGTGAAGATTATCAAAAGAAGAAGAGGTCATCCTCCTCTTCGTCTTCCAAAAAGAAGGTTAGCGGAGAGGAAATTGCTGACTATTTGGCTTAGAAAGCACAAAAAAAGGTTAGTTGTTTCGGACCGGAAATTTGAGTTTCTAGGGTTTTAATGTTATTTTTAGTATGCTGATATTATGGCGTTTCTTTGAAATTTCAGGCTATAAAAATTGCTAAGAAGCTAAAAACGCAAACAGTTTCTGCTTTAATAGATGTGGAAGAGAGAGAAATAGTATTATATTGTTGAATTGGATTGAATTGTTGATAAAGAAGGTGTTAGGATTAGGATTGGACTAGAAAAAATTGAGTTGGAGAAAGAAGGGGTGAGGGTAGTTTGGGAAAATAATTTTGTTGTGGTGAACTCGTAAGGAGTGGATTTAGAAATAATAGCACTCCTTGGGAGCAAGTGATAACTTCTTACGGTCAAGAATAGGCCGACGCCAACCACTGTTTATGGGTAGCAGTAATAAGAGCAAGGGCGAAACCTCCTCCAGGAGGAGCCATAGCCGACGGCGAAGAGACGACTCAGAATCCGACCCCGAGTAGTTGTCCTCCTCCGACTCAGGTAGCCAGGACTCTTCTCCCTGGAGACGTTCCGCTAAGCGTAGCCATCATCGATCACGTGACTTGGATGACTCCGGGAGCAGTGAAGATTACCGAAAGAAGAAGAGGTCATCCACCTCTTCGTCTTCCAAAAAGAAGGTTAGCGAAGAGGAAATTGCTGACTATTTGGCTAAGAAAGCACAAAAAAAGGTTAGTTGTTTCGGACAGGAAATTTGGGTTTCTAGGGTTTTAATGTTGTTTTTAGTATGCTGATATTATGGGGTTTCTTTGAAATTTCAGGCTATGAAAATTGCTAAGAAGCTGAAAACTCAAACAATTTCTGCTTTAATATATAGGTAGATGTGGAAGAGAGAGAAATAGTATTATATTGTTGAATTGGATTGAATTGAATTGTTGATAAAGAAGGTGTTAGGATTAGGATTGGACTAGAAAAAATTGAGTTGGAGAAAGAAAGGGTGAGGGTAGTTTGGGAAAATAATTTTGTTGTGGTGAACTCGTAAGAAGTGGGTTTAGAAATAATAGCACTCCTTGGGAGCAAGTGATAACTTCTTACGGTCAAGAATAGGCCGACGCCAACCACTGTTGATGGGTAGTTGTAATAACAGCAAGGGCAAAACCTCCTCCCGGAGGAGCCGTAGCCATCAGCGAAGAGACGACTCAGAATCCGACCCCAAGTCATTGTCCTCCTCCGACTCAGGTAGCCAGGACTCTTCTCCGAGGAGACATTCCGCCAAGCGTAGCCGTCATCGATCACGTGACTCGGATGACTCCGGGAGCAGTGAAGATTACCGAAAGAAGAAGAGGTCATCCTCCTCCTCGTCTTCCAAAAAGAAGGTTAGCGAAGAGGAAATTGCTGACTATTTGGCGAAGAAAGCACAAAAAAAGGTTAGTTGTTTCGGACCGGAAATTTGGGTTTCTAGGGTTTTAATGTTGTTTTTAGTCTGCTGATATTATGGGGTTTCTTTGAAATTTCAGGCTATGAAAATTGCTAAGAAGCTAAAAACTCAAACAGTTTCTGCTTTAATATATAGATTGATGTGGAAGAGAGAGAAATAGTATTATATTGTTGAATTGGATTGAATTGTTGATAAAGATGGTATTAGGATTAGGATTGGATTAGAAAAAATTGAGTTGGAGAAAGAAGGGGTGAGGGTAGTTTGGGAAAATAATTTTGTTGTGGTGAACTCGTAAGAATTGGTTTAGAAATAATAGCACTCCTTGGGAGCAAGTGATAACTTCTTACGGTCAAGAATAGGCCGACGCCAACCACTGTTGATGGGTAGCAGTAATAAGAGCAAGGGCGAAACCTCCTCCCGGAGGAGCCGTAGCCGTCGGCGAAGAGACGACTCAGAATCCGACCCCGAGTCCTTAACCTCCTCAGACTCAGGTAGCCAGGACTCTTCTCCCCGGAGACGTTCCGCCAAGCGTAGCCATCATCGATCACGTGACTCGGATGACTCGGGAGTAGTGAAGATTACCGAAAGAAGAAGAGGTCATCCTCCTCTTCGTCTTCCAAAAAGAAGGTTAGCGAAGAGGAAATTGCTGTCTTTTTGAAGAAGAAAGCACAAAAAAAGGTTAGTTATTTCGGATCAGAAATTTGGGTTTCTAGGGTTTTAATGTTATTTTTAGTATACTGATATTATGGGGTTTCTTTGAAATTTCAGTCTATGAAAACTGCTAAGAAGTTGAAAACTCAAACAGTTTCTGCTTTAATATATAGATAGATGTGGAAGAGAGAGAAATAGTATTATATTGTTGAATTTGATTGAATTATTGATAAAGAAGGTGTTAAGATTAGGATTGGACTAGAAAAAATTGAGTTGGAGAAAGAAGGGGTGAGGGTAGTTTGGGAAAATAATTTTGTTGTGGTGAACTCGTAAGAAGTGGGTTTAGAAATAATAGCACTTCTTGGGAGCAAGTGATAACTTTTTACAGTCAAGAATAGGACGTCGCCAACCACTGTTGATGGGTAGCAGTAATAAGATTAAGGGCAAAACCTCCTCCCGGAGGAGCCGTAGCCGTCGAAGAAGAGACGACTCAAAATCCAACCCCGAGTCGTTGTCCTCCTCCGACTCAGGTAGCCAGGACTCTTCTCCCCGGAGACGTTCGGCCAAGCGTAGCCGTCATCGATCACGTGACTCGGATGACTCCGGGAGCAGTGAAGATTACCAAAAGAAGAAGAGGTCATCCTCCTCTTCGTCTTCCAAAAAGAAAGTTAGCGAAGAGGAAATTGCTGACTATTTGGCGAAGAAAGCACAAAAAAAGGTTAGTTGTTTCGGACCAGAAATTTGGGTTTCTAGGGTTTTATTGTTGTTTTTAGTATGCTGATATTTTGGGGTTTCTTTGAAATTTCAGGCTATGAAAATTGCTAAGAAGCTGAAAACGCAAACATTTTCTGCTTTAATATATAGATAGATGTGGAATAGAGAGAAATAGTATTATATTGTTGAATTGTTGATAAAGAAGGTGTTAGGATTAGGATTGGACTAGAAAAAATTGAGTTGGAGAAAGAAGGGCCGAGGGTAGTTTGGGAAAATAATTTTGTTGTGGTGAACTCGTAAGAAGTGGGTTTAGAAATAATAGCACTCCTTGGGAGCAAGTGATAACTTCTTACGGTCAAGAATAGGCCGACGACAACCACTGTTGATGGGTAGCAGTAATAAGAGCAAGCGCGAAACCTCCTCCCGGAGGATCCTTAGCCGTCGGCGAAGAGACGACTCAGAATCCGACCCCGAGTCATTGTCCTCCTCCGACTCAGGTAACCAGGACTCTTTTCACCGGAGATGTTCCGCCAAGCGTAACCATCATCGATCACGTGACTCAGATGACTCCGGGAGCAGTGAAGATTACCGAAAGAAGTCATCCTCCTCTTCGTCTTCCAAAAAGAAGGTTAGCGAAGAGGAAATTACTGACTATTTGGCGAAGAAAGCACAAAAAAAGGTTAGTTGTTTCGGACCGGAAATTTGGGTTTCTAGGGTTTTAATGTTGTTTTTAGTATGCGGATATTATGGGGTTTCTTTGAAATTTCATTCAATGAAAATTGCTAAGAAGCTGAAAACTCAAACAGTTTCTGCTTTAATATATAGATAGATGTGGAAGAGAGAGAAATAGTATTATATTGTTGAATTGGATTGAATTGTTGATAAAGAAGGTGTTAGGATTAGGATTGGACTAGAAAAATTTGAGTTGGAGAAAGAAGGGGTGAGGGTAGTTTGGGAAAATAATTTTGTTGTGGTGAACTCGTAAGAAGTGGGTTTAGACATAATAGCACTCCTTGGGAGCAAGTGATAACTTCTTACAGTCAATAATAGGCCGACGACAACCACTGTTGATGGGTAGCAGTAATAAGAGCAAGGGCAAAACCTCCTCCCGGAGGAGCCGTAGCCATCGGCGAAGAGACGAGTTAGAATCCGACCCCGAGTCGTTGTCCTCCTCCGACTCAGGTAGCCAGGACTCTTCTCCCCGGAGACGTTTTGCCAAGCTTAGCCTTCATCGATCACGTGACTCGGAAGACTCCGGGAGCAGTGAAGATTACCGAAAGGAGAAGAGGTCATCCTCCTCTTCATCTTCCAAAAAAAAGGTTAGCGAAGAGGTAATTGCTGACTATTTGGCGAAGAAAGCACAAAAAAAGGTTAGTTGTTTCAGACCGGAAATTTGGGTTTTTAGGGTTTTAATGTTGTTTTTAGTATGCTGATATTATGGGGTTTCTTTGAAATTTCATTCTATGAAAATTGCTAAGAAGCTGAAAACTCAAACAGTTTCTGCTTTAATATATAGATAGATGTGGAAGAGAGAGAAATAGTATTATATTGTTGAATTGGATTGAATTGTTGATAAAGAAGGTGTTAGGATTAGGATTGGACTAGAAGAAGTTGAGTTGGAGAAAGAAGGGGTGAGGGTAGGTTGGGAAAATAATTTTGTTGTGGTGAACTCGTAAGAAGTGGGTTTAAAATTAATAGCACTCCTTGGGAGCAAGTGATAACTTCTTACGGTCAAGAATAGGCCGACGCCAACCACTAATAAGAGCAAGGGCGAAACCTCCTCCCGGAGGAGCCGTAGCCGTCGGCGAAGAGACGACTCAGAATCCGACCCCGAGTCGTTGTCCTCCTCCGACCCAGGTAGCACGGACTCTTCTCCCCGGAGACGTTCCGCCAAGCATAGCCATCATCGATCACGTGACTCAGATGACTCCGGGAGCAGTGAAGATTACCAAATGAAGAAGAGGTCATCCTCCTCTTCGTCTTTCGAAAAGAAGGTTAGCGAAGAGGAAATTGCTGACTATTTGGCGAAGAAAACACAAAAAAAGGTTAGTTTTTTCGGACCGGAAATTTGGGTTTCTAGGGTTTTAATGTTGTTTTTAGTATGCTGATATTATGGGGTTTCTTTGAAATTTCAGGCTATGAAAATTGGTAAGAAGCTGAAAACGCAAACAGTTTATGATTTAATATATAGATAGATGTGGAAGAGAGATAAATAGTATTATATTGTCAAATTAGATTGAATTTTTGATAAAGAAGGTGTTAGGATTAGGATTGGACTAGAAAAAATTGAGTTGGAGAAAGAAGGGGTTAGGGTAGTTTGAAAAAATAGTTTTGTTGTGGTGAACTCGTAAGAAGTGGGTTTAGAAATAATAGCACTCCTTGGGAGCAAGTGATAACTTCTTACGGTCAAGAATAGGCCGACGCCAACCACTGTTGATGGGTAGCAGTAATAAGAGCAAGGGAAAAACCTCCTCCCGGAGGAGCCGTAGCCATCGACGAAGAGACGACTTAGAATCCGACCCCGAGTCGTTGTCCTCCTCCGACTCTGGTAGCCAGGACTCTTCTCCCCGGACACATTCCGCCAAGCGTATTTGTCATCGATCACGTGACTCGGATGACTCCGGGAGCAGTGAAGATTACCGAAATAAGAAGAGGAGGATGACCTCTTTGTCTTCAAAAAAGAAGGTTAGCGAAGAGGAAATTGCTGACTATTTGGCAAAGAAAGCACAAAAAAAGGTTAGTTGTTTTGGACCGGAAATTTGGGTTTCTAGGGTTTTAATGTTGTTTTTAGTATGATGATATTATGGTGTTTCTTTGAAATTTCATGCTATGAAAATAGATAAGAAGCTGAAAACTCAAACAGTTTCTGCTTTAATATATAGATAGGTGTGGAAGAGAGAGAAATAGTATTATATTGAAGAATTGGATTGAATTGTTGATAAAGAAGGTGTTAGGATTAGGATTGGACTAGAAAAAGTTGAGTTAGAGAAAGAAGGGGTGAGGGTAGTTTGGCAAAATAATTTTGTTGTGGTGAACTCGTAAGAAGTGGGTTTAGAAATAATAGCACTCCTTGGGAGAAAGTGATAACTTCTTACGGTCAATAATAGGCCGACGCCAACTACTTTTGATGGGTAGCAGTAATAAGAGCAAGGGCGAAACCTCCTCCCGGAGGAGCCGTAGCCGTCGGCGAAGAGACGACTCAGAATCCGACCCCGAGTCGTTGTCCTCCTTCAACTCAGAAAGCCAGGACTCTTCTCCCCGGAGATGTTCCGCCAAGCGTAGCCGTCATCGATCACGTGACTTGGATGACTCCGGGAGCAGTGAAGATTTCCGAAAGAAGAAGAGGTCATCCTCCTCTTCGTCTTCCAAAAAGAAGGTTAGCGAAGAGGAAATTGATGACTATTTGGCGAAGAAAGCACAAAAAAAGGTTAGTTGTTTCGGACCGGAAATTTTGGTTTCTAGGGTTTTAATGTTGTTTTTAGTATGCTGATATTATGGGGTTTCTTTGAAATTTCATACTATGAAAATCGCTAAGAAGCTGAAAACTCAAACAGTTTCTGCTATAATATATAGATAGATGTGGAAGAGTGAGAAATAGTATTATATTGTTGAATTGGATTGAATTGAACTTTTGATAAAGAAGGTGTTAGGATTAGGATTGGACTAGAAAAAGTTGAGTTGGAGAAAGAAGGGGTGAGGGTAGTTTGGGAAAATAATTTTGTTGTGGTGAACTCGTAAGAAGTGGGTTTAGAAATAATAGCACTCCTATGGAGCAAGTGATAACTTCTTACGGTCAAGAATAGGCCGACGCCAACCACTGTTGATGGGTAATAGTAATAAGAGCAAGGGCGAAACCTCCTACCGGAGGAGCCGTAGCCGTCGGTGAAGAGACGACTCAGAATCCGACCCCGAGTCGTTGTCCTCCTCCGACTCAGGTAGTTAGGACTCTTCTCCCCGGAGACGTTCCGCCAAGCATAGAAGTCATCGATCACGTGAATCGGATGACTCCGGGAGCAGTGAAGATTACCGAAAGAAGAAGAGGTCATCCTCCTCTTCGTCTTCCAAAAAGAAAGTTAGCGAAGAGGAAATTGCTGACTATTTGGCAAAAAAAGCACAAAAAAAGGTTAGTTGTTTCGGATCGGAAATTTGGATTTCTAGGGTTTTAATGTAGTTTTTAGTATGATGATATTATGGGGTTTCTTTGAAATTTCCGGCTATGAAAATTGCCAAGAAGCTGAAAACTCAAACAGTTTCTGCTTTAATATATAGATAGATGTGGAAGAGAGAGAAATAGTATTATATTGTTGAATTGGATTGAATTGTTAATAAAGAAGGTGTTAGGATTAGGATTGGACTAGAAAAATTGAGTTGGAGAAAGAAGGGGTTAGGTTAGTTTGGGAAAATAATATTGTTGTGGTGAACTCGTAAGAAGTGGGTTTAGAAATAATAGCACTCCTTGGGAGCAAGTTATAACTTCTTACGGTTAATAATAGGCCAACGCCAACTACAGTTGATGGGTAGCAGTAATAAGAGAAAGGGCGAAACCTCCTCCCGGAGGAGCCGTAGCCGTCGGCGAAGAGACGACTCAGAATTCGACCCCGAGTCGTTGTCCTCCTCCGACTAAGAAAGGCAGGACTCTTCTCCCCGGAGACGTTCCGCCAAGCGTAGCCGTCATCGATCACGTGTCTTGGATGACTCCGGGAGCAGTGAAGATTACCGAAAGAAGAAGAGGTCATCCTCCTCTTTGTCTTCCAAAATGAAGGTTAGCGAAGAGGAAATTGCTGACTATTTGGCGAAGAAAGCACAAAAAAAGGTTAGTTGTTTCGGACCAGAAATTTGGGTTTCTAGGGTTTTAATGTTGTTTTTAGTATGCTGATATTATGGGGTTTCTTTGAAATTTCTGATTATGAAAATTGCTGAGAAGCTGAAAACTCAAACAGTTTTTGCTTTAATATATAGATAGATGTGGAAGAGAGAGAAATAGTATTATATTGTTGAATTGGATTTAATTGTTGATAAAGAAGGTGTTAGGATTAGGATTGGGCTAGAAAAAGTTGAGTTAGAGAAAGAAGGGGTGAGGGTAGTTTTGGAAAATAATTTTGTTGTGGTGAACTCGTAAGAAGTGGGTTTGGAAATAATAGCACTCCTTGGGAGCAAGTGATAACTTCTTACGGTCAATAATAGGCCGACGACTACCACTGTTGAGGGGTAGTAGTAATAAGAGCAAGGGCGAAACCTCCTCCCGGAGGAGCCGTAGCCGTCGGCGAAGAGACGACTCAGAATCCGACCCCGAGTCGTTGTCCTCCTCCGACTCAGGTAGCCAGGACTCTTCTCCCCAGAGACGTTTCGCCAAGCGTAGCCGTCATCGATCGCGTGACTCGGATGACTCCGGGAGCAGTGAAGATTACCAAAATAAGAAGAGGTCATCCTCCTCTTCATCTTCCAAAAAAAAGGTTAGCGAAGAGGAAATTGCTGACTATTTGGCGAAGAAATCACAAAAAAAGGTTAGTTGTTTCGGACCAGAAATTTGGGTTTCTAGGGTTTTAATGTTGTTTTTAGTATGCTGATATCATGGGGTTTCTTTGAAATTTCATTCTATGAAAATTGCTAAGAAGCTGAAAACTAAAACAGTTTCTGCTTTAATATATAGATAGATGTGGAAGAGAGAGAAATAGTATTATATTGTTGAATTGCATTAAATTGTTGATAAAGAAGGTGTTAGGATTAGAATTGGACTAGAAAAAGTTGAGTTGGAGAAAGAAGGGGTAAGGATAGTTTGGGAAAATAATTTTGTTGGGGTGAACTCGTAAGAAGTGGGTTTAGAAATAATAGCACTCCTTGGGAGCAAGTGATAACTTCTTACGGTCAAGAATAGGCCGACGCCAACCACTGTTGATGGGTAGAAGTAATAAGAGCAAGGGTGAAACCTCCTCCCGAAGGAGCCGTAGCCGTTGGCGAAGAGGCGACTCAGAATTCGACCCCGAGTCGTTGTCCTCCTCCGACTCAGGTAGCCAGGACTCTTCTCCCCGGAGAAGTTCCACCAAGCATAGCCATCATCGATCACGTGACTCGGATGACTCCGGGAACAGTGAAGATTACCGAAAGAAGAAGAGGTCATCCTCCTCTTCGTTTTCCAAAAAGAAGGTTAGCGAAGAGGAAATTGCTGAATATTTGGCGAAGAAAGCACAAAAAAAGGTTAGTTGTTTCGGACCGGAAATTTGTGTTTTTAAGGTTTTAATGTTGTTTTTAGTATGTTGATATTATGGGGTTTCTTTGAAATTTCAGGCTATGAAAATTGCTAAGAAGCTGAAAACTCAAATTGTTTTCTGCTTTAATATATAGATAGATATGGAAGAGAGAGAAATAGTATTATATTGTTGAATTGCATTGAATTGTTGATAAAGAAGGTGTTAGGATTAGGATTGGACTAGAAAAAATTGAGTTGGAGAAAGAAGGGGTGAGGGTAGTTTGGGAAAAATAATTTTGTTGTGCTGAACTCGTAAGAAGTGGGTTTAGAAATAATAGCACTCCTTGGGAGTAAGTGATAACTTCTTACGGTCAAGAATAGGCCGACGCCAACCACTGTTGATGGTTAGCAGTAATAAGAGCAAGGGCGAAACCTCCTCCCGGAGGAGTCGTAGCCGTCGGCGAATAGACGACTCAGAATCCGATCCCGAGTCGTTGTCCTCCTCCGACTCAGGTAGCCAGGACTCTTCTCCTCGGAGACATTCCGCCAAGCGTAGCCGTCATCGATCACGTGACTCGGATGACTCCGAGAGCAGTGAAGATTACCGAAAGAAGAAGAGGTCATCCTCCTCTTCGTCATCCAAAAAGAAGGTTAGTTGTTTCGGACCGGAAATTTGGATTTCTTGGGTTTTAATGTTGTTTTTAGTATGCTGATATTATGGGGTTTCTTTGAAATTTCAGGCTATGAAAATTGTTATGAAGCTGAAATCTCAAACTGTTTCTGCTTTAATATATAGATAGATATGGAAGAGAGAGAAATAGTATTATATTGTTGAATTGGATTGAATTTTTGATAAAGAAGGTGTTAGGATTAGGATTGGACTAGAAAAAGTTGAGTTGGAGAAAGAAGGAATGAGGGTAGTTTGGGAAAATAATTTTTTTTTGGTGAACTCGTAAGAAGTGGGTTTAGAAATAATAGCACTCCTTGGGAGCAAGTGATAACTTCTTACGGTCAAGAATAGGCCGACGCCAACCACTGTTGATGGGTAGCAGTAATAAGAGCAAGGGCGTAACGCCGTAGCCATCGGCGAAGAGATGACTCAAAATCCGACCCCAAGTCATTGTCCTTCTCCGACTCAGGTAGCCAGGACTCTTCTCCCCAGAGACGTTCTGCCAAGCATAGCCGTCATCAATCACTTGACTCAGATGACTCTGGGAGCAGTGAAGATTACCGAAAGAAGAAGAGGTCATCCTCCTCTTCGTCTTCTAAAAAAAAGGTTAGCGAAGAGGAAATTGCTGACTATTTGGCGAAGAAAGCACAAAAAAAGGTAAGTTGTTTCGAATCAGAAATTTGGGTTTCTAGGGTTTTAATGTTGTTTTTAATATGATGATATTATGGGGTTTCTTTTAAATTTCATTCTATGAAAATTGCTAAGAAGCTGAAAACTCAAACAGTTTTTGCTTTAATATATAGATAGATGTTGAAGAGAGAGAAATAGTATTATATTGTTGAATTGGATTGAATTGAATTGTTGATAAAGAAGGTGTTAGGATTACAACTGGACTAGAAAAAATTGAGTTGGAGAAAGAAGGGGTGAGGGTAGTTTGGGAAAATAATTTTGTTGTGGTGAACTCGTAAGAAGTGGGTTTAGAAAAAATAGCACTCCTTGGGAGCAAGTGATAACTTCTTACGGTCAAGAATAGGCCGACGCCAACCACTATTTATGGGTAGCAGTAATAAGAGCAAGGGCGAAACCTCCTCCCGGAGGAGCCGTAGTCGTCGGTGAAGAGACGACTCAGAATCCGACCCCGAGTCGTTTTCCTCCTTTGACTCAGGTAGCCAGGACTCTTCTCCCCGGAGACGTTCCGCCAAGCGTAGCCGTCATCGATCACGTGACTCTGATGACTACGGGAGCAGTGAAGATTACCGAAAGAAGAAGAGGTCATCCTCCTCTTCGTCTTCCAAAATGAAGGTTAGCGAAGAGGAAATAACAGACTATTTGGTGAAGAAAGCACAAAAAAAGTTTAGTTGTTTTGAACCGGAAATTTGGGTTTCTAGGGTTTTAATGTTGTTTTTAGTATGCTGATATTATGGCGTTTCTTTGAAATTTCAGGCTATGAA
This sequence comes from Adenophora triphylla var. japonica, assembly GCA_022495995.1. Classification (NCBI taxonomy): domain Eukaryota; kingdom Viridiplantae; phylum Streptophyta; class Magnoliopsida; order Asterales; family Campanulaceae; genus Adenophora; species Adenophora triphylla. The sequence goes on along the minus strand of JAFEMH010001460.1, from coordinate 331,817 downwards.
AATTGCTAAGAAGCTAAAAACTCAATCAGTTTCTTTTTTAATATATAGATAGATGTGGAAGAGAGAGAAATAGTATTATATTGCTAAATTGGATTGAATTGTTGATAAAGAAGGTGTTAGGATTAGGATTGGACTAGAAAAATTGAGTTGGAGAAAGAAGGGGTTAGGTTAGTTTGGGAAAATAATATTGTTGTGGTGAACTCGTAAGAAGTGGGTTTAGAAATAATAGCACTCCTTGGGAGCAAGTGATAACTTCTTACGGTCAAGAATAGGCCGAAGCCAACCACTGTTGATGGGTAGCTGTAATAAGAGCAAGGGCGAAACCTCCTCCCGAAGGAGCCGTTGCCGTCGGCAAAGAGACGACTCAGAATCCGACCCCGAGTCGTTGTCCTCCTCCGACTCAGGTAGCCAGGACTCTTCTCCCCGGAGACGTTCCGCCAAGCGTAGCCGTCATCGATCACGTGACTCGGATGACTCCTGGAGCAGTGAAGATTACCGAAAGAAGAAGAGGTCATCCTCCTCTTCGTCTTCCAGAAAGAAGGTTAGCGAAGAGGAAATTGCTGACTATTTGGCAAAAAAAGCTAAAAAAAGGTTAGTTGTTTCGAACCGAAAATTTGGGTTTCTAGGGTTTTAATGTTGTTTTTAGTATGCTGATATTATGGGGTTTCTTTGAAATTTCAGCCTATGAAAATTGCTAAGAAGCTGAAAACTCAAACAGTTTCTGCTTTAATATATAGATAGATGTGGAAGAGAGAGAGATATAGTATTATATTGTTGAATTGGATTGAATTGTTGATAAAGAAGGTGTTAGGATTATGATTGGACTAGAAAAATTTGAGTTGGAGAAAGAAGGGGTGAGGGTAGTTTGGGAAAATAATTTCGTTGTGGTGAACTCGTAAGAAGAGGGTTTAGAAATAATAGCACTCCTTAGAAGCAAGTGATAACTTCTTACGGTCAAGAATAGGCCGACGCCAACCACTGTTGATGGGTAGCAGTAATAAGAGCAAGGGCGAAACCTCCTCCCGGAGGAACCGTAGCCGTCGGCGAAGAGACGACTCAGAATCCAACCCCGAGTCGTTGTCCTCCTCCGACTCAGGTAGCCAGGACTCTTCTCCCTGGAGAAGTTCCGCCAAGCGTAACCGTCATCGATCATGTGACTCGGATGACTCCGGGAGCTGTGAAGATTATCGAAAGAAGAAGAGGTCATCCTCCTCTTCGTCTTTCAAAAAGAAGGTTAGCGAAGAGGAAATTGCTGACTATTTGGAGAAGAAAGCACAAAAAAAGGTTAGTTGTTTTGGACCAGAAATTTGGGTTTCTAGGTTTTTAATGTTGTTTTTAGTATGCTGATATTATGGGGTTTCTTTGAAATTTCAGGCTATGAAAATTGCTAAGAAGCTGAAAACTCAATCAGGTTCTGCTTTAATATATAGATAGATGTGGAAGAGAGAGAAATAGTATTATATTGTTGAATTGGATTGAATTGTTTATAAATAAGGTGTTAGGATTAGGATTGGACAAGAAAAAATTGAGTTGGGAAAAGAACGGGTGAGGTTAGTTTGGGAAAATAATTTTGTTGTGGTGAACTCGTAAGAAGTGGGTTTAGAAATAATAGCACTCCTTGGGAGCAAGTGATAACTTCTTACGGTCAAGAATAGGCCGACGCCAACCACTGTTTATGGGTAGCAGTAATAAGAGCAAGGGCAAATATCCTCCCGGAGGAGCCGTAGCCGTCGGCGAAGAGACGACTCAGAATTCGACCCCGTGTCATTGTCCTCCTCCGACTCAGGTAGCCAGGACTCTTCTTGTAACGACCCCAACCCTAGGCACTAATTTTAATATCATATTATATGCTTTTAATATTTATGTTAATTTTATGTGTTCATTTATGTCCTTAATTTCTTATTTTAAGATAAGTTGGGTGAGAAGTAATTTAGAACCCTTAGGAGTTCAATGGAAATTAAATAAAGAACTATGGGGAAAAATAAAAAAAAATGGAAAATAGATAAAGAGTAAGAGGAGGTTAAAATGGGTAGAATAAATAATTAGGATAAAGAATTTGAAATGAAGGCTTAATTTAAATGGGGGAAGCCTTTGGTTAATTAAATTGATGGAAGACTTTTATTAGAAGAGGGGGGCCAAATTCTTAATTCCCTCCTATGCCTCCAAGTGTCCCACTTCCTCCTATCCCCTCACACTCACCTCCCCATCCCTTCTTCTTCATTCTTCTTACTTCCCTCTAGCTAAAAAAAAAAACCCTCCATGGAAGCCTCCATTGAAAGCCTCACCTTCCAAGACTTCTAGCAAGCTCATTTCTCATCCATTTTCAAATCCAAGAGTACTTTTGAGGTGGGTACAACTAGGGTAATCTATCAAGCTTAGAAGATCAACCTTTCATTCTAAAAACCCAATGTGAGTTATTATGATTTCCCTTCTTCTACATGTTTGATGGATGTGTTTTTACACACCCATTTTACATGGTTACGAACTTATTTTAGGCTCAAAATCCCGGGTTTTATGTTGTTTTAATGTGGTTGTTGAGTGTTTGATGAGTACAGGGCAAAAGTATGATTTTGTGTTGAGTTTTGTCAAGAAAAGGGCAAGGAAATCAAGTTGGAGCGGAGCGGAGCATGAAAATAATGAAGCAGATTCGAGCTCCGATTCTTTGGCCTCCCGGAGCGGCCGCGCTCGGCCCAAGAGCGGCCGCGCTCCATTGAAGAAAGCAAGCAAAAAATCCACTGTCCTCCCGGAGCGACCGCGCTCATCCTAACCGCGGCCGCGCTCAAGTGAAGTTGTGAAGACAAAATCCACTGTAAAGAAGAGCGACCGCGCTCACTGCAGAGCGGCCGCGCCGTCGCGTATTCGGCACCGATTTGACAACTTATTAAGGGCATTCTTGACTTTTATTCCGTTTTGACTGTGTATTTTGCCCTAATATAAATACTTAAGTAGCGAGATTTTAAGGGGGATCTTAATCATTGTTTTTGAGTTCTTAGTTTTTGAGCTTTCTAGAGATTTCTTTGTTCTTCAATCCGGATTTGAGGTTTTGATGTTCTTTTATTTTATGATTATTATTGTTATTTTCATTATGTCTTTGAGTAGCTAAATCTCTTAGGTTTGCGGATTGGTTGTAGCAATTCTTTGGATCTTTATGCTATAGATTTCATTATTCCAATTTAATCTTTTTCTAGTTCTTCAAAGTATTTATCTTTAACAGTTTTAAGGTTGCAATTTCATGTTAAGATGACTTTGGCCTTTTAATTATTTGGGTATTAATTCCGCCATTAATTTGGGGATTGATACAATTGAACATTGCTTTGTGGATTAGATCTAATTGAGGCCGTAATAGAAATCAAAAGGGTTTAGATTCAATATTCTAAAGGGCTAAATAATTGTTTGATTGTTGTGTGACCGTAATAGAAAACGCAACTTGATAATAATTCAAAGGGTTGCAATTCGGGCACCACACCGTCCCAATCCTTACTTTTGTGAATGAATCTTAGATTGAGATTAATGTTTTTAGCAATAAATATAGCATAAAGTGAAAGTAATTGTGAATCCAATCCGTGAATCTCCGTTGTTGATACCGAGTTAATTCGTTACATTTAAATTGCTTTCTTAGTTAATTATTTACTTGTTTTAGAATTAGATTATTATTTCAAATCCAAAAATACGTGTGGTTACTTTATTCATTGCTTTAACCGCTCTTGTTTACCAACGAGTCTACGTGGTTCGACCCACTGCTCGTGCATCTTGCTACACCGGTAGTGAGTACACTTGCTCGGTTTTTATTACTAGAGGAATTTTTCTCCACCAAGTTTTTGGCGCCGTTGCCGGGGACTTGTTGCAAGTAAACAAGTAAGTTAAGTAGTGAATGCAAGGTCGTCGTTCTTTGAAGCCTACATTGGTTCCATTGGACGATAACATCAATAGACTTGAGGAAACATTTGAGGGCGATCCCTCTTTAATCCTCTCTTTTCAGATTCGGACATCGAGTCTGAACCCTCCACCACCGAGGTAGAGGAAGAAAAAGTCGAGATGGCGTAACCACCGGCTCAAACAATGAATGATTACCTGAGACCTCGGGTAGACACTTCTACCTCATGCATAGTCTTTGTCCAGGCTGACAAAGAATTTAGAGGTCAAAGGTCAATATTTTGCTATGTTACCTAGTTTTCGGGGGCTACCGAGCGAGGATGCCTTGACTTTCTTGAAAGAATACATTATGACGGTAGCCCGGTTTCTATTAAGAGAGGGAGTGAGTGAAGTTCAGATTAGACTTAAGTGCTTCCCTTACACTCTAAAAGGGCGGCGAAAACTTGGTTAATGATGCTTCCATCCCAAAGCATCGGCACATGGACCGAGATGCAAGATATTTTTCTCGGGAGGTATTACCCACATCATCTGAGTCTACTTTTAGACGAGAAATTGATGACTTTCACACAAGATGTGGGGAACCTTTCCATGAAGCTTGGGAGAGATTTAATATGATGCTTATTCAATGTCCTCGGCATAATTTTTCTTTACCCTCTACGAATCAAGCTTTCTATGATGGCTTGAATGATTCCACTCGGTCTGTGGTGAACAATGCGGCGGGAGGCTCTATAGGAGTCAAGACCCCGAGGAGACTAAGGCCTTATTTGAAATGTTGAGTGCTAATTCTCAACAAAAGAGTTCTAGGGGAAAACAAGGGGGTATTGGATTTGACTCTTGATAATTTATCCAAGCAAATTGCTTGTTTTAAATAGTAAGTTTGACAAGTTATTTGCTCAAGACACCTCTTCTAGTGCCAATGTGTTAAATGATTTATGTGCTTACTTGTGGTTTAAATTCTCATGCTACTAATATGTGTCCAAGTGGTGTGCGGTTTGGTTGTGATCTGAGCATGTAAATGCGATGTATGGACATCCCCCAAGGCATCCACGTAACATGCCCTATGGCAACACTTATAATCCAGGGTGGAGGAATCATCCTAATTTCTCGTGGGGAGGTAATCAGAATCCACAAAATAAACCTCTCCATCCTCCACCTCCACCAGGACCATTTGAAAGAAGGAAGGAGCCTTGGGAGGAAGCAGTAGAGCAGATGAGAGCTGAACGACAACGGGCAAAGAAAGAATCATGAAGGCTGCTATGAAAAAATTGGAGACCCAAATAGGGCAAATGGTGAAGCTGTTCAAGCAATGCAGGGGCACAAGTCAGGGACCTTCCCGAGTCAAGGTCACCAAGCAAAAGCCATTACCACACTCCGGAATGGTAAACAGGTAGGTAGCGAGGTAATTTCTTCTTCATCTTCTATTCCCCCTCCTGTTGTTGAAATTGTTAATGAGGAAGAAGGTACTAATGAATTGGGGGAGAAATCTAAAGTTGACTCTCCAACCCCCAATCCATATGTACCATTGTACCGTTTCTGGAAGATTTATGAGAAATAAAATGGATCAACAAATGTCGGAGTTGATGGACATGTTCTCTAAAGTGAACATCAATCTCCCTTTGTTGAATGTGATAAAAAATATTCCGGCTTATGCCAAGTTTTTCAAAGAAATTAATTCCAAGAAACCAAAGTATGGCAAGGATGAGAAAGCTTTTCTTGGAGAGAATGCTAGTGCAGTGGCACAACACCTCCTCCCACCCAAACAAAAGGACCCCAGAAGTTTTATAATTTCTATCAATATGGGGAACTCGAATAAGGTGAAGGCGATGTTGGACCTAGGCGCTAGTATTAATTTGTTACCTCATTATATGTATCTTGATATGGGTTTGCCTGAATTGAAACCTACATCCATGGCTCTCCAACTAGCGGATCGATCTATTAAAAGACCGTTGGGAATTGTGGAAGATGTTTTGGTTCGAGTGGACTCATTGATCATACCTGTGGATTTTGTTGTGCTTGAGATGCCTAATATTGAGTCTAGTCGTCGTTATTCCCCAATTCTACTTGGGCGTCCATTCATGGCGACAACAAACACTATTATTAATGTTGGCAATGGAACTCTTTCCATGATTGTGGCCAACGAAACTATTGAAATTTCTGTGCATGATATTATGAAACATCCAATGGACAATGGGAATTCTTGTAACTTTGTGGAGAGAGTAGATGATTGTGTGCATGAATATACGTGGCATGATAGAGCATGTGATGAACTTGAGATGTTGTTGAATGGCGGTGAGAAAACTAGGGATAATGCGGGTTCGAAGTAATGGCCATTGAAAATAAGGCCGAGGAACATTATTCGTTAATGGCCCGTCTCACTCCCTAGGCTACTTCAATGAGAAGTATGCGCCATCAGTTGTGGTTCCACCGGTTCTTGAACTAAAACCCCTCCCCTCTAATTTAAAATATACTTTTCTAGGGGAGGGCGAGACCTTACCTGTGATAGTTGCCTCAGACTTGACCCTAGAACAAGAGGCCAAATTAATTCTTTGTGCTTTGTGAGCACAAATCGGCCATAGGGTGGACTTTGGCGGATATTAAAGGTATTAGCCCCTCAATGTGTATGCATAAAATTAATCTTGTAGAGGGCTAAACCTTCGAGGAGAGACAAAGGAGATTGAACCCTCACATGGAGGAAGCAGTGAGGAAAGAGGTCCTGAAATTATTAGATGCGGGAATTATATTCCCAATTGCGGACAGTGAGTGGGTGAGCCCGGTTCAAGTGGTTCCTAAGAGGTCGGGCATTACTGTTGTAAAAAATGATAAAAATGAGGATGTGCCCACTAGAGAGGTGACCGGGTATAGGATGTGTATAGATTTGAGAAAGCTGAATGCCGCCACCAAAAAGGATCACTTTCCTTTGCCTTTCATTGACCAAATCTTAGAAAGGTTGGCGGGTCATGCTTATTACTGCTTTCTTGATGGGTTTTTGGGATATAATCAAATCACAATTGCACCCGAGGACCAATCAAAGACCACTTTCACATGTCCCTTTGGTACTTTTGCTTATAGGAGGATGCCCTTTGGGCTTTGCAATGCACCCGCTACTTTTCAAAGGTGCATGACCTCCATCTTCTCGGATATGATAGAGAAGTGTGTAGAGGTGTTTATGGATGATTTTTCTGTGGTTGGAGATAGCTTTGAGGGGTGTCTTAATAATTTGACTATGGTCTTGAGGAGATGTTGCGAGACCAATTTGACACTTAGTTGGGAGAAGTGTCACTTTCTTGTTAGGCAGGGGATTGTCTTGGGCCACATAGTGTCTAGTAGGGGGATTGAGGTCGATAAAGCTAAGATAGATGTGATTTCTAAGCTACCTCCCGGTCTCGGTTAAGTGTTCGAAGTTTCTTAGGCCATGCGGGTTTTTATCGGCGATTTATTAAGGATTTTTCACAAATTTGTAAGCCGTTAAGTAACTTGCTAGCTAAAGATACCGAGTTCATCTTTGACCAAGACTGTTTAGATGCTTTCACTTTATTAAAAGAAAAACTTACTTGCACTCCCATTCTTTCTAGCCACCGATTGGTCTCACCCTTTTGAGATCATGTGTGATGCATCGATTTTGCTATTGGGGCTTGTTTTAGGCCAAAAGATAGATAAATTACCGCATGTAATCCATTATGCAAGTAGAACTCTTAATGATGCACGGCTTAATTATACCACTACGAAAAAGAATTTTTAGTTTGTTGTGTTTGCACTTGAGAAGTTTCGTTCATATTTGCTTGGGTCGAAGGTAATAATCTATTACGATCATCTTTGCTTTAAAATATTTGTTGAATAAAAAGGATGCAAAACCTAGGCTGCTTAGGTGGATGCTTTTGTTGCAAGAATTTGATTTGGAAATAAGGGACAAAAAGGGGTCCGAGAATGTAGTGGCGGATCACTTATCAAGGCTTGAGGATTTCTCGTTCCAGAATAGCAATGAAGGAGTGATTCGGTGAATGAAAATTTCCGGATGAACAACTACTTGCTTTACATGTTCAAGAGCCTTGGTATGCGGATCTTGTTAATTATCTTGCATGTGACATGATTCCTCCTCACTTTACTTATGATCAAAAGAGAAAATTTAAATCCGATGTGAGGAACTACATTTGGGATGACCCTTACTTGTGGAAAATTTGTCCGAATAAGATGGTGAGGAGATGTGTTCCGGAATATGAACAATTGAGTGTCTTGCGCTTTTGTCATGATTTACAATGTGGTGGCCATTTCAGTGGTCAAAAGACTGCTAGGAAAATCCTTCAAAGTGGCTTATATTGGCCCACCATATTTAAAGATGCGCAAGATTTTTGTAAAAAGTGTGATAAATGCCAAAGAAGCTGGAGGGATAGGTAAGAAAGATGAGATGCCCCAAAATTATAATCTTGTTGTTGACATATTTGATGTGTGGGGCATTGATTTTATGGGCCCCTTCCCCTCATCCCATGGTTTTGTGTATATATTAGTAGTTGTGGACTATGTTTCTAAATGGGTGGAAGCTATCGCCACCCGGACTAATGATGCTAATGTTGTTTCAAAGTTTGTATGTGAGAATATTTTTGCAGAGTACGGGGTGCCTCGGGCTATCATTAGTGATCAAGGAACTCACTTCACAAACGGGCTCTTCAACCAAGTCCTAAAGAAATATGGGGTTGTTCACAAGCTAGCCACACCTACCATCCCCAAACATCGGGGCAAGTGGAAGTTAGCAACCGCCAAATCAAGGGGTTCTTGAGAAGACAAGTTCGGCCAAACGAGAAAAGATTGGGCTTTGAAGCTCAATGATGCATTATGGGCATATCGGATTTGCTTACAAAACTCCCATTGGGATGAGTCCGTACAGAATTGTATATGGCAAAGAGTGTCACCTTCCGGTTGAGATGGAACACAAAGCATATTGGGTTTGTGAAGGAACTCAACATGGATTTGAAGAAGGCGGGTGAGAAACGAATGCTTGACTTGGATGAGATCGATGAGTTGAGACAAGACAGCTACAAGAGTGCCAAGCTGTACAAGGAAAGAACTAAGAGGTACCATGATCAGTACTTAAGGCCGAAAATCTTAATGCCGGGTAAGAAGGTTTTATTGTTCAATTCTAGATTGAGACTTTTTCCGGGTAAGTTATGTTCCAAATGGTCGGGCCCTTATGAGTTGGTGAAAGTATTTCCACATGGAGCGGTTGAGCTCAAAGATTTGAAATCCGGAAGTACTTTCAAGGTGAATGGGCATCGAGTCAAGCCCTATTACGAAGGGGTGTCTATCTTGGAAGAAATTGATGTGGTGATGTTGGTGGATGCACCGGAAATCAAAGGATAAATTATGAGCATCATGTCAATCCAAAGACTTAAAACAAAGGCGCTTGTGGGAGGCAACCCAACCTTTGGTAACTTTTGCTTGCTTTACGTCTTTATTTTCAGTTTATCACTACTCGTTAGCTTTGAATTCGCGTTGGAATTTGTTCATGCAATGAGGACATCGCAAATTCTTAGTTTGTGGGTGGGGGTATTCATAAAAAAAAAAAAAAAAAAAAAATTTGAAATTTTTTTTTGTTATTTGCCGTTTTCGAGTCGTTAGTATAGAACGTGTCGAACTACGGTGACCTGAGCCTATTAATGTGGGTAGTCCGCTCACATTAATGGGGACGTAGGCAGCGAAAGTGCGGTCAAATGTTTGACATACTTTTGTCGAACAAAAGTTGTGTGTCACCCTTTATGGGTCTCTCCGAGTTTGTGGGTTTATAGGGGAGTGTAAATAGTTGTCACCCTCCAAAAATATTTTTTTTTTCATTTATTTGTATTATGTCAATAGATATTACGCTTGTATGTGTGTTTGTGGTGATGTGCAGGATAGCACGCAACTGATCAAAATTGAAGAAGGGGACTTTAAGGCAGCAAAAAGGAGCTAAAGCTACAGACTACATTTGCCCAGGGTGCGCGGGCGCGCTCATACATAGAGCGGCCGCGCTTGATTAAAGGAGAAACAGGCGTAACTCACTGCCAACGTGCGCGGGCGCGCTCGGACACAGAGCGGCCGCGCTCAATCAATGGAAAAAGGGGAATCAGTTTCTGTCATACAGCGCGGGCGCGCTCGAAGGGAGGGCGGCCGCGCTCGAGCAAAAATTACGGGCAATTTGAATAAACCCTAAACAGAGGCCGGTCTTATTTCATAAAAATTACCGCCGCCCCTCCCTTCTTCTCTCTAAAAAAACGAGTTCCCTCCTCTCTATCTCCTAAATCCCTCATACAAACCCCAAATCCCTTCCCTTCCAACCCAAAAATCACCCTACCCACCATTGATTTACCAAGCAAAAGCCAATTCCCTTCCCCAAAAGCCATTAATTCCGGCGAGTTGAGCAAATTCGAAAATCAAAGAAGAGTTTTTTTTGGTGCATGCAATCTTGCGAATCAAGTGGGTTAAAGCTCAATTTGAAGGTGGTTTGTGGGTATAAGCTGTGCAAGGTCTAGTTTGTGGGTGTTTTCCGGCCTTCTTCCCAAACTCCGGCGAGTTTTCCGGCAGCTCCGGCGAATTTTCCGGCAAGCATTGATTTGGGGTAAGAACTTTGAACTTGAAACTCCGTTTCTAACTTATTTGTTGGATAAAATGTCTACATCAAATCCCAAGCGTAGACGGGGAAACAAAAACCCCACGATTGTGCCTCAACCTTTGTACGATGCTAGCAAATTTGTTAGTGTTGAGGCAGAAAAATTTTTTAACGCTTATACTGCCCGAAGTTTCAACGTGGAAAAGGGCATTGATATTACGGATATGGGATTAGAGGAAATTGTAGCTAGGTATGGGTGGATGAATTTGTTGATTGCCCCGACAGTTGGAGGGAGTAGTGTTTTAGTGCGAGAGTTTTATGCAAATACGTTCTCTAGGAAAGGGGCACATGATATATCTTTTGTGCGGGGCATTGAAGTGGGATACTCCCGGGAGAGAATCATATCTTATTATCACCTCCCCACTCACGTGCATGCCAACACTTGCTCTTTCTTGCACCTCGAAAAACAAATGATGTACAACCCCAAGGGTAACCTTCACTTGATTGCCGAAACGTTCGGGGGTTTGCCTATTGACCCAACATTGCCAAAAGGGGTATTGATTGCCTCTAAACTTCTACCCCCTCGGATGAAGTATCTTCATCGGGTTATATGTGAGAGAGTTCTTCCCTCTTCTAGGCCACATGAGGTTGGGTGGCACAGAGCTGCTTTGATGCACGTCATCTTGACGGGGCAAAACATAGACACAGGCTCAATCATGGCCCATGAGATTAATAGAACTTATCAGCAGATGGGAAAGAATAGTTACAACTACCCTCTTATGATTACGGGGTTGATGGGGCTCAATGGAGTCGATTTTACTAATATCCCTAGGGACATAGGGTTGGAGCCCACCATTGCCGAAAGGAAAATTAGGGATAAGAGCCACCCAGGGTGATTGTGATTGAGCCGAGAGGTGGAGGAAGAACGGCAAGAACGGGAGGAAGAAGAAGAAGAGGAGGATGTTGCCGAGAGACCGGGAGAGCAGATCTGTCGAGGGTATTTACGATCTATCGGCTGCGGTTGGAGGCGATGGAGATGAGGTTTGATCGAGAGATTCACCACCCTGGAGCGAGAATCGAGTGCGGCCCGATGATAGGGTGAGAAGAGATTGATGATAGAGTGAGGGCGAAGGTTGAGACGGCCCAAGCATGGCGGGCCCAGCGAGGATAGTAGGTGGGACCAACTCTTGATCGGTTGCCCCCTACTGCGGTTACACATGGCCACAGCTTCCGCCACGCTTCCCGCCGCAGCATACAGCAGAAGAAGCAACAATTTCCCAGTGCTCATCCGGACAAGGAGAGATGCAAAGAAGCAGCAGCTAGCCTCGGAGGCTCTTCTAGCCAATGGGGTTATCCGCCACAGGTGATCGGTTGAGGTATCCCTACCCCGAGTTTATAGTTAATTGCATTGGGGACAATGCAATCTTTTAGTTTGTGGGTGGGGGGTATACGTGTTTTATCGCTTATCACCATGTTAGTTTAGGTTGTTCTTTGTTTTTAGTAAAAATTTAAAAATTTTTGTTCTCTTTATTTTGGGAAGGCTGTTGGCACAAATACTGTGATGATTGAGTGTTATGTTGTTAATCATTATGCTATCTTGGATTTGAGAATTAGGGTTACATTGAGACAATAAACCATGATTGCACCACCTCTCACTTCCATTTATCATTGATCATTGTTGTCATTCTAAGTGTCATTTATGGGATTACTTGTGCATTCTCGGGGTCCCTAGAACATGGTTTGCATGATTGTCAATATCACGTCATTAGGCTATCTTGATACATATGGCTTATTCTTTCATCCCTTTTGTGTGCCTTCAGCTTTCTACCCTAGTAAATAATTTATTCCGCTAGATCCCCTGTTGAGTCTTAATGGAAAAGAATGGAAAATTTAGACCGCCATTCGCCTTCGTTTGATGCCTTTTTCCCCACCCTTTTTCACCTAGTGCTAGGATACCTTACCTTTTGGAAAGTGAACTAGGGAATGAATGGGGAATATGGGTTGAGTTTGGGGGTGAGTGAAATCATTTGTATAAATGGGGGTCAACGTGTGAAAAAAGAAAAGAGGTGTGATATACAATGAAGAGGGGCAAATGAAAAAAAAAATGAAGAAAAAAAAAATGAGAAATGAAAAAAAAATGAAAAGAAAAGAAAAAAAAAAAATTAGAGAGAAAATCAATCTTGCCCCTCCATTGTGTCACAAGCTAGAAATTAAAAGAGGCCCAGAAATAAGGGAATGTGTCCAACCCAATATTGTGTATGTATCAAAAGTTTTAGTTTGTGGGTTGGCACATTGGGAATAAAAGGGAGAGCGGAGTGAATTCTCATAGTGAGGAGGGACAAATAAAATGAAGACTTCTTAGTCTCACTTTCCAAGTTCGTATGTCCTTACCTTCTGTTGTAACCGTGACCCGAGCCATGCGATCTTTCGCACTATAACACTTAGAGCCATATTTTCGTTTTCAATATCAAATAGCCGGGTTGACAATTGTGGAAACATGCATATGAGTGTCCTTTGTGGTTGTATTTGATACACATTTTGTTAGAGCATCACTTAGTGAATCCATAAACAATCTTAGAATGTAACAATGGTCTACCATACTTCACTTCATCATTCAGGCCGCGGTGGAAAATTGTGGGTTTTTGCATTGATGTAATGTTAATTGATGATTCATGATAGTATGCTTGTGATTATATTGTGTGAGGATCTGAGACTGTATGGCCGACACAATTCCCATTTTGAAGAGAACATCCCAAAAATATTTTGCTTTGTTTTCGTAGTGTAGTTTATTTTAAGTTGGGTAGTTTAGTTTTTTGTTTTGTTTTACTCGGGACGAGCAAAAGGTTAGTTTGTGGGTGTTTGATGGATGTGTTTTTACACACCCATTTTACATGGTTACGAACTTATTTTAGGCTCAAAATCCCGGGTTTTATGTTGTTTTAATGTGGTTGTTGAGTGTTTGATGAGTACAGGGCAAAAGTATGATTTTGTGTTGAGTTTTGTCAAGAAAAGGGCAAGGAAATCAAGTTGGAGCGAAGCGAACATGAAAATAATGAAGCGGGTCGAGCTCCGATTCTGGCCTCCAGAGCGGCCGCGCTCAACCCAAGAGCGGCCGCGCTCCATTGAAGAAAGCAAGCAAAAAATCCCTGTCCTCCAGAGCGACCGCGCTCATCCTAACCGCGGCCGCGCTCAAGTGAAGTTGTGAAGACAAAAATCCCTGTAAAGAAGAGCGACCGCGCTCACCTGCAGAGCGGCCGCGCTCGTCGCGTATTCAGCACCAGATTTCAGCAACTTATTAAGGGCATTCTTGACTTTTATTCCGTTTTGACCTGTGTATTTTGCCCTAATATAAATACTTAAGTAGCAGATTTTAAGGGGGATCTTAATCATTGTTTTTGAGTTCTTAGTTTTTGAGCTTTCTAGAGATTTCTTTGTTCTTCAATCCCGGATTTCGCAGGTTTTGATGTTCTTTTATTTTATGATTATTATTGTTATTTTCATTATGTCTTTGAGTAGCTAAATCTCTTAGGTTTGCGGATTGGTTGTAGCAATTACTGGATCTTTATGCTATAGATTTCATTATTCCAATTTAATCTTTTTCTAGTTCTTCAAAGTATTTATCTTTAACAGTTTTAAGGTTGCAATTTCATGTTAAGATGACTTTGGCCTTTTAATTATTTGGGTATTAATTCCGCCATTAATTTGGGGATTGATACAATTGAACATTGCTTTGTGGATTAGATCTAATTGAGGCCGTAATAGAAATCAAAAGGGTTTAGATTCAATATTCTAAAGGGCTAAATAATTGTTTGATTGTTGTGTGACCGTAATAGAAAACGCAACTTGATAATAATTCAAAGGGTTGCAATTCGGGCACCACACCGTCCCAATCCTTACTTTTGTGAATGAATCTTAGATTGAGATTAATGTTTTTAGCAATAAATATAGCATAAAGTGAAAGTAATTGTGAATCCAATCCGTGAATCTCCGTTGTTGATCTGAGTTAATTCGTTACATTTAAATTGCTTTCTTAGTTAATTATTTACTTCTGTTTTAGAATTAGATTATTATTTCAAATCCAAAAATCTGTGGTTACTTTATTCATTGCTTTAACTGCTCTTGTTTACCAACGAGTCTCTGTGGTTCGACCCCTGCTCGTGCATACTGCTACACCGGTAGTGAGTACACTTGCTCGGTTTTTATTACTAGAGGAATTTTTCTCCATCAATGTTCATTAACTCTTTAATGTTATTCTTGTTCTTGTGATGATTGTTTCATACTTTGGAAACCTTATAAGAGTTGAGTGATTGGTAAATGAAATAGAATGATGTTAATGTTCATGGAAGATGATTTAGAGTGTATGAAATGGGTGGAAGATTTAGTGATAAATAATCTAGGTTTACATTATTTTGGGTTTACATGATCTATAATGAACCTTGTAAAGCTAGAAAATCCCTTTGGTATCATGAGTATAAAGAAGATTAAAAAGGAAAAGAAAAGTGGTAAAAGAGGAATTTAGAAAATCTGGGTTGCTGGAATTCGTCTTGGGCGGTCGCCCATGGGGACATGTGCGGTCGCCCATGATGCCAGAAATTCGCTTGCCTTGGAATTCCTCTTGGGCGGTCGCCCAAGAGGTAGTGTGCGGTCGCCCAAGAGGGCAGTAGCTTGGGTCACCTTTGAAACTCACTTGGGCGGTCGCCCAAGTGACATGGGCGGTCGCCCACGACCCCAGAACCCAACTTTAAATCTGAACCAGAATTAGTTTAGTAATCTTGTTTGGTCACTTATAAATTGTGACTCCCTTTTGGTAAATTGAGCTTGAATCCCTATAGAGACCTTATAAAATTGAGTATTGTCCGGAAATGGTTATTAAGCTTGATTCGTACTTCACCACTGTGGTTCGAGCTTGGGAAGTAGATTATGAACTCTTATTAAGGTTATCCGAGGTTGTGTAATGACTACGTAGGAATTGTTTATGGTATGTTGTTATATTGCTTATCCCCTTTGTGGATTAATTGGCATGTTATTATATTGTATCCCAAGTGTGGATTATTCGGTTGTATTGTTACCTTATTTGATTACACCTTCGTTGATTGTACTATGCTTAGTGTATTACTTATATGTTACACTATGATGTTGGTTGAACATGAGTATATTTTACCATGTTGCCATATTGCTTATCCCCTTTGTGGATTATATTTCAAGTATCGATTATGTGCTTAAATGTGTTTGCATTCGGGGGTATAATGGAATTCAATCAATTATGGATTTGTTCTATAAGTGATTGAAGGTTCATCATACCTGTGACTGGCCCCTCTGTGGCCACAGAGTGGGATGTGCTAGCGACTGTATTGAGCCAAAAGCCTTACAGACCGCTGCGATTTGGTGATTTGGTGGAATGCTCTGTATGAAGCCAAAAGCTTTACAGTAGCGATGATATTATATGATACTCTGAATAAGGGTCATATAAGTATCCTATTTTCTTATATGGATCTCTGGGGTATGAGACCTATAAGCGGTGAATGTGCATGGAGGCAGTTCACCAAAGAGTGGAGTTTTACTCCCACGTTGTACGACTTATTGTTCAGACGGGAAAGGTAAAATGAGGTAACGTAAGATGTTTACCGCTTAATAATGTGCTATGTGTAACCATGCTATGTGTTGCATCCTATATGGCATATTGATGCATTCATAATAGCTTGCTGAGATTTATTCTCACCCCTCTCCCTTTAATGTTTTAGATCCCGAGACAGGTGGACCGGCCAAGTAAGGGCGGAAAGGAGTTTAGAAGTGGTATTTTGGAATTGTCGGGTTATGTATAGGTTGGTGTAGAAAGTGTATTTTGGCATAATTCTTTTAAGGGGTTTGTATTCATAAACTTTAATTCTATTTTATATTCAATATCTTTTGTAACAAAAACCGTTTATTACTTTCAAGGTTGGTCAACCCTTTCCCCAATGTGGAAAAGAGTAGAGTTATTTTGAAATGGTTATGATTCTTTTGAAAGTTAAATCAAAGTTTTAAAAGTTTGGGCAATTTGGGTTAGTCTGGGGACGCTCCAGCTCGGGACACGTGTAGGTTCCGGGTCGGGGTCCTCATACTTCTCCCCGGAGATGTTCCGCCAAGCGTAGCCGTCATCGATCACGTGACTCGGATGACTATGGGAGAAGTGAAGATTACCGAAAGAAGAAGAGGTCATCCTCCTCTTCGTCTTCCAAAAAGAAGGTTAGCGAAGAGGAAATTGCTGACTATTTCGCGAAGAAAGCACAAAAAAAAGTTAGTTGTCTCGGACCGGAAATTTGGATTTCTAGGGTTTTAATGTTGTTTTTAGTATACTGATATTATGGAGTTTCTTTGAAATTTCAGGCTATGAAAATTTCTAAGAAGCTGAAAACTCAAACAGTTTCTGCTTTAATATATAGATAGATGTTGAAGAGAGAAGAATAGTATTATATTGTTGAATTGGATTGAATTGTTGATAAAGAAGGTGTTAGGTTTAGGATTGGACTAGAAAAAATTGAGTTGGAGAAAGAAGGGGTGAGGGTAGTTTGGAAAAATAATTTTGTTGTGGTTAACTCGTAAGAAGTGGGTTTAATAATAATAGCACTCCTTGGGAGCAAGTGATAACTTCTTATGGTCAAGAATAGGCCGAGGCCAACAACTATTTATGGGTAGCAGTGACAAGAGAAAGGGCGAAACCTCCTCCCAGAGGAGCCGTAGCCGTCGGCGAAGAGACGACTCAGAATCCGACCCCGAGTCGTTGTCCTCCTTCGACTCAGGTTGCCAAGACTCTTCTCCCCGGAGACGTTCCGCCAAGCGTAGCCGTCATCGATCACGTGACTCGAATGACTCCGGGAGCAGTGAAGATTATCGAAAGAAGAAGAGGTCATCCTCCTCTTCGTCTTCCAAAAAGAAGGTTAGAAAAGAGGAAATAGCGGACTATTTGGCGAAGAAAACACAAAAAAGGTTAGTTGTTTCGGCTCGGAAATTTGGGTTTCTAGGGTTTTAATGTTGTTTTTAGTATGCTGGTATTATGGTGTTTCTTTGAAATTTCAGGCTATGAAAATTGCTAAGAAGCTGAAAACTCAATCAGTTTCTGTTTAAATATATAGAAAGATGTGGAAGAAAGAGAAATAGTATTATATTGTTGAATTGGATTGAATTGTTGATAAAGAAGGTGTCAGGATTTGGATTGGACTAGAAAAAATTGAGTTGGAGAAAGATGGGGTGAGGTTAGTTTGGGAAAATAATTTTGTTGTGGTGAACTCGTAAGAAGTGGGTTTAGAAATAATAGCACTCCTTGGGAGCAAGTGATAACTTCTTACGGTCAAGAATAGGCGGACGCCAACCACTGTTGATGGGTAGCAGTAATAAGAGCATGGGCGAAACCTCTTCCCGAAGGAGCTGTAGCCGACGGTGAAGAGACGGCTCAGAATCCGACCCCGAGTCGTTGTCCTCCTTCGACTCAGGTAGCCAAGACTCTTCTCCCCGGAGACGTTCCGCCAAGCGTAGCCGTCATCGATCACGTGACTCGGATGACTCCGGGAGCAGTGAAGATTATCGAAAGAAGAAGAGTTCATCCTCCTCTTCGTCTTCCAAAAAGAAGGTTAGAGAAGAGGAAATAGCGGACTATTTCGCGAAGAAAACACAAAAAAGGTTAGTTGTTTCGTACCGGAAATTTGGGATTCTAGTGTTTTAATGATGTTTTTAGTATGCTGATATTATGGGTTTCTTTGAAATTTCAGGCTATGAAATTTGCTAAGAAGCTGAAAACTCAATCAATTTCTGCTTTAATATATAGATAGATGTGGAAAAGAGAGAAATAGTATTATATTGTTGAATTGGATTGAATTGTTGATAAAGAAGGTGTTAGGATTAGGATTGGACTAGAAAAATTTAGTTGGAGAAAGAAGGGGTGAGGTTAGTTTGGGAAAATAATTTTGTTGTGGTGAACTCGTAAGAAGTGGGTTTAGAAATAATAGCACTCCTTGGGAGCAAGTGATAACTTCTTACGGTCAAGAATAGGCCGACGCCAACCACTGTTGATGGGTAGCAGTAATAAGAGCAAGGGCGAAACCTCCACCCGAAGGAGCCATAGCTGTCGGCGAAGAGACGACTCAGAATCCGATCCCGAGTCATTGTCCTCCTCCGACTCAGGTAGCCAGGACTCTTCTCCTCGGAGACGTTCCGCCAAGCGTAGCCGTCATCGATCACGTGACTCGGATGACTGCGGGAGCAGTGAAGATTATCGAAAGAAGAAGAGGTCATCCTCCTCTTCGTCTTCCAAAAAGAAGGTTAGCGAAGAGGAAATTGCTGACTATTTGGCGAAGAAAGTACAAAAAAAGGTTAGTTGTTTCGGACCGGTAATTTTGGTTTCTAGGGTTTTAATGTTGTTTTTAGTATGCTGATATTATGGGGTTTCTATGAAATTTCAGGATATGAAAATTGCTAAGAAGCTGAAAACTCAATCAGTTTCTGTTTTAATATGTAGATAGATGTGGAAGAGAGAGAAATAGTATTATATTGTTGAATTGGATTGAATTGTTGATAAAGAAGGTGTTAGGATTAGGATTGGACAAGAAAAAATTGAGTTGGAGAAAGAACGGGTGAGGATAGTTTGGGAAAATAATTTTATTGTGGTGAACTCATATGAAGTGGGTTTAGAAATAATAGCACTTCTTGGGAGAGAGTGATAAATTCTTACGGTCAAGAATAGGCCGACGCCAACCACCGTTTATGGGTAGCAGTAATGAGAGCAAGGCCGAAACCTCCTCTCGAAGGAGTCGTAGCCATCGGCGAAGATACGGCTCAGAATTCGACCCCGAGTCGTTGTCCTCCTCCGACTCAGGTAGCCAGGACTCTTCTCCCCAGAGACGTTCTGCCAAGTGTAGCCGTCATCGATCACGTGACTCGGATGACTCCGGGAGAAGTGAAGATTATCGAAAGAAGAAGAGGTCATCCTCCTTTTCGTCTTCCAAAAAGAAGGTTAGCGAAGAGGAAATAACAGACTTTTGGCGAAGAAAACACAAAAAAAGGTTAGTTGTTTCGTACTGGAAATTTGGGTTTCTAGGGTTTTAATATTGTTTTTAGAATGTTGATATTATGGGGTTTCTTTGAAATTTCAGACTATGAAAATTGCTAAGAAGCTGAAAACTCAATCAGTTTATGTTTTAATATATAGATAGATGTGGAAAAGAGAGAAATAGTATTATATTGTTGTATTGGATTGAATTGTTGATAAAGAAGGTGTTAGGATTAGGATTGGACTAGAAAAATTTAGTTGGAGAAAGAAGGGGTGAGGTTAGTTTGGGAAAATAATTTTGTTGTGGTGAACTCGTAAGAAGTGGGTTTAGAAATAATAGCACTCCTTGGGAGCAAGTGATAAATTCTTATGGTCAAGAATAGGCCGACACCAACCACTGTTGATGGGTAGCAGTAATAAGAGCAAGGGTGAAACCTCCTCCCGGAGGAGCCGTAGCCGTCGGCAAAGAGACGACTCAGAATCCGACCCCGAGTCATTGTCCTCCTCAACTCAGGTAGCCAGGACTCTTCTCCCCGGAGACGTTCCGCCAAGCGTAGCCGTCATCGATCACGTGACTCGGATGACTCCGGGAGTAGTGAAGATTATCGAAAGAAGAAGAGGTCATCCTCCTCTTCGTCTTCCAAAAAGAAGGTTAACGAAGAGGAAATTGCTGACTATTAGGCGAAGAAAGTACAAAAAAAGGTTAGTTGTTTCGGACCGGAAATTTGGGTTTCTAGGGTTTTAATGTTGTTTTTAGTATGCTGATATTATGGGGTTTCTTTGAAATTTCAGGCTATGAAAATTGCTAAGAAGCTGAAAACTCAATCAGTTTCTGTTTTAATATATAGATAGATGTGGAAAAGAGAGAAATAGTATTATATTGTTGTATTGGATTGAATTGAATTGAATTGTTGATAAAGAAGGTGTTAGGATTAGGATTGGACTAGAAAATTTTAGTTAGAGAAAGAAGGGGTGAGGTTAGTTTGGGAAAATAATTTTGTTGTGGTGAACTCGTAAGAAGTGGATTTAGAAATAATAGCACTCCTTGGGAGCAAGTGATAAATTCTTATGGTCAAGAATAGGCCGAAACCAACCACTGTTGATGGGTAGCAGTAATAAGAGAAAGGGTGAAACCTCCTCCCGGAGGAGCCGTAGCCGTCGGCAAAGAGACGACTCAGAATCCGACCCCGAGTCGTTGTCCTCCTCCACTCAGGTAGCCAGGACTCTTCTCCCCGGAGACGTTCCGCCAAGCGTAGCCGTCATCGATCACGTGACTCGGATGACTCCGGGAGCAGTGAAGATTATCGAAAGAAGAAGAGGTCATCCTCCTCTTCGTCTTCCAAAAAGAAGGTTAGCGAAGAGGAAATTGCTGACTATTTGGCGAAGAAAGCACAAAAAAAGATTAGTTGTTTCGGACCGGAAATTTAGGTTTCTAGGGTTTTAATGTTGTTTTTAGTATGCTGATATTATGGGGTTTTTTTGAAATTTTAGGCTATGATTGGACTAGAAAAAAATTGAGTTGGAGAAAGAAGGGGTGAGGGTAGTTTGGGAAAATAATTTTATTGTGGTGAACCCATAAGAAGTGGGTTTAGAAAAAATAGCACTCCTTGGGAGCAAGTGATAACTTTTTACGGTCAAGAATAGGCCGACGCCAACCACTGTTTATGGGTAGCAGTAATAAGAGCAAGGGCGAAACCTCCTCCCGGAGGAGCCGTAGCCGTCGGCGAAGATACGACTCAGAATTCGACCCCGAGTCGTTGTCCTCCTCCGACTCAGGTAGCCAGGACTCTTCTCCCCGGAGACGTTCCGCCAAGCATAGCCGTCATCGATCACGTGACTCGGATGACTCC
The DNA here is from genome assembly GCA_022495995.1 of Adenophora triphylla var. japonica. Taxonomy (NCBI): domain Eukaryota; kingdom Viridiplantae; phylum Streptophyta; class Magnoliopsida; order Asterales; family Campanulaceae; genus Adenophora; species Adenophora triphylla. The sequence continues at coordinate 310,495 of JAFEMH010001460.1, read as the reverse complement.
AGGAGCAGTGAAGATTATCGAAAGAAGAAGAGGTCATCCTCCTTTTCGTCTTCCAAAAAGGAGGTTAGCGAAGAGGAAATAGCAGACTTTTGGCGAAGAAAACACAAAAAAGGTTAATTGTTTCGTACCAGAAATTTGGGTTTCTAGGGTTTTAATGTTGTTTTAAGAATGATGATATTATGGGGTTTCTTTGAAATTTCAGACTATGAAAATTGCTAAGAAGCTGAAAACTCAATCAATTTCTGTTTTAATATATAGATAGATGTGGAAGAGAGAGAAATAGTATTATATTGTTGAATTGGATTGAATTGTTGATAAAGAAGGTGTTAGGATTAGGATTGGACTAGAAAAAATTGAGATGGAGAAAGAAGGGGTGAGGTTAGTTTGGGAAAATAATTTTGTTGTGGTGAACTCGTAAAAAGTGGGTTTAGAAATAATAGCACTCCTTGGGAGCAAGTGATAACTTCTTACGATCAAGAATAGGCCGACACCAACCACTGTTGATGGGTAGCAGTAATAAGAGCAAGGGCGAAACCTCCTACCGAAGGAGCCATAGCCATCGGCGAAGAGACGACTCAGAATCCGACCCCGAGTCATTGTCCTCCTCCGACTCAGGTAGCAAGGACTCTTCTCCCCGGAGACGTTCCGCTAAGTGTAGCCATCATCGATCACGTGACTCGGATGACTCCGGGAGCAGTGAAGATTATCGAAAGAAGAAGAGGTCATCCTCCTCTTCATCTTCCAAAAAGAAGGTTAGCGAAGAGAAAATTGCTGACTATTTGGTGAAGAAAGTACAAAAAAAGGTTAGTTGTTTAGGACCGGAAATTTGGGTTTCCAGGGTTTTAATGATGTTTTTAGTATGCTGATATTATGGGGTTTCTTTGAAATTTCAGGCTATGAAAATTGCTAAGAAGCTGAAAACTCAATCAGTTTCTGCTTTAATATATAGATAGATGTGGAAAAGAGAGAAATAGTATTATATTGTTGTATGGGATTGAATTGTTGATAAAGAAGGTGTTAGGATTAGGATTGGACTAGAAAAATTTAGTTGGAGAAAGAAGGGGTGAGGTTAGTTTGGGAAAATAATTTTGTTGTGGTGAACTCGTAAGAAGTGGGTTTAGAAATAATAGCACTCCTTGGGAGAAAGTGATAAATTCTTATGGTCAAGAATAGGCCGACACCAACCACTGTTGATGGGTAGGAGTAATAAGAGCATGGGCGAAACCTCCTCCCGGAGGAGCCGTAGCCGTCGGCAAAGAGACGACTCAGAATCCGACCCCGAGTCGTTGTCCTCCTCCACTCAGGTAGCCAGGACTCTTCTCCCCGGAGACGTTCCGCCAAGCGTAGCCGTCATCGATCACGTGACTCGGATGACTCCGGGAGCAGTGAAGATTATCGAAAGAAGAAGTGGTCATCTTCCTTTTCGTCTTCCAAAAAGAAGGTTAGCGAAGAGGAAATAGCAAACTTTTGGCGAAGAAAACACAAAAAAAGGTTAGTTGTTTCGTACCGGAAATTTGGGTTTCTAGGGTTTTAATGTTGTTTTTAGAATGCTGATATTATGGGGTTTCTTTGAAATTTCAGACTATTAAAATTTCTAAGAAGCTGAAAACTCAATCAGTTTCTGTTTTAATATATAGATAGATGTGGAAGAGAGAGAAATAGTATTATATTGTTGAATTGGATTGAATTGAATTGTTGATAAAGAAGGTGTTAGGATTTGGATTGGACTAGAAAAAATTGAGTTGGAGAAAGAAGGGGTGAGGTTAGTTTAGGAAAATAATTTTGTTGTGGTGAACTCGTAAGAAGTGGGTTTAGAAATAATAGCACTCCTTGGGAGCAAGTGATAACTTCTTACGATCAAGAATAGGCCGACGCCAACCACTGTTGATGGGTAGCAGTAATAAGAGCAAGGGCGAAACCTCCTCCCGAAGAAGCCATAGCCGTCGGCGAAGAGACAACTCAGAATCTGACCCCGAGTTATTGTCCTCCTCCGACTCAGGTAGCCAGGACTCTTCTCCCCGGAGACGTTCCGCCAAGTGTAGCCATCATCGATCACGTGACTCGGATGACTCCGGGAGCAGTGAAGATTACCGAAAGAAGAATAGGTCATCCTCCTTTTCGTCTTCCAAAAAGAAGGTTAACGAAGAGGAAATTGCTGACTATTTGGCGAAGAAAGCACAAAAAAAGATTAGTTGTTTCGGACCGGAAATTTGGGTTTCTTGGGTTTTAATGTTGTTTTTAGTATGCTGATATTATGGAGTTTCTTTGAAATATCAGGCTTTGAAAATTGCTAAGAAGCTGAAAACTCAATCAGTTTCTGCTTTAATATATAGATAGATGTAGAAGAGAGAGAAATAGTATTATATTGTTGAATTGAATTGAATTGTTGATAAATAAGGTGTTTGAATTAGGATTGGACTAGAAAAATTGAGTTGGGGAAAGAAGGGGTGAGGGTAGTTTGGGAAAATAATTTTGGTGTGGTGAACTCGTAAGAAGTGGGTTTAGAAATAATAGCACTCCTTGGGAGCAAGTGATAACTTATTACGGTCAAGAATAGGCCGACGCCAACCACTGTTGATGGGCATCAGTAATAAGAGCAAGGGTGAAACCTCCTCCCGGTGGAGCCGTAGCCTTCAGCGAAGAGATGACACAGAATCCGATCCTGAGTTGTTGTCCTCTTCTGACTCAGGTAGCCAGGACTCTTCTCCCCGGAGACGTTCCGCCAAGCATAGCCGTCATCGATCACGTGACTCGGATGACTCCGAGAGCAGTGAAGATTTCCGTAAGAAGAAGAGGTCATCCTCCTCTTCGTCTTCCAAAAAGAAGGTTAGCGAAGAGGAAATTGCTGACTATTCGGAGAAGAAAGCACAAAAAAGGTTAGTTGTTTCGAATCGGAAATTTGGGTTTCTAGGGTTTTAATGTTGTTTTTTGTATGCTGATATTATGGGGTTTCTTTGAAATTTCAGGCTAAGAAAATTGCTAAGAAGCTGAAAACTCAAACAGTTTCTGCTTTAATATATAGATAGATGTGGAAGAGAGAGAAATAGTAATATATTGTTGAATTGGATTGAATTGTTGATAAAGAAGGTGTTAGGATTAGGATTGGACTAGAAAAAATTGAGTTGGAGAAAGAAGGGGTAAGGGTAGTTTGGGAAAATAATTTTGTTGAGGTGAACTCGTAAGAAGTGGGTTTAGAAATAATAGCACTCCTTGGGAGCAAGTGATAACTTCTTACGGTCAAGAATAGGCCGACGCCAACCACTGTTGATGGGTAGCAGTAATATGAGCAAGGGTGAATCCTCCTCCCGGAGGAGCCATAGCCGTCGGCGAAGAGACGACTCAGAATTTGACCCCGAGTCGTTGTCCTCCTCCGACTCAGGTAGCCAGGCATCTTCTCCCCGGAGACGTTCCGCCAAACATAGCCTTCATCGACCAAGTGACTCGGATGACTCCGGGAGCAGTAAAGATTACCGAAAGAAGAAGAGGTCATTCTCCTCTTCGTCTTCCAAAAAGAAGGTTAGCGAAGAGGAAATTGCTGACTATTTGGCGAAGAAAGCACCAAAAAAGGTTAGTTGTTTCGGAACGGAAATTTGGGTTTCTAGGGTTTTAATGTTGTTTTTAGTATGCTGATATTATGGGGTTTCTTTGAAATTTCAGGCTATGAAAATTTCTAAGAAGCTGAAAACTCAAACAGTTTCTGCTTTAATATATAGATAGATGTGGAAGAGAGAGAAATAGTATTATATTGTTGAATTGGATTGAATTGAATTTTTTATAAAGAAGGTGTTAGGATTATGATTGGACTAATTAAAATTGAGTTGAAGAAAGAAGGGGTGAGGGTAGTTTGGGAAAATAATTTTGTTGTGGTGAACTCGTAAGAAGTGGGTTTAGAAATAATAGCACTCCTTGGGAGCAAGTGATAACTTCTTACTATCAAGAATAGGCCGACGCCAACCACTGTTGATGGGCAGTAGTAATAAGAGCAAGGGCAAAACCTCCTCTTGGAGGAGCCGTAGCCGTCGGAGAAGAGACGACTCGGAATCCTACCCCGAGTCGTTGTCCTCCTCCGACTCAGGTAGCCAGGACTCTTCACCCCGGAGACTTTCCGCCAAGTGTAGCCATCATCGATCACGTGACTCGGATGACTCCAGGAGCAGTGAAGATTACCGAAAGAAGGAGAGGTCATCCTCCTCTTTATCTTCCAAAAAGAAAGTTAGCGATGAGGAAATTGCTGACTATTTGGCGAAGAAAGCACATAAAAAGGTTAGTTGTTTCGGACCGGAAATTTGGATTTCTAGGGTTTTAATGTTGTTTTTAGTATGCTAATATTATGGGGTTTCTTTGAAATTTCAGGCTACGAAAATTGCTAAGAAGCTGAAAACTCAAACAGTTTCTGCTTTAATATATAGATAGATGTTGAAGAGAGAGAAATAGTTTATATTGTTGAATTGGATTGAATTGAATTGTTGATAAAGAAGGTGTTAGGATTAGGATTGGACTAGAAAAAATTGAGTTGGAGAAAGAAGGGGTGAGGGTAGTTTGGGAAAATAATTTTGTTGTGGTGAACTCGTATGAAGTGGGTTTAGAAATAATAGCACTCCTTGGGAGCAAGTGATAACTTCTTACGGACAAGAATAGGCCGACGCCAACCATTGTTGATGGGTAGCAGTAATAAGAGCAAGGGCGAAACCTCCTCCCGGAGGAGTCGTAGCCGTCGGCGAAGAGACGACTCAGAATTCGACCCCGAGTTGTTGTCCTCCACCGACTCAGGTAACCAGGACTCTTCTCCTCGGAAACGTTCCGCCAAGCGTAGCCGTTATCGATCACGTGACTCGGATGACTCCGGGAGCAGTGAAGATTACCGAAAGAAGGAGAGGTCATCCTCCTCTTCGTCTTCCAAAAAGAAGGTTAGCGAAGAGGAAATTGCTGACTATTTGGCGAAAAAAGCACAATAAAAGGTTAGTTGTTTTGGACCGGAAATTTGGGTTTCTAGGGTTTTAATTTTGTTTTTAATATGCTGATATTATGGGGTTTCTTTGAAATTTCAGGCTACGAAAATTGCATAGAAGCTGAAAACTCAAACAGTTTCTGCTTTAATATATAGATAAATGTGGAAGAGAGAGAAATAGTATTATATTGTTGAATTGGATTGAATTGTTGATAAAGAAGGTGTTAGGATTAGGATTGGACTAGAAAAAATTGAGTTGGAGAAAGAAGGGGTGAGGGTAGTTTGGGAAAATAATTTTGTTGTGGTGAACTCGTAAGAAGTGGGTTTAGAAATAATAGCACTCCTTGGGAGCAAGGGATAATTTCTTACGGTCAAGAATAGGCCGACGCCAACCACTTTTGATGGGTAGCAGTAATAAGAGCAAGGGCAAAACCTCCTCCCGGAGGAGCCGTAGCCGTCGGCGAAGAGACTACTCAGAATTTGACCCCGATTCGTTGTCCTCCTTCTACTCAGGTAGCCAGGACTCTTCTCCCCGGAGACGTTCCGCCAAGCGTAGACGTCATCGATTACGTGACTCGAATGACTCCGGGATCAGTGAAGATTATCGAAAGAAGAAGAGGTCATCCTCCTCTTCGTCTTCCAAAAAGAAGGTTAGCGAAGAGGAAATTGCTGACTATTTGGCGAAGAAAACACAAAAAAAGGCTAGTTATTTCGGACCGGAAATTTGGGCTTCTAGGGTTTAAATGTTGTTTTTAGTATGATGATTTTATGGGGTTTCTTTGAAATTTCAGGCTATGAAAATTGCTAAGAAGCTGAAAACTCAATCAGTTTCTGCTTTAATATATAGATAGATGTGGAAGAGAGAGAAATAGTATTATATTGTTGAATTGGATTGAATTGTTGTTAAAGAAGGTGTTAGGATTAGGATTGGACTAGAAAAAATTGAGTTGGAGAAAGAAGGGGTGAGGGTAGTTTGGGAAAATAATTTTGTTGTGGTGAACTCGTAAGAAGTGGGTTTAGAAATAATAGCACTCCTTGGGAGCAAGTGATAACTTCTTACGGTCAAGAATAGTCCGACGCCAACCATTGTTGATGGGTAGCAGTAATAAGAGCAAGGGTGAAACCTCCTCCCGGAGGAGCCGTAGCCGTCACCGAAGAGACGACTCAGAATTCGACCCCGAGTCGTTGTCCTCCTCCGACTCAGGTAGCCAGGACTCTTCTCCCCGGAGACGTTCCGCCAAGCGTAGCCGTCATCGATCACGTGACTCGGATGACTCCGGGAGCAGTGAAGATTATCGAAAGAAGAAGAGGTCATCCTCCTCTTCGTCTTCCAAAAAGAAGGTTAGCGAAGAGGAAATTGCTGACTATTTGGCGAAGAAATCACAAAAAAAGGTTAGTTGTTTCGGACCGAAAATTTGGCTTTCTAGGGTTTTAATGTTCTTTTTAGTATGCTGATATTATGGGGTTTCTTTAAAATTTCAGGCTATGAAAATTGCTAAGAAGCTGAAAACTCAATCAGTTTCTGCTTTAATATATAGATAGATTTGGAAGAGAGAGAAATAGTATTATATTGTTGAATTGGATTGAATTGTTGATAAAGAAGGTGTTAGGATTAGGATTGGACTAGAAAAAAATTGAGTTGGAGAAAGAAGGGGTGAGGGTAGTTTGGGAAAATAATTTTGTTGTTGTGCACTCATAAGAAGTGGGTTTAGAAATAATAGCACTCCTTAGGAGCAAGTGATAACTTCTTACGGTTAAGAATAGGCCGACGCAAACCACTGTTGATGGGTAGCAGTAATAAAAGCAAGGGCAAAACCTCCTCCCGGAGGAGCTGTAGCCGTCGGCGAAGAGACGACTCAGTATCTGACCCCGAGTCGTTGTCCTCCTCCGACTCAGGTAGCCAGGACTCTTCTCCCCGGAGACGTTCCGCCAAGCGTAGCCGTCATCGATCACGTGACTCGGATGACTCCGGGAGCAATGAAGATTATCGAAAGAAGAAGAGGTCATCCTCCTCTTTGTCTTCCAAAAAAAAGGTTAGCGAAGAGGAAATTGCTGACTATTTGGCGAAGAAATCACAAAAAAAGGTTATTTGTTTCGGACCAAAAATTTGGGTTTCTAGGGTTTTAATGTTGTTTTTAGTATGCTGATATTATGGGGTTTCTTTGAAATTTCAGGCTATGAAAATTGCTAAGAAGCTGAAAACTCAAACAGTTTCTACTTTAATATATAGATAGATGTGGAAGAGAGAGAAATAGTATTATATTTTTGAATTGGATTGAATTGTTGATAAAGAAGGTGTTAGGATTAGGATTGGACTAGAAAAAAATTGAGTTGGAGAAAGAAGGGGTGAGGGTAGTTTGGAAAAATAATTTTGTTGTGGTGAACTCGTAAGAAGTGGGTTTAGAAATAATAGCACTCCTTGGGAGCAAGTGATAACTTCTTACGGTCAAGAATAGGCCGACGCCAACCACTGTTGATGGGTAGCAGTAACAAAAGCAAGGGCAAAACCTCCTCCCGGAGGAGCCGTAGCCGTCGGCGAAGAGACGACTAAGAATTCGACCCCGAGTTGTTGTCCTCCTCCGACTCAGGTAGCCAGGACTCTTCTCCTCGGAAACGTTCCGCCAGGCGTAGCCGTTATCGATCACGTGACTCGGATGACTCCGGGAGCAGTGAAGATTACCGAAAGAAGAAGAGGTCATCCTCCTCTTCGTCTTCCAAAAAGAAGGTTAGCGAAGAGAAAATTGCTGATTATTTGGCGAAGAAAGCACAAAACAAAAGGTTAGTTGTTTCGGATCGGAAATTTGGGTTTCTAGGATTTTAATTTTGTTTTTAGTATGCTGATATTATGGGGTTTATTTGAAATTTTAGGCTATGAAAATTGCTAAGAAGCTGAAAACTCAAACAGTTTCTGCTTTAATATATAGATAGATGTGGAAGAGAGAGAAATAGTATTATATTGTTGAATTGAATTGAATTGTTGATAATGACGGTGTTAGGATTAGGATTGGACTAGAAAAAATTGTGTTGGAGAAAGAAGGGGTGAGGGTAGGTTGGGAAAATAATTTTGTTGTGGTGAACTCGTAAGAAGTGGGTTTAGAAATAATAGCACTCCTTTTAAAACTTTCCACGGAGGGAGCAAGTGATAACTTCTTAGACCATTTACAATGGGCTTGTTGAATCCCATTTTCAATAGTTGAATCAAATTGAAACCATTGCAAACATGATGCCATAATCCATAGAGTCCTTCAAATATCTGAGACATCTGAGGGAGCGGGCCTAGCTGACGTGTAGACTGGTAACGGACTTCAAAGGGTGGTGCGGGGGGCGTAGCCCCCCGCGGTATGATATGGCTCATTCAACGTGTAGGTGAGTTTTTTTTCTCTTTTTTTTTCTAGATTTTGACACTTGGCGCCACATGATTTGTTTATGATATTTTATTTTCAAAGGCAATTGTCTTATATCAATTATTTTTTTTACACCAATTTCATAATTTTTTTTCTCTATAAATAGAGTCTTGTTTCATTTGATTTGAACACAGAAAAAAAACCCTTTTTTTTAATATAAATTTCTCAATTATCCTTCATTTACTCTTATTTTTAATTTTTCAATATCTTTTTAGTGAAATGGATCCCAATAATAATCATTTCAACACTCAAAATTCAGGTAATTTTCCTTTTAACTACAAAAATCCTAATAATTTTCAATTTGAAAATCAATCTTCCAACCAACCACGTCCTCAAAATATACCAAATCTTTGTTTTCCACCAAATTTCATGCCTTCATCTGTGCTAAATTTTCATCCATATTATGGGATGCCATTTCAACCACCCCCTTATAATCGTAATCCTTATATGCCAATGGGAAATGAAAATGTTTCTTATTCTGGAGCATCAGAATTTCCAGAATTATCAACCCAAAAGGTTGTTGGTAGCATGAGCGGTGGTAATGAAGGCACTCAAAATGCAGAGGGTTCAGCCATTCCAACTGAAGAGGGTACAACCACTACTCACAAAAAATACTCCAATGGACCACTAAAGAAAATTTAGTGCTACTTAGTGGGTGGATTAAATATGGAACCGATAGTGTTGTCTGGAGAAATGAGAAAGGGGATGCGTATTGGGGTAAAATTGTGGATTACTATAACGAGCATTGCTCATTTGACCCTCCCCATTATTTAATTGCCTGCAAAAATCATTATAATTATATCAAGAAAGTATTGGGCAGTTGCCTCTCATGATTTATGGATCTGGCATGCGTTTTTTGGATGTCCGAGCATATTGAACGATATATATGTTCTGGACCGATCGTCAGTGTTCGATGATGTTGAATAAGGAAATACTCCACGAGTCAACTTCTTTGTGAATCAACGTCCGTATAATATGGCGTATTATCTTGCTGACGGTATCTACCCTTCTTATCTGACTTTCGTGAAATCAGTTAGACTTTCTCAAAGTGAAGAAGATAAGTTATTTGCAAAAGTTCAGGAGGGATGTCAGAAGGATATAGAACGTGCATTTTGAGTGCTCCTGTAGACACTCCATTCTGAACCCATCGGAGCAGATTAATACCACTCTAAGTCTTGCCTTGAGTCAAGAGTAGAAATCCACCATTTTGTCATGTTTCGTTAAGTTTTGACTAACGACCGTTAGTTTTGGACTAAACTGCATACGATATAACGAGGGAAGGACAAAATTGTCCACTGACTGCATTATCTCGCTCGGAATGGCGTGTCTCGCGAGAGATAAAGGAGTTCTGCAGACCTGCAGATGACAGTTTCCTCATCGATTTCAACCTCTTTTGGGATAAAACTTTATCAATCCGGTTATCCAATGAAGTTTGGGTTCTGGAACCTTCCCAAGGTGTTTTATCTCTCCACCAACACATCTCCAACACCTATAAATACTTGAAGACTTTCAGCATTTCGGATCCCAGACTTTTCGAATCAAAACCCCCACATTTACTGGTTTCTCTCCCTGAAAGATTCCTGTAAATCACCCCTAAAATCACCTAAAGTTTGTTTGTCAACCTTGTTGATAAACAAACATCGAAGCTCGAGTCAAGGACTGAGGCGAAGCTCTGTCCGTGTCAAGTTCGACTCTAAACTTGAGTCGAAACTCTGCCTGAATTACTTCACACAAGGTAATCACCCTTTCCCTTCTAATTGATTGTTAGAGTGGTATAAATACATTGAATCTAGGATCAGCCTAGAGCCTCCCCAAATCATGGGGATGGTCTCGAAGCAATTGATCTTATATTCCGTTTTACCCCGTTAAATGGATCTTTGTTTTATTTATTATTTAAAATGTCTTTTCTTCTTTGAAAACCTCTTCTTTTTAGCAAGACCGATCTCTGGATTGGGTGGAATGGGTGCTCCTTGACCTTCCCATTCCATAACCTAAGCCCTAAACCCAAAATCTATTTTCAAATGGTTTTTCTATATTTTCAAACGAATAATATAGGTGGCGACTCCAAGATGTTAAAAAAAATTCGCACATCACTACAGACCAAGCATATCTCGCACGAGACAGCTTGTCATGCGCGAGATATCGCTTCGGCAATCTGGTGTCTTCTGGTTTTCTCTGTTCATCTCAAGGTCCAAGATGAGAGTCGAACACGCAAGGGGGTTCCCAGATTTCATTATCTGCAGAGTTTATTCATCTTAAGGCCTCCCTTAAGATGTAAAACTCGAATCCGTATTTAGTTTAAATAATTGATTATTATTTATAAACTGCGTGTGATTGGGTTTTATTTTATTAAAGTCCGGTCCATTGGGGATTCGGGAGTTGTAATTAATTTATTTATCTCTCTCTATCTCTCATTAATTGGAACTACGACGGCCTGAGTCTTCCTAAATTGGGAGAAACGTAGGCAACCACTTGGTGCGGCCACTATCTGTTTTCTCCTTTAATTTTCAAAAAAAAAAATCTCTATTTTATCTATCACCTAGATTGACTCTCACACACGCGCACTCATATTATATCTGTCATTGCACTACATACCCCGATTAACCCGGGACCCACATTAAGGACGGATGACGGTAACCTAGTCGCCGGTCTCTCCAAAGTTGGATCATCCCACTCCGCGTATTCAATCCATCTAGATTGTCATATCGCGGGGAGCCTAGCCTTCCAGCCCTGCATCACCACATATCATGTAGATTGTCTTTTTAGGATCACTCCGTGACCGGTCGGTTTGATTCGGTGATCTTTTCTTGTTTTTGACCAAAATAAAGCCATGTAAAATTGACTATAAAGAAGGACTCGAAATAGTCCCTTCGGAAAAGTCCCTTCGAAAAAAGAAAATGTCCCTTCGGAATGACCCTTTCGGAAGTCCCTTTAAAGAAATAAAATCCTTCAAACAATCTTACATGGATTTGTTTTACAAAAATTGGACAGATTACTTAGTCGTTAGGTTCTGATAAAGACCTTAGAAACCCCTCAAAACGGATTCTCCGTTCCGACCAAAAATTAGGTTTAATAAAAATTGACTTTCCGTGTGATTGTCTCGTGCGTGACTAGCTGTCTCGCGCGAGATAATGTCTTTGTTTCCTGTGTTTGAGCCTAAACCATTTAAGCCTGCTTCTGACTCGTTGGGGCTAGATCTGATCCTGACACCATCTATGCGTCTCTTCTGTCAGTTTTTCGAAGCTACTCAACCTCAAGACTCCCAACACAGTGTCTACTGAAAAGTACTTCGTCACTAAGATGGACCTTGAACAACAAACTCTGCAAGATTTGACCAAGTCCCTTGTCGCTAAAATGGAGCATGTAGAAGGTTGGAGAGAAGCTTTTGATATGCCTACCACTCGCATTGCTAGAGATTTCCGGAAGATGGAAAGTGACTCCGACAGTGGGCAATTATCTGTGCAAGAAGAGCTAAGTGACATCAAAGCTCAACTTGCCAAAGCCCTACATCAAATTGACAATAACGATGCGTGGCATAACTTGGAAAAGCTGACAAGACAAAGATGCTGATTGAAGAACTCGAGGAGGTCAAAGGCGAACTCGACACTATGACTCAAAAGTGTAGTGCCCTTGAAGCGCACATTGAAGATGACATTGATGAGAGGGTCAAGTATTGCCTCAATACTCTTTACCGTGACCTCAAGGAGCAAATGGAAGCAGAATATCAGTCTCGCCACAACATCTTCGTGCAGCACTATGAGAACCATATCCGAGATCTCCATAATCAAATGGCTAAACGAAGGAAAGGGAGGACTTTCACCGCATAGGAAATATCTCTTTCGGTCACCTCTTCAGAAGTCTACGCAAGGATGGAGTGATGAGCCCAATGGAGGGATACCAACCCAAGAAGGAAGGTCGAGCTCCACACCTCTACCGCTACTACCATCAATGCTATGGCCACCATACCGATGATTGTTTCAACCTGAAGAATGCAATCCAAGACTTAATTGACAACGGTACCATCAAACTTGCTCCTAGCGGAGGCGCCCTTGGTTGAATTAAGAAATGAGAGCCTCTTTCCTTTTCAGTTATTTACTTTTATTTGCAAAAAGAAACGATTAGTAGTCTAGTCTAGTTTGGGTACTACTTGCCTAAAATCCTCATTTGTGGGCAGGAGTATCAAGTTTGCTTTTCAATAATAGTTTAGTCAGTATCTTTTCTTTCAAAAAAAAAATTCTAATTGCTTATTTGACAAGAAAGCACTGTGAATGTCATAGACACTTGCAATGAAAACGATTACTCCAAATCACTTCGATTTTCTGAAAACCTTCCTGTTTGGAGAATGATGCAAGCAAAATGGTACTTTCCTGGCTTGGGACTTAGAAAAAAATTGCAAGGGATAACGGAACCACCACCGGTTCCCACACCACACACGAAGCATGGCCTAGGCTACATCATTTCCATCCACGATGGAGATGACGAAGAAGAATGGGACATCACTCAAGTCAAGTGGGAAGGAACCACATACAAAGGCCACAATAACCCAAAGGTCAAAAACTGCAACCCCGAGCCATATCGAAAGACACTCAATGGCTACTTCACCCGGGAAGGGGAAAGCATCCCATACTTTATCTTTTCAGAACCATGGACTGATGATAAAGGGAAACGCCAACTGGGATTTGAAATCTTCAGCAACTGCGATGCTTCACCAGATGAAACAGAAACCGTCCCACTAATCCCTAAAGATTTGCGGGGCACGAAGGCAGAAATGACCAGTAAATGGGACTTTGTGTTGGGAGAAGACATGCTGCGATAGTTTGAGGACCTGTGCCGGTTAGAAGACAGCCAGATCCATGCAATCTCCATGGGGGACGCTCCAACTATTGATTACACGAAGCTGATACGAAAATGTGATGAGCCAATTCTAAACTGGCATGTCACCGGGGGACCAGTTGTTGATGAAGACTTCATGATCAAAGAGCTTGGTTGCACTCCCCATCCCCGCAGGAAGATAGGCCCTTGTAAGTACCCAAATCTGGCTCATGCCTTTCGGTTAAGTTTCCCGGCAATTCCCCGGACTTTTCTAAAGTTCAGGGGCAATTTGGGAACTTTCCCAAACCTTCCGAGGGGCGAAGGAATTGTTATGAATTAAAATTCCATGTAGTCCCTCGCTGGAAAGAGCTTCTAGAATGCCACCTTGCATGATTCTAGAAACAGGCTGAGTCACTAATGGATAAGACCGCACGGCTTCATTAGCCAAAGGTTACAGCCGCACGGCTTCATTAGGAAGCAAAAAACTGCCTATAAATAGAGGCCTCCTCTATTCATTTTGATATAGAATTTTGAGCACTGTTACTCTGCCAAATTCAAAACACGAATTTCCAGAAATCTGAAACCCCCCAAGAGAGGACCCATCAGGCGAGGCAAGAACTCCGCATATGAAGCACCCTGAATAACGCAATTCGTCGCCGCACAACCCTCCACAAGATCAGCATAGTCATCATCGGGAATGAAATGGGTGGGGTACATCGCCCTCGGTGGATCCACTGGCACCCTATATGGCAGTGAACCCCGGCCATGCTGAGGGAAGACTCGCTCGCCCAAATACATGGTATCCCCCTCCAGAGATACCAAGATCCTCTGCATCGTAGTAGCATCCCAGGCCCGGTGAACCTCCCATTCCACCAAGGTCCACGGATAAAGGCCCAGCCGCTCAAACTCAAAGGCGTCCAACATGGCCCGCGCCTCTGCAACCGTCAAGGTCCAGTCCTGATCTCCCTCCTCCTCATCCACAGTTCGATTGGGGTGGCTCCACCTCCTAATGTCCGGAAACAGAGGGGTCCGGCTATCCAAATTTCAAACTTGCAGCTTCTCGAAGACGGCATATCCCCATATCTGCACAAGAAAGCAGAGCAGATTCACTATAAAACTCAGGCAAAAAGTACAGATGAAAGACAAAGACAGAATCAAAAGCATACCTCCCAGGCATAAGAATACCCGGACAGAGCATCCTTGGTATGCCTACACGCTTCATCCATAGCGTGATAGCAGAAGGCCAGCCCGGCTGAGCCCCAGTCATACATCCCCACAGCATCCAAATCAACCAACAAACCCAAGAGCGCGAGACGAGCCATAGAAGAATGGTTCGCAAAGATAGTCTCTGACAGGATGTACCATAGAGCTCCTCGCACCAACCGATCAGTGTTCGGATTTGGCTTACCTGCATAAGCCTCAAGTTGAGCCCGGAGGGGCAACAATTCAGCAGCAAACCCCTTAACCTTATTAGGGGCAAAACCAATCAACTGCCTCCATACGGCTGGACTCGCAGGCTTATAACCCGTAGTCTTCGTGAGAGCAACACCAGTAAACTCCAGCCCCGTAATAGCAAGAAAGTCCGTCGGGGTCATGGTAGCTTCCCCGAAGCGAAGATGCACTGTGTGGGTAGTATCCCACCACCTCTCTCGGATTGCCTGAAGAACCTGGGGAGTTCGCCGCATTCCCTGAATGTTATCAACGAAGGTCAGAAGCTCTGTTTGGGCAATTCTAGCTAGAACACCGTTTAAGCCTTTGACTTTGTCCCACAAATCGGCACATTTCAGACTCCCGCGACAGTTTTTGGTCGGCCCGTATGCTTGCAAAACAGAGGAAAAACAAAGGAGCAACGTTAGTGAAATTTCCCGGATCCGAGAGGCAGCGCGTTCGCGCCCCGGCATCTGGCATTTCCCGCCTTGCGGCGTTGTTGGTGGAGGTGTCTCGCTGTGTTTTTTCTTTGTAGAGTCGTCACGCCATTTTTATTAAGCCCAAAACATTGAAAAAGGGCATCAGTTTAACAATAAACTGTTTTTATGTGATGAGATTTTGAGTTCGGAGGTCAGATGACTCCTCGGGAAGAGAATATTAGAATATTAGAGCTCACCCGTGTCACCTCGTAAAAATGAGTCTTTCGGTACCCCTTATATTCTTTAACTGTTGTGTGTGTGTGTGTATGTGCTTTTAAAAATGCATGTTATATCAGATGTCTACATTGTACACTGCGTATTGAAATGTATTGAAATAATGTAGGAAGGAAGCCTTACCAATATTGGTTCGTGTCTGTCTTTCGCTGGAGAATAGTTTTTGAGGATGGAATAGTGCTTCGGGATGAGCCGGTTGTCTGCGAACAGAGTTTTGGCGTGCGTCGGGATCCCAAGGATCGTTCGGGCAGAGGTTCGGCGTGCGTTGGGATCGCAGGGATCACTCGGGCAGAGGTTCAACGTGCGTTGGGATGGCAGGGGTCACTCGGGCAGAGGTTCGGCGTGGGCCGGAATCACCTGTTTGACTCGGAAAGAGCCGGGACGCCTCGGAAAAGACCAGGCAAGGCCTCGGAGTACCACAAGGGGCCTCAGAGTACCTAGAGAGTGCCTTGGGGCAGCGCGGGAGAGTCGCGGGAGCACTCGGAAAGGCTTTGGAGCACCACAAGGGAGCTCGAAAGGCCTCGGGAGGAACCGAAAGGGACCGGGATTGCCTCGAAGGGTCTTAGAGGGGTGCCTGAAGGCTGGGGGAGAGGAGAGAAGAGGGAGATGTCTGAAATGAGGGAAGGGGAGCCCTCTATTTATTGTCCTAAAAAATGTGCAAGAAGGTCCGTACAGACCTTCCATGAAATCCAACATTTTGGTTTTCCCGAATTTGAGGGAATAATGTGGACTTCAATAGGATTTTGAAATGATGGTGTCTGGTAACAAAAAGGTCCGTACGGACATCCTTGTATGCAGAAAGGTCCGTACGGACCTCCAAGGTATTCCAGTAATTATGATTTCCTGGATTTGAGGGAATAAGGTGGACTTTAAGAGGATTCAGTAATTATGATAACAAAGAGGTCCGTACGGACCAACTCTGCTTTTTTGCATAATTCCTCAAAATTCCTTTTGTTCTTTTTTGTTCCAGAAAGGTCCCCCCTTTGTTTGGTTGGTGGTTTTGTGGTTTTTGAGGGTTACGGGTATTCGAGACTGCATTTGTGTGAGTCTGCGGTGTTTCCCGTATGCTCGGAAGAGGGTAATCCAGATTGGGGTACTTACAGAAGCCCCTCGACGACGTCACTTACAGAGGAAGTGGGGTCCGATCGTCGATAAGATAAGGGTCCTGATCTGGATCGCGTGCTGGGAGAGGAAGTGACCGTATAGGTCAGTTTGTGAGGACATGGTGGCATCCTGTTGTGTGACCATTTAGGTCGGTTGGCTGGACCCTGTGATAGGATTCCTACGTGTCCCATATGGGAATCAAGCCTGATCGTAGTTCGTGTGTGGGGTGAGTGTTGTTGTGTACGAGGACGTGAGATGTCCTCTCTGTGTATGGACGTGATGGTATTCTGTGGGTGACCGTGTGGGTCGGCTGTAAGGACATGGTGGCATCCTGGGTGACCGTATAGGTCGATTTTAAGGACGTGGTGGCATCCTGGATAACCGTATAGGTCGGTTGTGAGGACGTGGTGGCGTCCTGGGTGACCGTATAGGTCGGTTGTGAGGACGTGGTGGCATCCTGGGTGACCGTATAGGTCGGTTATGAGGACGTGGTGGCGTCCTGGGTGACCATATAGGTCAGTTGTGAGGACGTGGTGGCGTTCTGGGTGACCGTATAGGTCGGTTATGAGGACGTGGTGGCATCTTGGGTGACCATATTGGTCGGCTGGCTGGACCCTGTGATAGGATTCCTACGTATCCCTAGCAGGAATCAAGCCTGGTCGTAGTTCAGAGTTAGTGAAATTGTGAGTGTAGGCGGGCGTGGTGGTGCCCTGAAGTGTCGTGTGACCGCCGAGGTCGACTGTGAGGACGTGGTGGCGTCCTGAAATGGAAATTTTACGGTTTTCTGAACTGGGTAATTTAAAGCCTTCCAGGCTAGTGATAGTGATTTGGGAGGTTTATATGGTCTTCCGGACCGAGTGGTTTAGAGCCTTCCGGGCTGCGGATATTGATGTGGCTGATTTATGCAGTCTCCCGGACTGAGTGATTTAAAGCCTTCCGGGCTGGAGATAGTAGATGAGAGCATGCCATACCCTGGGACTTGTGATTGTGTCGTGCGTGAGGATGTGTCAGGTCCTCTCGACCGCAAGCCAGGTTGCGTGTGTGAGAGCTTGATTCGTCTTCTGACTGCGGTTGTGTCGTGCATGAGGACTTGATTCGTCTTCTGACTGTGGTTGTGTCGTGCATAAGGACTTGATTCGTCTTCTGACTGTGGTTGTGTCGTACGTGAGGACTGGATTCATCTTCTGACTGCGATTTGCGGAGGCGTAATTGCCTTATGCTTTGGTTGTGAGAGGCGTGAATGCCTCGTGTTTTATCCGCTGGGGAAGGGTTGGACTTACGATGACTGCCGGTGTTCATCTGCTGGGGATATGTGGCCTCGTAGGGGCTTTGTCCGCTGAGAAGGTGACTTCGGGCTTACTTTGATGGCTGGTGGTTGATTCACCGTTTGGTGTTTTGAAGGCGTTTTGTACCTTGGGATTTGTTCTTGGAGGCGCTTACTCCTTTTGCGCTTGTTTTACCGTTTAGTGGGCGAGGTCCGGGCTTACGATGACCGCCGGTGTTTGTGTTGCCGTTTAGTGGGTGAAATCCGGACTTACGATGACGGCCGGTACTTGTGTTGCCGTTTAGTGGGCGAAATCCGGACTTACGATGACGGCCGGGGTTGGTTTTGTTGGGTTAAGGACCAAACTGCGTTGAATCTGCTGAAATAGGCCTTTGGACAGCCAGGGGCAAAGATTATAAGGGCAAAAAAGTAATTTGACCAAATAATGCAAGGAGGTCCGTACGGATCTTCTCTCTCTGCAAAGAGGTCCGTACGAACCTTTGTGATTTTTTAAAATCCCCAGGTTTTGACCAGCTTCAGCACCGAGGCAACCCCCCATTTTCCTCTTCCAGTTTCGCGAGCAGCCGAGAGAGAGAAGGAAAAAACTCCATTTTTGCTCCAAATTCCTTAGAAAATCCTCCACATTTAGCTTGAATTGCTTGTCAATGGCGGAAAGGGCAAGGAGAGGTCGTCGTCAACGGGGCCAAGAGGCGATTGAATAGAGGGCGGACCTTCAAAGGAATTGCACTTCCTTCGTGCCTTTGTCGAGGAACCCGGATGTGTTGTATCCGAATCCGGAGGTGCACAACTTGCGAGATAGGGCCTTCGGGGAGGTAAGAAATCAATTTAGTCTTGATTTCTTGCTTGAATGGTTGTATGCTAGAACTAGGTTTTAGTTTTTCGCATATTTGAGGCTTTTTGTTGTTGCCATGCTTTTTGTGAAATTCGCGATGAATTGTTGAAATTGAGCATGTAAGAATTGTGGGTATGTGAATTTTGTGCAAAAATGTGGAGATTAGCTCTTATTTGTAAAAATAAAGTGCCTCTCTTTGAAATTCATGCTTTGGTGTTTTGTACCTTATGCTATTTCTGTGTGTACATTGTGAGAAAATTGCCATGTAGGGACAAATTTTGTGAAAAATATGACGTGTGCCGTGTTTTGTGACGGGTTTTGTCTGAAAGTATGTGCCTTGTAGGGACGGACTTTTTTGAAAATGTGTCATGTAGTGTGTGCCGTGTTTTTGGTGACGGACTTTGTGGGGAGTTTATGTGCAATGTGTACCGTGTTTTGTGACGGGTCTTTTGAAAATGTGTCGTGTAGGGCTTAATCCCTCTGTTGAGAAAATTTGTACAGTGTGTGTCGTGTTTTGTGACGGACTGCATGGGGAAAATTATGTGCAATGCGTGCCGTGTTTTGTGACAGGTTACATGTGAAAATTACGTACAATGTGTGCCGTGTTTTGTGATGGGTTATTTTTGTTTTGCCATGTTGGGACGAACTTTTTTTTTATGCTTTGGTTTCCTTTTGGTATTTTGCATTAAGTACTGTGATTGACGTACCTTTGCTGTGTTTACCTGCAGGATGAGGGGTCTTTGTCTGGAAAGGCCAAGAAGATGAAGTCTCGGGGGTCGCTCGAGGCTGTAGTGGAGTTGTGGCAGCAGTTGCCGGACATCTCTAGGGAGGGCAGGCCGAGTCCTAGGAGGCTGGTCTATGGTTCTGGCTTGGGCGCGTTCGTGGAGAACCTGGCCGGGATTTCGGATACGAGGAAGAACAAGAGTATCTTCCTGGGCTTGTCCGAGTATTGGTGGGATAACACCCACACCTTTCATTTGAGCTGGGGCGAGGTGACGGTGACTCCCACCGACTTTGCAGCTATTACCGGGCTTTCCTTCAAAGGAGGGCCAGTGCGGTGGAGGGACAGGATGTCTGATGGGGTGCTGGCTGAGCTGTTGGGCTTTGCGCCTCTTCCTCGCAGGGGCCTGGGCATGCTGTACGGCGACGTAGAGATGCAGATTTCGGCCAACATTGGGGCCTATCGCCGTGGTACCGGCTTGGTGACGGCGGAGCAGCTGGCACGCTCCTTCTTGTGGTTTGCCCTCTCCGAGACTTTATTCTCGAATCACGCTACCGCGGCTCCTTTTCCTCTGCTGGAGAGTTTGGTGGATTTGGAGAGGGTTGGTGAGATAGCTTGGGGCGAGGCGGGCCTGGCCGAGCTTTATTTTTCTTTGGACCGGTTTAGCCGAGGCGTGGCCAGTTCTTTGGGCTGCTTTGATTTTGCTTTGGAGGTATGAGTTTATTGCTGTTTTTGATTTAGCAATTTGTCATTTCTCCGTTTTCTTTTGCACTGAGCCTTTTCTGCTTTTGTCGTAGGTATGGTTTTATGAGATCTTCAGGTGCTTTCCGTGGGATCGAGATGTTGAGGCCATAGCGGCCTATCCTGCTATGTTGGGCTGGGCCCGTCCGTTAAGGAGGAGAAGGACGAGTAGGGGGAAGCTCACTATCGCCTACGGGGATGTACAGGAGCACCCGGGGAGAGATAGCCCGGCGGAGTTTGATCTGTACCCCTGGGCTCGGTATGGGGATGACGAGTTTGAGGGTGGTCCCGTGGTGACGGCGCAGAGGAAGATGTTGCGGGGCCTGACCTGCGATGTCATGTATTTGGGGGAGAGGGTCTTCTGGCAGCATGGCCCGGGTATGCTCCCCATGGCTCCGAGGGACCCGCCTTTTGGGATGATGGAATCCCGTGATATGGACGTGCTGGAGCACGAGAGATATCTGGGCCGCGTGAGTGCTGATGAGTTTGTTTTTTATGGAGAGGAGTATGGGGCCTTCGTTAGGAGGAAGCTGAGGATGCCACAGGTGTTGGCGAGGGAGAGGCGGGATGGCCCGCCGCGTCCCCCAGATGTTCCGGTGCCTGGGCCGGACTTCACATATGTTCGTGGGGATTCGTCGAGGCGGAGGGTGTCGTTACCCTTCCCTGAGTAGGCTCCTGCTGCCTATCGGGTTGACCCGAATGTGCCGGTGAGTGTGCTTACTCTTTTCCATCATGGCATCTTTTCTGTATTTTTCTCTTTTGTATGCCTGTATCTCTTTAGCTGAGTGTTTCTTTGGCTGTTTGTTTGTGCAGGTCTCGGGGAGAGCCTATGACACGCTGACCCGCCGTTATGTGGCGATGCGGTCCTTTGCGAAGAAGTTGGCAGGGAAGCTGTCTTGCAGGTCTTCGCGGCGTGTGCCGGCGTACGAGCCAATGCCTTCGAGGCATTCTGTGGACGTTCCTCCGCCGAGGGCTGAGCCAGGGCAGCAGTTGGAGGGAACCGTTAAGGGGCGGCATAGCATGGATGCAGGGACGTCTTCGGGATTCCAGAGGCAGCCGATCCTTCACCAGTTCTGGCCTTCGCAGGAGGCACCGGGAGAGAGTTCGTCGGAGCCTTCCTTCTTTGATCCTTTTGCCGGGTTTGACCCTTCAGAGTATTTTGAGTACCCACTCCAGGAGGGGGTTCAGTATTCTGATGACGAGGGTATGGCTGGCGAGTTTGTCGAGGCGCCTGACTTCTCGCTTGATGATGATGATGAAGAGTTGGATTAGGGCTCATTTGCTTTCCCTCTTTCCATATCTCCATTTTTTTTGTTTAGAAACAGACATTATGGGTACCTGTAATAAAACACTTGTATTTGCAACGCAAAGTATTTCATTTTAAGATGTAATGCCGTATTTTGTGATTTTCGGGAATTGTCCTAGGAATTGTTGCTAGTTTATTATCTGTGCATGCCACGTGAGCTGGGAGTGCGTTTGTGGGTAGCGTATGCTTGGCGAAAATGGCTTTGGCCAGAATTTGGACAGTTTGGAGCAAGGTCCTGCTGGGAACAGTGGCTGTTGTACTGTTTACTGGAAATGTGGGACCATGGTGCAATAAGGTCTGTACGGACCAACTTGGGATGCAAAAAGGTCCGTACGGATCTCCTTTGCTTTTGGGAAGGGATAAGTGTTTTCCGGATGTCTGGACTTTCCCCACTTCCCATTTGCAATCATTTCGAGCTTTCTTCCCCATTTTCTCTAGGAACCTCCATTTTTGCCATGGATTCTTCGTATGTTCCAAGAGTTTTGCCAAGGCTTTCGAAGGAGCGGCAAGCATACTTCCTTGAGTGGCTGAAAATGTGGATGCGACACCATATGAGGCATCAGAGGCGGGATTTCGAGGTAAGGTTTCGACTCTGCTCGGTTTGGTCCCTTAAGGAGTTGGTTCCAGATTGGGAATTGTTGCGGGCTGCCGCGAAGTTTTGGGATGTTAGGAGGCATGTGTATTGCTTCTCCTATAATGAAATGGTACCTACCTTTGAGGATTTTTGGGCTTTGATTGGAGGACCGGAGGTGGAGGCCATCTCGCTTCCTTTGATTGGTGGTGCTGCCGTGAGCGTGAAGCTTGCATGCTTTCTTCGGACTTCGTTGGGAGAAGTGCAGGGCATGATCCTTGATTCGGGTCATATTGACATTTCTGCGCTGCTGGAGCGGTTTATGATTGATGATGAGAGTGATGTCTCGTGGGATGCATTTTCCTTGTGCGTGACAGCAACGCTTTTCATGGTCAGCTCCCTTGGGGTATGCGACGGTGCTTTGCTGGATGTGGTAGGGCACTGCAGAGCTGGAGAGGATATTATCCTGTTGGTACTGGGGGAGTCTCTTCACGGTATTGACCGTCTGGCGACTGGGGATAGGTTCATGAGAGGGGGAATCCCCGCTTTGCTCACCTTGTGGTTGCGAGAGAGACTTCAGGCTATGCGTGAGGTTCCAGCGTCGTTTAGCCCGTGGACATTTGCTCAGCGTCCTCTTGTATTTGATATGGATCAATCCGCCTGGGAGAGATGGATGGCACAGCTTGGTACGCATCAGATCCGTTGGTGGGTTCCGCACTGGGGGGATTGAGACTAGGAGGGCCTTTCAGGAAGGGTCCTATGTTGTCAGAGTTCCAGGTTTGTCTTGGTCCTACTTCTACATTCCGTCGCATGTTTTCCGACAGTTCGGGATGAAGCAGGAGCCTTTGTTGGGCTGGGATGACCTTGCCACTGCGGAGGTAGCTCCTTTTTGTATGACAGCTCCAGGTGCTCTTTTGTATTTTCTGAGGGTATGGAAGTATTCCGCTTTCCTTCCCGTGGTGCTCCTTAGATGTCGGGATAATGTCGTATTGACGACCCAGTACCTAGCTTGGTATGAGCAGCGCGTTGGGCAGTCCCAAGTGGCTTTGGAGAGCAGGCGTGAAGCGATTCTGGGGCCCGATTGTCGTAGTAGCTATTGCCTTAGGAGTGCCGAAGCCTGGTCTGACCGTCCAGATGTCACGGGAGACGCTTTGTTTGACTACGAGACTAGAGTTGACCGACTGACGGAGAGAGGTCCCCTTTTGCAAACTCGCAGGGAGGAGATCCGAGCCGAAGCACGGGCGAATGAAGCCCTGCGGGCTACTGGATTGTTTGACTCTACGGGGAGGACCCCTAATCTCGGACTGAGAGAGACAGAGATGGCTCGCGTGGAGCCGGAATCACCGGTTTGACTCGAAAAGAGCCGGGACGCCTCGGGAAAGACCAGGCAAGGCCTCGGAGTAACACGAGGGTCCTCAGAGTACCTCGAGAGTGCCTCGGGGCAGTGCGGGAGCGCTCAAAAAGGCTTCGAAGCACCACAAGGGAGCTCGGAAGGCCTCGGGAGGAACCGAAAGAGACCGGGATTGCCCCGAAGGGTCTTAGAGGGGGTGCCTGAAGGCTGGGGGGAGAGGAGAGAAGAGGGAGATGTCTGAAATGAGAGAGGGGGAGCCCTCTATTTATAGTCCTCAGAAATGTGCAAGAAGGTCCGTACGGACCTTCCATGAAATCCAACATTTTGGTTTTCCCAGATTTGAGGGAATAATGTGGACTTTAAGAGGATTTTGAAATGATGGTGTCTGCTAACAAGAAGGTCCGTACGGACATCCTTGTATGTAGAAAGGTCCGTACGGACCTCCAAGGTATTTCAGTAATTACGATTTCCTCGATTTGAGGGAATAAGGTGGACTTTAAGAGGATTCAGTAATTATGATAACAAAGAGGTCCGTACGGACCAACTCTGCTTTTTTGCATAATTCCTCAAAAGTCCTTTTGTCCTTTTTTGTTCCAGAAAGGTCCCCCCTTGGTTTGGTTGGTGGTTTTGTGGTTTTTGAGGGTTACGGGTATTCGAGACTGCATTTGTGTGAGTCTGCGGTGTTTCCCGTGTGCTCGAAAGAGGGTGATCCAGATTGGGGTACTTACAGTTAGAAATCATCCCATGGCAGAAATTCAAAAGAATGAAAGAAAATTCTCATTGAGGCATTTCATCGAACACTTGGCATGCGCACAAGAAAAGCATGCCCAAAGGTGCATTCGACTACCCGAATCAACCCCTCCTACAATCCGTGATATGTAGGGGACTAATACGCATACAACTCAGTGTCAAACATCCAACAAAATCAACAAAAATCGAAGCATGCAAGGTAGAACCAAGTTCTAGACAAAATGAAGAAAATTGCCAATGTGATGAAATTGGATTCAAATGCAATGCAATACATGAAATGAGAAGTGAGAGAGAAGCTCTTACCAAACCCTCACGAACGGCGTAGGAAATATGCCTATCCCTATCAAAAGTGAGGTCGTCACGGGGGTAATCCTTGCCAAGCAAATGGCTCCCCAAAGTCGGGTTTTTCCTTTCTTGTGCCATCGATATTGGAAGGAGAAGGGATTGAGGGTTGATTGAAGGAAGGAATCAACGAACAACAAGCAAGAAATTGCAGAGAAAAATTGCCTTGGCTTGAGCTGGGAAAGAAAATTCGAAAATAAGTGTTTTTCAAAAATAAACAGCAGCTGTTGTTATATTGCCCCGACAGTAGATGTATCGCACGAGACAAGCTACCTCGCGCGAGATATACCTTCTGGAAATATACGAAATTGTCCTCGACAATAAGTGTCTACGCAACGTCAAAATTCAAAATTTTGACACATTTACCCTTGGAAATAATAAACTAGCAAGGAAACGTGGAAAAATCGGCACCACAAGTCACGGAACGAGCCGAACGTGACACCCGCACCATTGCCCGATACGGCACCAGTCATCCAAAAATGATTGATCCAGAGATCAATTCATCCCACACGATTTAGAGCCCAGACAGGTGAATCGTCAAAAGAAAAGCCCGATTCAACGCCCAGACAGGTGAATCGTCAAATCAAAAGCCCGATTCGACGCCCAGACAGGTGAATCGTCAAATCAAAAGCCCGATTCAGAGCCCAGACAGGTGAAACGTCAAATCAAAAAGCCCGATTCAATGCCCAGACAGGTGAATCGTCAAATCAAAAAGCCCGATTCAATGCCCAGACAGATGAATCGTCAAAATCAAAAAGCTCGATTCAACGCCCAAACAGGTGAATCGTCATCCCCAACAAAAAGCCCGATTCGGAGCCCAGACAGGCAAATCGTCACAAAACCAACAAGACTCAAAGGACCTGACAGGTAAGCCTTTGTTTCTAACATCTTTCTCCACAAGTTCGGAGCCCAGACAGGCGAATCTTCAGGCAGGTATATTCAGAATTGGGTCTTGATGTGATTCCCCAGTATGAATTTACCTCTTCAAAAAAAAAAACAAAATCTCCTCGATTTTCAAAAATGATTTTCAAAATACCTAAAGCAGCCTTTTCGTATTTTGGAGTCGAACTACGTTATGGTCTGATTCTCCGAGAGAGATACGTAGGAAGCCATGCGGCTCGACCATCCCGATGTTCAGAATGATGTCTTTTCTATCGTCGACATGACTTCTTTCGTAAGACTTGTCGACGAGGGGCTCTGTAGACACCCCATTCTGAACCCATCGGAGCAGATTAATACCACTCTAAGTCTCGCCTTGAGTCAAGAGTAGAAATTCACCATTTCGCCATGTTTCGTTAAGTTTTGACTAACGACCGTTAGTTTTGGACTAAACTGCATACGAGATAACGAGAGAAGGACATAATTGTCCACTGACTGCATTATCTCGCGCGAAATGGCGTGTCTCGCGCGAGATAAAGGAGTTCTACAGACCTGCAGATGACAGTTTCCTTGTCGATTTCAACCTCTTTCGGGATAAAACTTTATCAATCCGATTATCCAATGAAGTTTGGGTTCTGGAACCTTCCCAAGGTGTTTTATCTCTCCACCAACACATCTCCTTCGGATCCCAGACTTTTCAAATCAAAACCCCCACATTTACTGGTTTCTATCCCTGAAAGATTCCTGTAAATCACCCCTAAAATCACCTAAAGTTTGTTTGTCAACCTTGTTGATAAACAAACATCGAAGCTCGAGTCAAGGATTGAGGCGAAGCTCTGTCTGTATCAAGGTTCGACTCTAAACTTGAGTCGAAACTCTGTCCGAATTACTTCACACAAGGTAATCTCCCTTTCCCTTCTAATTGATTGTTAGAGTGGTATAAATACATTGAATCTAGGATCAGCCTAGAGCCTCCCCAAATTATGGGGATGGTCTCGAAGCAATTGATCCTATATTCTGTTTAACCCCGTTAAATGGATCTTTGTTTTATTTATTATTTAAAATGTCTTTTCTTCTTTAAAACCTCTTCTTTTTAGCAAGACCGATCTCCGAATTGGGTGGAATGGGTGCCCCTTGACCTTCTCATTCCATAACCTAAGCCCCGAACCCAAAATCTATTTTCAAATGGTTTTTCTATATTTTCAAACGAATAATATAGGTGGCAACTCCAAGATGTTAAAAAAAAAATTCGCGCATCGCTACAGCTCCAAGCTCGATTTAAAATCATTCGAGAACCAGCTCGAATGTGGGGCATAGCCGACTTGGCTATCATCATGAGGTCATGTATCATATTACATAATATGACTGTTGAGGATGAACGAGATACGTATGCTTAGAATTGGACCGACTTTCAATTCGAGAATAGTGGGTCTAGTACACAACAATCGAAAGCAAGTGGGTCTAGTACACATCAACCATTCTCGACTGAGATACTACCCGCATTTGCAAATCATGTGCGTGCTAGATCGAAATTGTGTGATCCAAAAGTTCATCAAGAATTGCAGGCGGATCTAATCAAGCACATATGTGCAAAGTTCGGAATGAAAAGCAATTAAAGATTATTTTTAAGTCTTTTAATGTGTGATTTAATAGTTTTATTGTATTGTGAGTCGAGTCTATTGTGTCGTATGATTATTGTAACTTTTCTTTGTTTTAATAATAATTATCGTCATTTTTCGTATTTATTTAATTGCAATTAAAAAAATTAATTAAGTATGAAGTATTTTTTTAATTATAAATGATAATAATGATAATTATAATTTTTACTAATCATAAAAATAAAGAATATAAAATAAAATAAAAGTGGTGGTGTATAGGATGATGAATTGAAAGGGTGTTGAATTTTATTAAACAAAACCATTATGGCATTATTGTAGGGTTAAAAATTGAATGAGGTGTTGAAATATTAGGAGAGAGAGAGAGAGAGAGAGAGAGAGAGAGAGAGAAAAGCTGATGTGCCTTAATGTTGTTTGACTATTGAAACTCGAGCTGTCCTGTCCCGACATACAAATGGGACAGAATGGGACGGCATTTTTTAATTCCGTTTGAAAACGGGACTATTCGAGACGTTTCGTGTCGGACGCGGGACGAACACGGGATGGGACGGAACGTCCCGTTCCCATTTCTTTAAAAAAAAAAAAAAAAATAGAAAACGTCAAAACTCAAAAAACAAGTCAAAATCTATATTACAATAGACAATATAGACAATAGAGAAAATCGCTGAGACAAATATTTAATCTTACAAAATTGATCCATCTACCTAAAGTAAACCTAAACTACCCACTCCTAAGTCAGTTACACAATTGGCGATTTCCTTTTGCCTAGAGTCTTCCTCTTTTGATGCACGTTGCTCTACTCCCTACACCGTAAAATTGCTCCCCGCCCCTGTTTAACCAAATCGCAAAATCCCTCCCCTTCCTGTTTAACCAGATGATTTTGGTTTGTCTATCTTCTACAAACTAGGTTTGCTCTTCCCACTTTCCTTTTCCTTTTGGATTAATTTATTGTTTGACTTGCTTGGTTTACCCCTTTATGATTTGTTGAATTCTTAGTTTTTTTTCTATGATCTTGATGTGTTATTTATTACACACACACACTCTCTTTTTTTTTTTTTTGGAAGGGGATCAACACATTTCACCGCTCCCCCCTTGAAGCACTTCACAGAGGCGCCTAGCTATGCTAGGGAGGGCAATGTCATTCCCTCTAACCACTGGTGGGGGAATCGAACCCATGACCTCCAGATTGGAAGTCATGAACTCTAACCATCAGGCTAAGACCCCGCGTGCTATTACACACACTCTCTGTTCTGAAACCCATTGGAGAATGGAGGAATTCATTTCACCCAAGACAATGACTGCGTGACCGATTCAATCTTAAGTTGTTTATTGGGTTCTTTTCTTGGTGTGTTTTTACATCCTCCTCTCCCCTCTCTCTCTATCTCTCTCTCTCTCTCTCCATTGTCTATGGTGCTTGGTTTAATTTCGATTGCAGAATAACGGTTAGGGCAGTAACTACAACAACAATGACGGTGGCGACATGAAAGTGGTGGTATGCGGGTATAGTTTGGTTGATTTTTAGTTGTTCTTCATGCTTTACAGAATTGGTCCTTATTGGAGGTATAGATGGACGTTATAGGTGATTATGTTGGTTCTGCCACTGCTGTCGCCATCGTAGCAACAAAAAATAATGGAAAGATCATTTTGGGACAGATGGATATTTTATTTGGAACAGGTAAAGGTAGTCATATCTTTATATTTTGTCTATAAATTGAATTATTGGGTTATAGGTCAAACTTTGAAGTGTTGGTTTAATAGTGGTGGTTTAATTATTGAAAATATATGTAGTCAATTTAAAGGTAATTACTATGAATTTGCTTGAATTGTGCATGAATTATGTTGGGAAGGTTTATTTTTAGGGTTTTAGGTTGTTGGAATTAACTTAAGTTTTGTCTGTTATTTTCTTTTCTCATGGGTATCTATCAAGATGGAAAAATCTTCAAGAAATAAAGTTGATCAAGATTGTGTTTTCTGTAAGAAATCATCTGAATCCAATCTTTCAAAAGTATGTACTATGGTTTTTGCACGCTAAATTATCTCATCCAATGAATGACTGGACTGATGAGTTAATTGAATCATGATGCATCATTTTGTCATGATTCAAACATATGTTTCTTCTGTGAACTCGACTGATGAGTTTCATCTACACTTCAATATCAGATTTTCGTTAAATCAATTTGAGTTCCAAGTCTGCTGGTTGTCTCTGATAGTGAATTTCGTGTGCATTTGATTGGAATTTGGCGTGTGGTGTGTGTATGTACGAAATGAAACTGAGTGGAAAATTTGGTTATCAATTAGGATTGTTTTGGATAAGAAATGATCCTCTGTTTCTTAGATTACTTAGTAATTGTTTAGTGATGGTTGCTCTTATAGACAAATTAATCTTTACCTTGGAAAGGAGAAAAAGAGGTCTATTATGATTCTTAGTGATTCCGATTCTAGCGAGGAGTTTGTAGATCCTGTTAGGACTTAGGAGGAAAGTTGTGCCCGACAGTGATAAATTTCTCAATGGTTCTACTGTTTATGAAAAGAGTTTTGTGGGAAGTAAAGAATGGAGAGGGATATGATGAGAAATGGGATAGACATTTTTGAGATTGATGTCTAAAACGTCTGATGAGAAGATCAGGAAGGATTTTTTTGATCATAGGTTGAAGTTGTACATACATAGTGGAGATTTAATGGAATCCGGTGGGAGTAGTAGAATTATGACAATAAGAGAAAACATTCTTATGATCATGGGGGTTACGAGAAAGAAGTATCAGGAGGCGATTGATGAGTCTATTATAGGGTTCAAATAAAGATGGTGTCCTAAAACAATAAAAAGAAGATGGATTAGACTCACAAAGGCTATGTTCATGGGGGCTACGAGAAAGAGATTAGTGGGTGGAATTATGAAAGAGGATAATTGGTGGGGTTGATTTCGTTTGTTTAAGAATATGCAATTTTTGTTGTGAAAAGAAATCTGGTTCATTTCACTTAATATTGCAAGTCACCTCATTAACTTACAATTTTGTACCAACTGGTACTGCTACTGTGCTATTTCTAATTGAGTTTTTTTCTTTAATTGAATTTGAAGATTTTAGAGTATCATCTTAGTCATAGAAGTATAAGAGCTCATACAATTTGATATTTTTTTCCTCTCCCCATTTATCGATCCGTAATTTGCTTGATGTATTCTGCTAGCCTAAAACTTATAACTGTTTGTCAACTTTAGCATGAATATTGAAAACATATGTTGCTACTTGACTACTATTCCCCCCCCCCTTTTTTTTTCAAACTATCTCAACTCTTGCATGTGGTTTTATGTAGTGAACTAGAAGTTAACGACCACAAATTTCTTTTGGTGGGGCTCCTTATTTGTTGAGATGAGATGAAATTGTACAACGTTTCCCCGAAATAGTTCTGCTTAACTCGGCCAAAGATTATTAGTAACTCCATAAGATTATTTTCTAATACTATAGATTGATATGGCGCTTGCCGCTTTTCTTCAAACGTTTAAACTCACAAATGCAATGACATAAATGTTATTAAATGATTTATTGTATTATGTTCTATTTGAATTAAAATTGTTGTTGTGCATCTTGGAATTGATCTCAGTGGTGGAAGTGGGGATGGGGATGGTGGATAATGAGGCGGTGGTTGTCATGAGGAGGAGGACAACGAAGGGAAAAATATAGAGAAGATTGAAAATGTCCATTGATACTATAGAAATAATTGGGGAAGGGGGTTTGGATAGAGAAATGGGGAACCAAAATATCATGGTACCCTTTGAACATTCCTTTAATAGACTTTGAACATTCCTTTAATAGACTGAGGGACTAATATGCATTTAACAGACTAGACTGAAGGACTAATATACATTGCTTTCTCTAATCACCTACAAGTTCTTTTCAGTTTTGACTTTGATCTGGAGAAAGAAACATTCTGTCCATGGCAGAAATTTAAAGTTGTAGAAGAGAAGACTCTGATATGCAGGAGCGTCTGCTTGACACTGTCATTGGAAGTGTAGCCATTGGGATAGTTGTAATTAATCAACGTGAATACACCCACAAGACAATTATCTGATAATCAATCTCTATTCTGCAACAGTGTATAGCAACCTTTGAACATTCCTTTAATTTTGTATATTTTATTTGTATTATTATGATAACAATCCTGAAATAATTACTACCGACTCCAGACAAAGAGCGGTTGAAAATATATTTATATATAAAGAAGTCTTGTGGCTATGATTAACGTGTCAAACAAATGCTTATCGTCACCGTGCCATCGGCACGGGTTAGAAGTACTAGTCTAATATATACAATATAGAGCAGTCCCATAACCGTCTATTGACTAGGAATAAAGAGCGGTCAAGATTGTTTCATAACCGCACTGATGATCTAAGGGCTGATGTTTTTTCATGTTTTTATTTTTATATTTTTGTGGATTAGATTAAATTTAAGAAAATAATCCAACGGCCCTGGAATGCCGGTTTCCAAAATTTAACATCGTTGTTTTCCTATTCCCGGTTGGACTTCTTCTTTCTACTGCGCATCTCCTCTCCAACTCCAACCGGGAAAAGAACTATTCTCTCGGTTTTCTCTATGGATTCCGCCTTCACCTTCCTACTTTCTCACTCCCATCTCCTTCCCAAATCAGGTAAGGATCGAGTAGGCTGCCATATATATATCTGAAGGTCGCCATATATACACCTGAAGGTCGCCATATATACACCTGAAGGTTGAATTGAAATTGATTGAATTGAACTCCGGGAAGGATCGATTAGTTTTAGAGATTGAATTGATCGCTTAGTTTTCGAATTTCTGCTTCAGGTTAGCTTTCTCTTTACCTCTCTCTCTCTCTCTCTCTTTACTTTTAGGGTTATTTTCTTTGTCAATCTGTTGTCCTCAATCTGTTGTCATTGCGAAGTTCATACACTCCTATATCTGAATTTCGCAAAGGTATGGAAGACTGTTGTTGACTGCTTTTGTGTGCACATAAGCTGTTTGATTGAATGCCTAACCCAGTTCTTCTGCAGTTTTTTTTTCAAGCTTATCTGGTTTAGCAAGCCCAGATTCAACTGGACAATGAAGAAGTAAGTCCTTCTTTTCTGCAGTTTTTTTTTTCAAGCTTGTATACTAAATACTAAAGCATTATAATTTTTTTAGATGAATATGAAGTATACTTTTGGTTATAATGTGGATTTACAAATCTTTGGAATACTTTGAAGTATTTGAGATTTTTATTCTCCGCTCGTGTTATCCCTTGACTGATATTTCGCTCTCCTTGTAGTTCTCTTAGTCCTAGAAGAAAGGGATATGCATGACCTCTGCACTTGATTGGTTATGTATAGTCCTTGTATTACTTTAGTTTTTTCTCATGTATTTGCCATGAAATGTGACGTTCTGCACTTGGTCCCAAAAATTCGGAAAGGGTTTTGGGCCCCTTAGTTACATTTGTCCATCGGTTCGAATTATCAACTCATAGGTTTGCAGTTACTACCTGAGGCTATTGTGCTGAACTTTAACTAGAACTCCCTCCGTCCCAAAATGAATGTCCAAAAAGTATGAAAACATTTTGGACATTCATTTTGGGACATGAGAAACTTTTTCCTGGCATTGCGATATGGTAGGTGTCTTCATTGACTGTTTGTTGTCGTAGCTTAGTCTGATTTAATGTATTTTTTTTATTTAAATTACGGTTGGCATTTTTCACTATCTTCTATGGCCACAGAGACTGATTGAAGGAGCTCTTTGATAACAATAGTAGAGTGGAACCGTAATGGATTGACATTCATTTTTTTAATAATTTTAGTCAGCATTCTTGAAACCGGATAGCTTGATGAATTTCATTTTGTGTTATCTTTGCCCTTATTTACCGGTTGCCTTGTTTTCCTAGAAGAATTATCATTAGTTAGGTATTTTCCTTCCCAAAATATTGAAACAAGGGCCAATTGCAATTTGGTGACCTAAGTTTTACACATAGTTGCAATACCGCAACCAAGAGTTCAATTTAGTCAATCAATGCCCTAAGTTTGCAATTTTTAGCAAATTGGTATAAAAACTAACGAAATCGTTAATTTTTTGACGGGATGAATTCCTAAGCCTTTCACGTGAGTATGTAAGGGGTAATTTAAGAATAATAATAATAATAATAATAATAAAATAAAATAATAATAATAATAATAATAAAATAATTAATAATAATAATAAAATAATAATAATAATAAAATAATAATAATAATAATAATAATAATAATAATAATAATAATAATAATAATAATAATAATAATAATAATAATAAACAAGTAGTTGTTTAAAAGCGTAAAATAGGTGAATTCGAATATATAATTTCAAATGTATAATTCCATTAATAGAGATGAACCTAAAATATAGTTAAAAATTCAAATGACAAATGAGACCCAAAGTAAAGAAAAAAACAAATTAAATTAGTAAACATATTAAAAGTTGCAAACCTCCCATTAAAAAATTGAATAAAGCAAGCTATTTGTAGTGTTTTTGTCCCACTCCTTTGTCGTCGTTCTAATTTGTTATTTATCGCACTTATTTTCTTTTGATCGCTGGAGAAAAATTATGGATATCTTTCTTTCTCATATACGCCACAAGCTATCTTTACTCCATATTATCCCAAAACAACGTAATGGGTAATTTAAATTATTAAAACTAGAATTACAAAATGACCTAGTTTAACACTGACTACACATACGCTTATTATGTTTTTTGACGAAGGCGGACTCTTCACGCCTCTCACCATAACCAAGAAACGCCTCGCCTAGCCTAAAAGACGCATAACAGCCCGCCTTAAAATCAAAAGGCGGTCGACCCTTAAAGGCGCCAAAATGGCGAGGCGGGCGAGAGAGGCGCTAGCCTTTCACAACTATGCCTTATGGTCACCAAAACCTTAGTAATTTGGTAAGATATTTGGCCTCCTATAATGCAAAGTATCATGTCACACTGAAAACCATAATCTTATGTTCTAACAGGTTAGGTGGACATGTACTAGCTGATAAGTAAACACAACTTCTTAATGTAGTTTTGTGTTGTTTAATATTAAAAATATGTTGCTTTGCTCACTCCTCCCTGTTTTAATATTTGGGTACAAGAAAGCAGTTAGTAGTTTCTTATCTTAAATCAGTCATCAAATAGAATGTCATTTTCCCGTATATACAGAAAGCGTAAATATGAAACAACAAAATCATTTCAGTTCTTACCTTCATTTATGCTTTTTGATTTGGAAATATTTCTCGCAGATTTGTGTGGTGGAAGAAGATAGAGCGTGATGTTTCTCAAGGTGTGCCACTTGACACATTTTCAGTCAAAGCGGAGAAGAAGAGGCAGAAAGAAAGAATGGTATGTAGTTTCAGGCTATTTCCTTTCATTTTATCTTCTGGTATACAGCATGTTCTTTTGAGTTTTGTATCAGCTCAGCCTCGGATGTATTTCTATTAATGCATATTAGTTACTTTCTTTATCATTCATTAATTTATCTCTTCTTGAAAAACATACTCAAAACATTGTTTGATGCTACCTGTGTGATAGTAAAAAATCTATCGATTTATGGCACCCATTTTGGGACGGAAGAAGAATCTCTTAACTACTTAAAAGAACATTTTCAACCATGTTGGCTTGCTTTGTTCAATTTTGAGTATCTAGATTCTGTTTTGTTGACGTACTCAGGGGTCATCAAGGGTCTTCAGCAAAACTAGTTAGAATCAGGCATCGTTATTAATCATTAAGTCGTGCGGTTCCACTTTCTGGTTTGAGTTTTTCTATTCAATTATTCATACCAACTTATATTTCAGGTAGAGATTGAAAAAGTAAAAAAAAGACGAGAGGAAAGGGCTATCGAAAAAGCACAACATGAGGAAGAAATGGTATGCTTGGCTTCTATAATTCTCATTTTTTTTTGATGAAATGAACTACATTTCTTTTGGCTATGTACGAACTACTTTAACACCCCCAAGCTGTAGATGTTATGGCTTAACGCTTAAATTTTCAGGCATTGCTTGCTAGAGAGCGTGCTCGGGCTGAGTTCCAGGACTGGGAGAAGAAAGAAGAAGAGGTAGCATGCTTTACGGCATTCAGCATTCTATCACCATCCACCTTTGTCTTAGTCATGCACTCATGCTTTAATTCGATCTTTGTTCTCTGATTACATAGAGCTGCCATTTCCTCTCTTTGCATGTTTCTTACTTACTAAGATGTTCAAATGCAGTTCCATTTTGATCAAAGTAAAGTTAGATCCGAGATTCGGCTGCGTGAAGGGCGTATAAAACCAATTGATGTACTTTCAAAGCACCTTAATCCAGCAGATGACTTTGATATAGAAATAGAAGAGCCTTACGTGGTCTTCAAGGTATACATCCCTTATCTTTTCTGGATTTAGCTTTGTATGTTTGTTTATGCAGGCACTTGTCCTTTTAATAAATCTGTATTGTCTAGTTTTTACCCTTGTTTAGTTGCTGTACTCTCAGATTCTTAGCTCAGCTGTTCTCTCAGATTCTTAGCTCAGCTGTACTCTCAGATTCTTATCACGCAGGGTATATTGATTTTCAAGGTGCTAGTTCTGGCTAAAAATAAAAAACTCTTGTTAAGAAATTACTTGAAGTTGCAAGTTTGTATTGTTTTTGGTGTACATAGACCTTTAGCAAGCTTTGTGAAATGGTCATCTATATTAACGCCATCCCAAGAACTTTGATGAAACTGAACACGGAACTAGATTATTTAGCTGCTGTACGTTGTTCCCGTGGGTATGGTTGATCCTGTGCTAAGTAAGGAGTGCGTTTCTTCAACTGTTCTTTGTCACTCATTCTTGTCTGTGTGCTCTTGTTGGGTCTTTGTACCTTGACCTACTATAAATCTACTTGATTTTCGTACTGTTACTATGTATTAAACTTGTTTACAAGTACTTCTTCGTGCTGTAACATTTATAGTATATGTCAGCTTCATTCTTGAATAGATGTCTCCGAGTTCCATGTAGTTATCATGTCAATGATCACCTGTTTTAAATTCTTTTCCTCTTGGGTTGCCCCTGACAATTCTAATCCGGATGTGCAAAACAGGGTTTGACAGTGAAAGAAATGGAAGAACTTCACGAGGACATAAAAATGCATGTGGACTTGGACAGAGCCACACCAACGCATATAGAGTATTGGGAGGTATACTCTATCCCCCCATTTCATACATTTTGTCAGTGGTTCTGTATGTTCCAATGATTCTTGGTTGTTCTAAAGGTTTGTAATAATTGTTGTTAGATATATAGAAAATTCTGCATATATTGGGTAGTTGCTATTGATATGTAGTACTGCCCCGTCTCCTCAAAAGAGTTGCGTTTAGCAAGTCAAGATTTTGTGATTTCTTTTTTGTGCCTGTAGCATTACTCAATTAGAATATGTTACTCCCTCTATCCCAAATTAAGCATTATCATTTCCATTTTGGGCTGTCTCGAAAGAAAAATGTTTTATTTCTATATTTAACCCACTTTTATCCTACTTGTCTAATTCACCTTAGTTTCTCGTACTTATGTCTACCAACCATCTCATTGGTAAATGTTCTGAAAATTAATTCTCTTTTTCTAGCACATTTTCTTTCTCTATTTCTTTATTTTGGTTGTTGGGAAATAAACAGTAATTACTAGAATCCTAGAATGGGTGGCTTGTTAGAAAATGCAAGTAATTATTCCTTTTTTATTGCGAAGGACAAATTTGAATTCAAAAAAGTTCTTAATCAGCATGGAGGATGCTTAATTTGGGATGGAAGGAGTACTTCTTACGGGACAAACCAGAAAAGGAAAGTGTGATGCTCTTTCTGGTTTGTACGGAGCATCAAGTTGCTTGCTCATTTGGTTTCTAAGTTGCTATGAAAGACTGATGGTATTGGGGAGCCTAGGTTGTAGCTAGAGTAGATTTCTTTTATTCTTACAAATGGTTGGGCATTAGAAGTGGAAATCCATGAGCTATGTGAAATTATTGGTATGTTCTCACAAAATGAATTTAGTATCTCCCTGATGATGCAGAATCTGTTTTAAAATTCAGCTTTGGAAGTATACTTGGCAAAGTCGGCCCTGCTTGTGAGTTTTCACCTCATCGTCACTGTCCTGTGAGGCTGTGACTTGTGAACCAGCTTGCTAGAAAGGATTTCAAAACCGTAATTAGGGATCATGAGATCGCTCTGGTTTTGCGTAGTGTTTGATTGGATAGAATTCCTCGTTCAGTGTCCAATTTTTTGATTGAACATTGTCAATGGGGGAGGGGATTTTATGCTGTTTATTTAGTTTGGGAGGTTGATGTAACAAGGGATGGAGTTTATTTCGTCCAACTTTCCTTTTTAGTCGTCTCAATTTTTTGGCCATTTAGGATTCAAAGACATTAAATTATTAATTGCCTAATTTCTCATCATACCCTTAAAAGTTAATATTTACTTGTTACTTTTTGATTCCTAATAACCTTCAATAAAGGGCATGAGTGGAAATCACAATACTAAATAATGGTTGTTGGAACATTTATTACAAATCTTAAAACTTTGAGCTTTTGTGTGATGGACAATATAAACGAGACGTAGGGAGTAATTTTACTGTTGGGAATCTTCAATTTTGAAGCAGTTTTGCAGCAGTTTGTTTTCTAGTGTATGTTGTCAGAGCTCATATAACAGTCTTGGAGCCTATACCTTGGTTTTGTGGAAACCCTCTAAAAGGAAGTTGCAAGGAACTTCATTCTTGTTATCCCCGGTCTGTGGTTGACTAGTGACATAAGATTCATATAAAAAAGTGATAACAAAGTTATATTTTGGTTGAATCCAAGTGATGTGAGCACCCATGGATATTGACAAGAACATGCCATTTTATTAACAAGTCCTGGAGTTCCATATGCAGTATATAGATAATACTTGCCGTGAAAATGTTCATTTTTTTCTGGACATGTTTGAATTAGGCATTTGTCAATATCATGCATATTGGATGATCTAATGCAATCATGATGATGTCATATACTGTAATGCATTTACATGAACTGATTCCTTTCCTATAAATCTAAACAAAAACATGGATGCCAATTGGATAGGCACTTCTGGTGGTTTGTGACTGGGAGTTGGCTGAGTCTAGGAAAAAGGATGCACTTGATCGAGCTAGAGTACGTGGAGAACAGCCACCGGCGGAGTTGCTTGCTGAAGAAAGGGGTTTACATTCAAGCATTGAGACGGATGTCAAAAATCTCCTGCAAGGAAAAACCTATGCTGAACTTGAAAATTTGCAGACTGAAATCGAGTCACAGATGCGCTCTGGTACGGCGAAGGTGGTCGAGTATTGGGAAGCTGTTATAAAGCGTCTACACATCTACAAGGCAAAGGTAACATTATGGTTATTAATGAAGTATTTTTTCTTTCTTTTTTTTTTTTAAATAAATAAATGCGGTGGTTATAGCACATATATCTTCCTTCAAAATAGTATGTATTTCTAGGAGTAGAGAAAAAAAAAAGATTAGAGAGATAAAAGAGATGAGATACATGAAGTAGTGAGTGGGTAGGCTGTTAGAAAAGAAGAGTGGGGGGGGGGGGAAGCAGGATCAGAGAAAACAGTGACGATTACATGAGAGAATTGTTTGCATAAATGAAGAAAGGATAAAATCACCAATTGCTTGTTATTTTTGCACTTGTTGAGCGCGTTTCACCTAGTTTCTTTGAAGATGATATGAATGCTCCTGATGTTTGTTGGTGTATGTATTGAAGACTTTCAACACTTATTTGCCTGTAGGCTTGTTTGAAGGAAATTCATGCCAAGATGTTGAGAAAGCATTTACAACGTCTTGAGCAACCATTGGGGAGTGAAGGGAACATGAAACGCGCTCGAACGCGGAGTCTTACACCCATTAAGGAGGAAGAAAATGATTATGATGGGACAGGTAATTACTGTTTTGACCTCAAAATATATTTCTTGTTTAGGTTGGATATATGGACATCAGTTAATAGCTCCTTCTGCAGATGATCAACCCCTTTCTCCAGAACCAATACCCGCTGAAGAACCCACTGAAGAGGGAGATGGAGAGGAACAAGAAGAGGATGGTTCATTCTCTCCTGAACTAATGCATGGTGATGAAACTGAAGAAGCTGTAGACCCTGAAGAGGACAGGGCTATCCTGGTAACTATTATCACCCTTTTCTCCTAACTATCCATGGACGGACAAAACAAAACAATATATTGACCTTGCCATTTTAATGAGCGATGCAGGAAAGGGCACGAGTGATTGTGCTGGAAGAGCAGCAGAGGCGAATTCAAGAAGCTATGGCAGCGAAACCAGCTCCCTCTGAGGATAATATGGAGATGAGGGTGGCCATGAAAGCCATGGGAGCAATGGAGGAGGGCGATGTTGTATTTGGCTATAGTGATGAAGTTAATCTGGATTCACAGGTACCACAGTACTTTTCTCTCCCTCTTTTCTTTCTCTATCTGCATTTGGAAGTGGTCAATTCAACTAAGCCTTTGTCTGGCCTGGCCAAATTAAATCATCTTTTTGCTGTTTAGTCTGGCCCAGTGCATTTTGAAATTGACGATTACAATTTCCATGATGTTGTAACATGACCAGCGGCAGACCCATGACCTTTTTCAAGCAGGTGCACAAATTACACTATAAAGCTTTGAAATGTAAACTGTGAAAGAAAAAAAGTGCTTGCTATGGGACTTGAACTCAAAACCTCAAGGGCCTAACACTTAACCCGCAAAACATAACAAACTATATAATTGAGTGGGTGTACTTGCACCCATATAGTTGAGCATAAGTCTGCCACTGAACATGACCCCCCCATAGAGCCATGGAAAAAGCAGGTGTGCAGAGAGTTCTTTTTTTAATTATATTTTTTCCCGGTATCAGATGCACTGTGTTTTTAATACATTTCATATTTTTTGATTCAGGTGTACTGGTGGCATGACAAATACCGGCCCAGAAAGCCTAAGTACTTCAACCGTGTTCACACAGGGTATGAATGGAACAAATACAATCAGACTCATTACGACCACGACAACCCGCCCCCTAAGATTGTGCAGGGCTACAAGTTTAATATCTTTTACCCGGATCTTGTTGACAAAACAAAAGCCCCTGTTTATACTATAGACAAAGATGGTGATAGTGCTGAAACCTGCATTATCCGGTTCCACGCTGGCCCACCATACGAGGACATTGTGAGTTTTCCCAGTTCTTTCCATTACTCCTCTGCGCATAATATATATCACACTTTCCTTTTTGGCCTGTCCCAAAAGAAATGTAGTCCTTCTAAAGAAGAGAATAGTCTTGGTGCATTTTTACCTTTGTACGCGCAATGTACAGATAAGTAGAGCACAATTCTTAAAAAAAGTTGTAAAGTCAAATGCGCATTTATTAACATCCAGAAGAAAATAAAAGAGAGTAACATATCCTGTTTATTGCAGGCTTTCCGTATTGTTAACAAAGAATGGGAGTACTCGCACAAGAAGGGATTTAAGTGCACTTTTGAACGTGGGATTCTGCATGTGTATTTCAATTTCAAACGTCACCGCTACCGTCGGTGATTTCTTTCTTCCATACGTCATGTCTCTCATTCGTGTTATGATACCTACCCGGTTCAGCAAGTTTTGGGGTTATTATAGGTATTTACAGTTGCAAATTTTTACTGATTTAACTTGGGCCCCGTTTGTTTCAGGGAAAATGAGGGAAAAACGTTTTTCGGAAAACGTTTTCCTCATTTTCCGGTGTTTGGTAGTTTTCCGGAAAACGTTTAATAATAATAATAATAATAATAATAATAATAATAATAATAATAATAATAATAATAATAATAATAATAATAATAATAATAACAATAACAATAACAATAACAATAACAATGACAATGACAATAACAATGATAATAATTATTATTATTGATGCCGCAGGAAATGTGCTTATCAATCTTCCTCCACGTGGCAGGACTGATCACCTGACTCCTTGACCTGAAAACTAGAACCCACGACTAGCCGGATGTGTCTCCGGCTTAGACCCTCGGGTGTGAGAGTAAGTATATGAATTGGAGAGCAAATAATGTATTGAACAAGAGTATTCAAATGACAAAATTGCAGTTACCTCATAACCGTTGTAGTGGAAATGTATTTATAGTTGATGTAGGTGGTATATTTGGTCGGGCTACTTGAGCTCCGAGATTTATGGGACAGTTATGCATCATGTGAACGTGTCCTGAATGGCTCCTGATTTGTAGGGAACCAGTTATGGTAAGAGTAATTGCACGTGCGCCTGTTACCGTTAGCTCGACGCTTTCTTTGGTAGATCGAGGTCGACACTTGGGGTTTGGTCGACCTGACTGTCGAGTAGAGTTGGGTCGTACCCGAAATATCTCTTGGATCATAAGGTTGGACTAAGTTAGGTCGGGACCTGGTAGGTCGGACAATGAACTTAAGTCGACTGATCAATAAGATGGGCATTGGGTCATGTGATAATTGGGCCTAGCCCACTGAGAATGTGGTGGCAATAATTGCTTGAGGACTGGGCTTTACTTGCTTGGCCCAGCTCGATACTTTTGGTATGTTCAGTGGCCCCCAACTTTCGAGTTGACTTTGTCGACTAGGAAGTTAAGGAAATTTTGACGAAGATTGTTGTGACTCGCAGGTCGCTACTCGTGCTGATATTTAGTCGACCAAGGGTGACTTGTCATAATCTGGGATGTCCACGACGAACGGCTAGATCTGGAAGAGCGCCGTTTTTCTGTAATGATTACAGTTTTGACGTTTGAGAGACCGTCTTGGAAAACGTTTCCGCATTCAATTAGGAAAATAAGACTTTTGATTTTTCCTTTTCCTCCATAATCTTGGAAAATATAAATACCAAACTCCTTCTCCATTTAGAACTTTTACCCTCTCCAACTTCTCGTGCAACTCCGGTGAAGGTAGCAGAAAAGAGCAATTGATTTAACCCGAGCTTTCGTCTCCGTCTGTATTCCCCTTCGTTCGAACTAATTAAGGTATTCTTCTTCATTCTCAATATTAGGGCTTTATTTCTGCTATTTCGCCATGGCTAGGACTTTTAGTTATGAGCCCGGAGCTTGATATGGTTACTGTAGTGTCAACCGTAGAGTTTATAAACACTTAAATGGAGAGTGGAGAGAGATGACAATGGAGGAATGTATTTCAATTTTGACCCGTTGGGGCTTGCGTTTCACTGAATTAACTTTGCCCGTGGGAGAGAACTTAGGTGCCCTAGAAACGAACGACCCAAGAGTTGTGTCCTTTCACCTCTTCCATGAGCTTCTTGACCATCTAGCTGTGTTCTATATCCCGGATTCCAATAAACCCTCTTTTCTTAGGAATATAATTGGCTTTCCGGAGGAATCTAGGTCGCCCCTTAGTGCGTCTACTAGGTCCCATGAGACTGTGTATAGAACTGATTCCCCTGTTTCCCCTTCTTCTTGTACAGATATGGCGACTCAAGGAGAAGCTAATGCCTCGACCTCATCAAGCCCACGTATAGTTGATGCCTTTGAGACTTCTGTTATATCTGGGAGGAATGAAAGGGGCTACGTGCCTAAAGGGCCAGAGGAAAGCAAAACTTTCCTTCCCGGCTATCTATGATCCACGACTTCTGTGAGGTGGACAAGGAGGAATTTGATGTCACCATTTACAGCAAGAAGGATTTTTTTAACCAGTTTGGTGGCACCTACAAGACAGATTCCACTAGGGTCGCCTTCTATTATGGTCAATTCGTGGCTGGCCTGAGATTGCCCTTGGACCCTTTTATAAACGAATTTCTAGAGTGTGCCAATGCCTTACCCCTCCAGCTGGGTGTCAATACGTGTAGAGTCTTGGTTTGCTTTGCAATGGTGTGCCGCTTCTTAGGGTATGAGCCTTGCATGAGGGTATTCAAAGAGTTTTTTGGTGTGAAATTTGATAAGTCCCACGGCATAAGCACCCCCTCAAAACCGAATTCCCCTAATTTGCCCAATAAAGCCAATGGTTGGAACTCTCATGTGGTAGTAGTGGAGAGTAGGTTAGGTTGAGAGTTTTCTTTACCTAGTGCAGACACTCAAGTAGTGAGAGAGGAGGATCAATGGGAGCCCTATTGGCACGCTGATCTACATAAGAAACTGGTCGAGCTGGTTGCCCAGAGACCCATC
Source organism: Adenophora triphylla var. japonica (assembly GCA_022495995.1). Taxonomy (NCBI): domain Eukaryota; kingdom Viridiplantae; phylum Streptophyta; class Magnoliopsida; order Asterales; family Campanulaceae; genus Adenophora; species Adenophora triphylla. The sequence continues at coordinate 267,565 of JAFEMH010001460.1, read as the reverse complement.
AGTTGGGAAGTTTTAGGAACCACCAAGAACAACTATATTCATGCTGGTATGATGCTTGGGGATGGAGATGTTGTGCCACTGATCCCCATAGTGTGGTGCTTAAGGTATCCGACCTGTGTAACCCATGCTCTGGGTAGGTTTGAGAAATAATAATAATAATTAAATAATTAAAAAATAATTAAATAATAATAATAATAATAATAATAATAATAAAATAATAATAATAAAATAATAATAATAAAATAATAAAATAATAATAATAATAATAATAATAATAATAATAATAATAAAACCATAATAATAAAATAATAATAATAATAAAATTATAAAAAACTAAAAATAATAAAATAATAAAAATAAAATAATAATAATTATAAAATAATAAAAATAATAATAAAAAAAGTAAAAAAATAATAAAAATAATAATAATAAAAAAATAAAAATAATAATAAAATAATAATAAAAATAATAATAATAAAATAATAATAATAATAATAAAATAATAATAAAATAATAATAAAATAATAATAAAATAAATAATAAAATAATAATAATAATAGTAAAATAATAATAATAATAATAATAATAATAATAAAATAATAATAATAATAATAATAATAATAATAATAATAATAATAATAATAATAATAATAATAATAATAATAATAATAACAATAAAATAATACAATAAAATAATAATAATAATATTAATAATAATAATAATAATAATAATAATAATAATTTTCCTTTTTCGGAAATCATTTTCCGGAAGTCATTTTCCGGAAAACATCATATTTCCGAAAAACGTTTTCTTTTTCCGAAAAACATTTTTCAGGAAATCATTTTTCGAAAGTTATTTTCCCCGAAACAAACGGAGCCTTATTATCGAAGTCATGTACAGCTTTGAATTTACCTTTAGTTTCTATCAACCCTGAAAGAGTATGAAAACACTCTTTGATTTTTCCTTTATATCTTTGTGACTCGGATATGAAAATTATAAATATTATCTTTGTAAATAAAATAGGTTAGGAATAATTGTGAATATTTGATTAACATATTAATAGTTTATTTTAGTTAGTATTTGATTTATTTAGGTAACTCTCAAGGAATGATTGATTGAGAAGATAAAGGTTGACTCCAAAGATTTCGGATATCAAGGAGTGATTGACTCCTTGTCAAACAAAGGAGTCAATGGTATATAAAAGGAGACATTGTCTTCCTGTGAAGTTACCAATTTTCAGAGAGTTTCAAATAGCTTCATTGAGCGATTTATTCCTTAGTGAATTGTGTTTGTTCCTTGAGAAAACAGAAAGTGTTTTGATCAAGGTTGTTTAGTGTTTCGTAGGGTTCATAGTCTTGAACCTAGTTTGATCTTTTTGTATTTCGTTACCTTTTCATTGTAAGTGTTTGTTATGCAACTTGTACTAAAAAACAAGTTGTAGTTTTATGAAAAGTTTCCAGTAAGAAGTTTCTTGCTGAAGTTAGAATTCCGCTATAATTTACATTCTGTTATTTTCGTTTTCTGGCAATTAGTTGTTAAGTCTGTTGTGTTGACACTTGTGTGCACAACTATACACACAAGTCTGTCCACAACTGTGACCAGTCCTAGCTACAAGACTTTCAATTGGTATAAGAGCCTACTCTCGACTCGACTGAGATCGATCTTTGAAAGTAGCCAAGATGGACTGCCAACATAATCGTAATAAACCTCCGACTCTGAATGGTTCTAACTATACCATTTTGAAATTGAAAATGATTATGCATATAAAGTACATTGATCATCGTGCGTGGGTAAGTCTTGTTAATGGCTATACTGCACCTGTAATTGAACTTACCCCATCCACTTCTGATGGAAAGGAAGAGAAAAACTATGGTCCTAAACCCATAGATACCTGGACTCTTGAGGAAATCGCACTGGCCAATTATAATTCTAAGGCAATGGGAGCAATCTCAGACCATGTGGATCCTCATATGTACAGTTTGTTCTCAACTCAAACGGTTGCCAAAACCGCATGGGACATACTTCAGCTTCATTTTGAAGGACCGGTCAGTGTTAGAAAAACTAAGCTAAGAACATTGATGTCTAAATTTGAAACTTTAAGGATGGGAGAAAATGAAACAATTAAAGAGTACTCTGCTAAGCTATTGGACATCTCTAATGAATTTTTTTCATTGGGTGAATCTATATCCAATTCGAGACTTGTTAGCAAAGTACTCAGAACACTCCCTGAAAAGTTATCATGAAAATTTCTGTGATTGAGGAGACTCAGGATGTCCAAACTGTTGGACTTGATATCATCCTGGGTATTTTGACAAATTTTGAATTGAATCTTGGTGTACAAGAGGCTAGCAGAGCAAACTCTATGGCTCTTGCTAGTGCTCTCAAGGTATCTCAAAACCTTGTGCAATTGTCCAAAGACATTGATGAATCGAACCTAGGAGATGATGAGTGTGCTTTGATCACCCAAAAGTTCAACATCATGTTGAAAAAGAAACGATTCACTAAGTTTCCAAATTCTGCACACTCTACTCCACTTACGGTTGATTCATCAAAGAAGGAATTTGTTGCTAAAAAGCCTGCATCTGAAGGTAAAAAACCCATTGATTCTATTCAATGTAGGGCTTGGAAAGGATTCGGACATTACGCCAATGAGTGTGCTAATACACTCAAAAAGCGTGGAATGAGTTTCTCAGCGACCTTAAGTGACTCCGACGATGATGATCAGACTGCAAATGTGTATATGGCATTCGTCTCAGGTCACACTGTCTGATAGTGATTCTGATGAGGAAGTTGTGCAACATGCTGATCAAACAACTTACTTCACAACTGACTACACAACTGAAAACAGTGTGTACACCTGTTTAAACTCCTCTATTGCTGATGAAAATAAAAATGATCCATCAGAAGAGGAGTGTGCCACCTATGAGGATTTGCACAATACTTATGTTGAGCTCCACTCAGAATGGTCTAAACGAATGGAGCAACTCAAAGTATTTAAACAGGTAAATGAGAAACTAACGGCTGAAAATATCAAATTAAAATCAGAAGTTGAGAGTTTGTCAAAAGAATGTGACTCTCAAAAGGACTCCATAGCTAAGTTAGAAGTTTTACTCACAAAGAAAGATATGAAATGTGAAACTTTTAAAACAAATCTTGAAAAAGAAACTAACACCCTAACAAGGCTAAATTCGAGTAAAGCCAAGTTAGACGAAGTTTTGAAAATGGGAAATCAAGGAAAAGTAGGAATTGGCTATGGAGATTCTGGTTTTGTAAAAGAAGGGGCAAGCACATCGAAAGTTCAAAAGGCGAAAACATATCCCTCGGGTAAATTTGTTCATAATGCTGCAAGCAAACAAAACAGTAAGAGGAGGTATGCGTGTCACCATTGCTTCGCTCCAGGTCACATTCGACCGTACTGTTACAAATTGAAACAGGAACTGGGTTTTGGAAATGTGCGTGGTCACATGGGCAGACAGTTGTGTATACAACCCAACACACAACAGCACTCACAGCTGTAGCGATGCGTGAAATTTTAACATCTGGGAGTCGCCACTTATTATTTATTTAGGAAAAACAATAAGACAAACCTTTTTAATTTTAGAGAGATTTGAGGGTTCGGGGGTTAAGTTATGGAATGGATAGGTCAAGGAGCATCCATTCCACCCGATTCGAAGATCGGTCTTGCCAATCAAGTATTATCAATCTTTTTAATTTAACAATAAAATAAAGGAACAAGAAAACCCTAATCAATTTCTTGATTAGGAATGTCGGATTACATGCTTCGAGATCGCCTCCATGGATTGAAGGGACTCTAGGCCAATCCTTTTGATGGGATTACACTACTCTAAAATCCAATAGAGAGGGGTTGAGAAAAAGAGAGTAAAAGTATAGGAATTTACCTTGTGTTTGGGGAGTATTTGATTTAGAACATGGTTCTAAGATGGATTCTCGGTCGAGAAGTGATTCGAGTAGAGTTTCGACTCAATATGAGAGTCAAATCTTGATGCGGACAGAGCTTTGCCTCAATCCTTGATTCGGGTTTTGATGTTTGTTGATCAACAAGGTTGATAAACAAACTTTAGGTGATTTTGGGGTGATTTTGGAGTGATTTTGTAGGAATCTTTCAGGGAGAGAAACCAACAAAATGTGTGTGTTGTGTGTTTCCGATCGTGGATCGGGGACCTCTTAAATACTGAAAGTCATCAGGTATTTATAGGGGTTTAAAAGTTAGAGGTGGAGAGGTAAAACACTTCTAGGAAGGTTCCAGAACTCAGATGTGATTGGAGAACCGGATGGGATAAGATTTTATCAAGAAAAGAGTTTGAAACGGAGAAGGATTGTGATTCTGCATATCCTGCAGAGGGGTTATCTCGCGCGAGACACGTATGTCTCGTGCGAGACAACTAGTCGGTTGACTATTTTGTCCTCTTCAGTTATTCTGTTAGTCAGTTAGGTCAAAAACTAACGAGGTTAGTTAGAAACTTAACGAAACATGACGAAACTGATATGCTTTCATCAAAACATAAAAGAGAGACGAAAAGTAGTGTAATCATGTATTATTGGTTCATAATGGGGTGTCTACAACAGCCCAAAGCTGGGAGGAAAACTGCCTGGGTAAGAAAGGATACTATGAACTGCAGGTTGCCTTCACCTCTCTGAAGAGCAGTGTGGAAGGGTCCTGGTATTTTGACAGTGGCCGTTCTCGCCACATGACATGAACTCGTGAAAATTTCAACGAGTACACTCCATTCGTAGGAGGAAAGGTAAATTTTGGTGGAGGAGCTCAAGGTAAAGTGATTGGCAAAGGTACGTTGAATGTATCAGGTTTGCCCCATCTCCACAATGTCCTTCATGTTGAAGGACTCAAGGCAAATTTGATAAGCATAAGTCAATTGTGTGATGATGACTTATTTGTTAAATTCGATAAGTCCAGTTGTGAAGTCTTTGATAATAAAAATGTGTGCATTTTAACTGGTGTTCGATCCTCTGATAACTGCTACAAAGTTGGTAGCACTGTGTCATGTTTTTCCACTAAAATGGATGAGACAACTATTTGGCACCAAAAGCTTGGTCAAGCTAGTGAGAGAAAAATCAGAGATTTAATCAATTTTGGGGCTGTAAAAGATTTGCCCAAACTGTACTTAAAAAATTTAAGTGTGTGTGGGTCTTGTCAAAAAGGGAAACAAACCAAAGCAAGTCATAAAAAGGTCCAAAACCGTGGGACCTCAAGATGTCTTGAATTGATCCACACTGACCTTATGGGTCCTATAGAGGTGGAAAGTTTGTCTTAAAAAAAAATATTGTTTTGTGTGTGTGGACGATTTTTCTAGATATACTTGGGTCATTTTTTGAGGGAAAAATCTAACACCATCGATGAATTTAAGATTTGGTACAAAGGGTCAAAAACTTATATGGTTTAAAAGCCATTAGAGTCAGAAGAGATCATGGTACTGAATTTGAAAATGCCTCTTTCTCAGCTTTTTGCGATTCAAAGGGAATTACTCATGAGTTCTCAGCCCCCAAAACCCCTCAACAAAATGGGGTAGCGGAAAGGAAAAATTGCACATTGCAAGAAATGGCTAGAGTAATGTTGAGCTCTAAAAATCTGTCTAAAAAGTTTTTGGTAGAAGCTGTGAACACAGCATGTCATGTGGGGAATCGTGTCTTTCTAAGGATTGGAAGTACCATGACTCCCTATGAGATTCTTCTTGGGAAGAAACCCACGGTAAAATATTTTTATGTTTTTGGGTGTATTTGTTACATCTTAAATGACCGTGAGTATCTTTCTAAGTTTGACTCCAAAAGTGACAAAGCCATTTTCCTTGGATACTCAACAAACAGTAGGGCATTTAGAGTGTATAATCTCAAAACCAAGACAATAATGGAGTCCATAAATGTTGTTTTTGATGATGCTACTGATCTTAATGTCAAAACTGTTGAGGATGATATTACAGGTTGTACCTGGGAGCCAGAACCAGTTCATAACGAATCTGAACCAGCAGAGGTGAATGAAAATGCAGAAACGCCTGCTGTGCAAACTGTTGTACAGCCAGTTGTTCACACAACTGACAACACAAGTGGTCAAACAGCTGATGACCAACGTTCAGATTCTGAAACTGATGAAGAAGATGTGAGCAGAGAAGGTGACATATCCTCCAGAATACAGGGTAATCATCCTACTTCTCAGGTCATTGGGGGAGTGGATGAAGGAATGAAGACACGAGGGAAAAAGGTCAATTACCGTGAACTGGCAGGTTTGTTAAGTGTACAATCCGTGTACACTCAGGCGAGATCTTGTTATTTTGTTGCTAATTATGAGCCAAGGGTCCTATAGAGGTGGAAAGTTTGTCTCAGAAAAAATATTGCTTTGTGTGTGTGGACGAATTTTCTAGATATACTTGGGTCATTTTTTTGAGGGAAAAATCTAACACCATTGATGAATTTCAGATTCGGTACAAAAGGGTCAAAAACTTATGCTCCCTCCGTCCCGGACCTTGGTGCCTAGTTTGACTTTTCACGTAAATTAAGGAGGGAGTATTATATTGAAAGTGTTGTGAGTGTGAAATAAAATAAGAGAGAGAATGGGTGGAGGGAATAGTAAATTATAATGGTGTTGTGAGTATTAAAATAATGTAGGAGAGAGAATGAGTGGAGGGAATAGTAAAGATTCCTTTCCATTTTAGGAAATGTGCACGTAGGTTTGGGACGCCCAAAATGGAAAGTGTGCACGTAGGTATGGTGGGACGGAGGGAGTATGGTTTAAAAGCCATTAGAGTCAGAACAGATCATGGTACTGAATTTGAAAATGCCACTTTCTCAGCTTTTTGCGATTCAAAGGGAATTACTCATGAGTTCTCAGCCCCCAAAACCCCTCAACAAAATGGGGTAGCGGAAAGGAAAAATCGCACATTACAAGAAATGGCTAGAGTAATGTTGAGTTCTAAAAATCTGTCTAAAAAGTTTTGGGCAGAAGCTGTGAACACTGCATGTCATGTAGGGAATCGTGTCTTTCTAAGGATTGGAAGTACCATGACTCCCTACGAGATTCTTCTTGGGAAGAAACCCACGGTAAAATATTTTCATGTTTTTGGGTGTATTTGTTACATCTTAAATGACCGTGAGTATCTTTCTAAGTTTGACTCTAAAAGTGACAAAGCCATTTTCCTTGGATACTCAACAAACAGTAGGGCATTTAGAGTGTATAATCTCAAAACCAAGACGGTAATGGAGTCCATAAATGTTGTTTTTGATGATGCTACTGATCTTAATGTCAAAACTGTTGAGGATGATATTACAGGTTGTGCACAGGAGCGAGAACAGTTCATAACGAATCGAACCGGCGAGGTGAATGAAAATGCGGAAACGCTTGTGCAAAGCTGTTGTACGGCCGGTTGTTCACTGGCCCGACAACACAAGTGGTCAAACAGCTGATGACCAACGTTCAGATTCCGAAACTGATGAAGAAGATGTGAGCAGAGAAGGTGACATATCCTCCAGAATACAGGGTAATCATCCTACTTCTCAGGTCATTGGGGGAGTGGATGAAGGAATGAAGACACGAGGGAAAAAGGTCAATTACCGTGAACTGGCAGGTTTGTTAAGTGTACAATCCTTGTACACTCAGGTGAGATCTTGTTGTTTTGTTGCTAATTATGAGCCAAAGAATGTCATGGAAGCCTTGAAAGATGAAAACTGGATTAATGCAATGCAAGAGGAACTAATTCAGTTTGAGAAAAATGACGTTTGGCTCTTAGTTCCTAGGCCCTCTCACGTCAATGTGATTGGGACCAAATGGATATTTAAGAATAAATCTGATGAACAAGGCAATATAATAAGGAACAAAGCACGTTTGGTGGCTCAGGGCTACACTCAAATGGAAGGGGTGGACTTTGATGAAACATTTGCCCCCGTATCCCCCATTGAGTCCATCAGATTGTTGCTAGCTATTGCATGCTACTTGAAAATCACTCTACATCATCAGATGAATGTTAAGAGTGCGTTCCTAATTAGTGTGCTAAATGAGGAAGCTTTTGTTGAGCAACCTAAAGGGTTTGAGGAGCCTTCCAAACCCAATCATGTGTATAAGCTGAAAAAGGCACTCTATGGTCTTAAACAAGCCCCAGAAGCTTGGTATGGCAGACTAACAGAGCACCTAATTCAACTTGGTTTTAAAAGAGGAGAGGTTGATAAGACTTTGTTTGTTTTGAAAAATACAAAGGGTATGCTTGTTGCTCAAATCTATGTGGATGACATCGTTTTTGGTGCTACTACTAATGACTTACTTGAAATGTTTGTTAAAAGTATGACATCCACATTCGAAATGAGCATGGTTGGGGAACTGAAATTCTTTCTTGGTCTCCAAATTTCTCAAACAAAAGAAGGAATGTCAGTTTCACAATCAAAGTATGCCAAAAATTTAGTAAAAAAGTTTGGTCTTGAAAATGCCTCACACCTGAAAACTCCTATGGGATCATCTCAAAAGCTTTGTAAAGATGAAGAGGGTGAAAGTGTTGATCATACCCTCTACAGGAATATGATAGGGAGCTTGCTGTACCTTACAGCTAGCAGACCTGACATAATGTTCAGTATGTGTATTTGTGTTAGGTATCAAGCTGACCCCAAAGTATCCCACTTGAAAGCTGTGAAACGTATCATAAGATATGTTGGGGGTACCACTCATTTGGGGTTAAGCTACACAAAAGATACCAACACAAATTTGGTGGGATTCAGTGATTCCGACTGGGCTGGCAATACATATGATAGGAAGAGCATCACGGGAGGGTGTTTCTATCGAGGGAATAATCTTGTGTCTTGGTTCAGTAAGAAACAAAACTGTGTTTCTTTGTCTACTGCTGAGTCAGAATATGTGACAATAGGTAGTTGTTGTACCCTATTGTTGTGGATGAACCAAATGATGAAGGATTATGGATTGAAAAGTGAAACCCTAACTGTTTTTTGTGACAACATGAGTGCCAAGGATATTGCTAAGAATCCTGTTCAACACTCTCGTACAAAGCACATAGACATTAGGCGCCACTTCATAAGAGATCTTGTTGAACAAAGAATTATTACTCTTGAACATGTTGGAACAACAGATCAACTTGCTGATATATTTACCAAGGCTTTGGATTATGAGATATTCTCTTTCCTTAAGAACTATCTCGGATTGTGTGATCACAGGTAACTGCACAACTGTGCAGTCAACTAACTGCATCTCTGTATAATTGTATATTACAGAAAACAAAAAAAAAGGTCGTCTTTCCTGCATTCATTCATTGCACGATTATCTCTTGTGATCACTTGATTAGTTGTATATGTTGACTCTTCTTGACTCTTGAAAGTGAGACCCCTCTTAACTTGGTGAGAATTATCCCTTGTTAAAAATTCTCGTTTGATATCTATCATGGAGTGGGTGTCTAATCTAAGGTCATTGAGAAAAGGAACAAGCTGCCTCCATTCATTTTGAAGCTTTCACTCATGTGCTCAATGCCAATGACTTATTGTGCATCACTTGGGATAAAAATTTGGGCAAGCACTATGGTGTGAGTGTGAACAGCTCCTTCTCAGTGACTGATTCAATGTCTAAAATGGAGACATTCTAAAGGCTACATGATTGAGGGTGTTTTTCTCATCGATTTCTTGGTGTTCACGTTTTGTCAATATATTCTCTAATCATACCATGTTGCAATTTATTGAGATCAAAATCTTCACTGTGTGTGCATGCTCTCTCATTCTAGGCATATATCTCATTTAGGACATTCGAAATCCTTGGCAAATTTATGATCAAATTTCTGTGTAGCTCATATGTTGTTCACATAATACTTCTATTGTGTTTAATAATTCTCGTGTGACATGGTGTTTTAACTGTTCTTGTTGTCAAAGGTGACAGTATGGGAGATTAAGGAATCAATGGAAAGTTTCCTTCTTGGATTATGGAAAGCAAATCGTGTCACAAAATTTGGTATAGTGTTTTTGTTTTTCATTCCTTAATTTTTATTTATGGAAGTTCAAAGGGGCAATCTACACCAAGCATTTCGGTTTGTCCTTCCTTATTCATCCTATGTTTCCATTCCCAATGTTTGTGATCATTATATCTCATTAAGTGTGGGCTTTTAATACTTGTTCATACAAGTCTTTTCACAACCACCCTCACAACTCTCATCACTTTTCCCAGTTCTCTCTCTCTCTTACCGTTCTTTTTCAGAAAATCCATGGCGTCATCCTCTTCTTCTCCGACGAAGTCTCGTCTCAACGCCATTGCTGCTGATCACATCGGCGAACCCCAATCCGGCGGTCCCATTGACGTGGAACATCTTAGCCACCCTCAATCGGCTATCAATGTGGATGATCCCGCCGTACTTGAAGCTGTTCAAGATGCTCGCCTCCCCCCTCTGCCTGGTTCTCGAAGGTCAAACCGGTTGATTGACTCCGGTAAGTCAGCTCTTTTCCGAAGATCGAAGCCCTCTGCTGCTCCTAAAAATAATTCTAGGGTTTCAAACCCTTCCAAATCAAAGGGTGCTGGTGCACGTCGACGGTTGGTATTGCATGACTCCTCTGATGAGGAGGATCTCCCCCAAGATGTTCCTCCAACTGTTGGGTTCGATGAGGACGATCAGCCCCTGATTACTCTGATCAAGAAAAAATCTCCGGCGATAGAAAGAATTCCGGCTAGGGTTCAGACCAAGGCTTCGGCAAAGGTTCAATGCTCCCCTACGGCTAGTTTTCAGGGGGAGATGAGTTCAAAAAGGGTTACAGGAAGCGCCTCAAAGGCTGATACTGTTCCTGTTATGGCTGAGGAAGGGTCGTCGTCATTGCCTGAAGATTCAAGTGATGAATCTGCATCCCTGGGGTCGGAAGATACTCTCAGTAACTCTGAGATTTGCAGCCACAAGAAACAACGGATGTCCTTTCCTGTGCAACCTGCTGCACTCTCTGTTGTGCACACAACTGATCATGCAAGCGGCAGCAGGTCCATCTCCAAAAAGGTTATCCGGAAGCGTAAGTCCTCTGTTTATATTCCTGATTCCCCGTATGAACTGAATGCAACGTATAGCCCCCTGTTTTATTCTCCTGAGGCTGAAAGCCGATACTCCTTAAACTTGCATAGGGGATTTGTGGTAGAAAAAAAATAGGAATATGGAGGTTTTTTAAAATCTTGTGTTAGAATTCTATGCAAATCTAACCCGGGATATTGGTGATGAGAGATCTCCTAACTTTGGGAGAGTATTTGTTAGGGGTGTTGTGGTTGATTTTAGCCCATCTAGAATTAACGCCTTTCTGTGTACCCCGGATTTTTCTCTTGAGGAACTGCCTACCAACATAGATGAGGCTGTGCGTACTGTCACTAGGGGAAAGATTTCGAAGTGGACTGCTGGTTTTAGGACTACCCTTCTGTCCAAGTTATTAGTGTTTTTGCATCATGTGATGAGAACAAACTGGTTACCCACCTCTAACTCCTCTTCCGTCACTAAAGATCAGATCATGTTTATGTTTCGGATCGGTGAGGATAAATTTAATTTGGGGCAGGATATTTTTGAATCCGTGTTAAGTTTTGCAGAAAACACAAACACCTCATATTCTCTCTCTCACCCCAGTTTAATTTATGGGATGTTAAAGGATCAAGGGGTGGAGGATATCCCGAGGGAAAATCTCTCTATAATCTCTGAGCAATTTAAAATCCCCAGGACAATGGATGACCCTTCAAGAATCAATGATCTGGCCAAATTTGGCATTGTTCCTCCTCCCTCTACTGCTGCTCAAGTTTCTGTGCCACCAGTTGTGCACACAACTGGGCACACATCTTCTGTCACTCCTGCTGCTCCAGTTGGTCCCAGTTCAATCCATGGGCAAATTGCTCTGTTCAGGGCTCAGATTATATCTCACAGAGCTGATATTGAAAGTAAACAGGTCCTTATCTCATCCTGCAAGGCTGAGATTGATGGTAAACAACTTCTTATTGCCGGATTGGAGAAGAGCATTGTTGAGTTAGAATTTGTTCTTGGTGGTTCCTCTCAAAAAGGGGGAGAGGTTACATGTGCATGGGGAGTTACAGATGCTGGACTCGAAGATCATCTCCAGTTTGATATAGAAGGAGATGTTTAAGACGCAGTAAACTCCGCTGCCCGTTTGGATTTTGAGTTGGAGACATTGGGTGAAGACTCTTTTGGTGGTATCTGAGTCTGCTTTGAAAAACATTGGTTTACTGTTTTTTGGTACTTTTTTAAAACATTTGGTTTACTAGTTTGGGTTGTAATAACTTTTGAACTCCGTATTTCTTAGTGGTAAAATAGTGGGTAGTTGCTTTGAATTTTAATGTTAACCGTTTGTTTTGCATGTTTTGATCCGAACCACAAAGATAGGGGGAGATTGAAAGAGTATGAAAATACTCTTTGATTTTTCCTTTATCTTTGTGACTCGGATATGAAAATTATAAATATTATCTTTGTAAATAAAATAGGTTAGGAATAATTGTGAATATTTGAATAACATATTAATAGTTTATTTTTAGTTAGTATTTGATTTATTTAGGTAACCTTCAAGGAATGATTGATTGAGAAGATAAAGGTTGACTCCAAAGATTTCGGATATCAAGGAGTGATTGACTCCTTGCCAAACAAGGAGTCAATGGTGTATAAAAGGAGACGTTGTCTTCCTGTGAAGTTACCGATTTTCAGAGAGTTTTAAATAGCTTCATTGAGCGATTTATTCCTTAGTGAATTGTGTTTGTTCCTTGAGAAAACAGAAAGTGTTTTGATCAAGGTTGTTTAGTGTTTCGTAGGGTTCATAGTCTTGAACCTAGTTTGATCTTTTTGTATTTCGTTACCTTTTCATTGTAAGTGTTTGTTATGCAACTTGTACTAAAAAACAAGTTGTAGTTTTATGAAAAATTTCCAGCAAGAGGTTTCTTGCTGAAGTTTGAATTCCGCTGCAATTTACATTATGTTATTTTCGTTTTCTGGCAATTAGTTGTTAAGTCTGTTGTGTTGATACTTGTGTGCACAACTGTGCACACAAGTCTGTCCACAATTGTGATCAGTCCTAGCTACAAGACTTTCAAACCTTGTTGTCATAACACTTATATAGAGATGAAGAAGTGTCGTATATTATTTGTGTTTGGCTAGCTTCTTTTATAGCTACCAAAGATTGATGGAGGATTTATGAGTATGTATGCTACTGCCAATACTGAAGAAACAATGATGAACTTAAATAACACAACCAATGATGGCACTTAATATTTTTTTTGTTTGTTTTCTCTTGCCTCATTTTATAAAATATGTACATCATTCCCCTTATTAGTGAGTTTGCTAGGTTTTGATTTCTCATTGGATACTAGAGCCACGTGGCATGTCATTATTTGTCCAATGAAACTATGAAGCAACAAATATTCTTCAACCATGTGGGGAGTGTTTCTCTATGGGGTTTGAGACCACTACCATTTGTCTGCATAGCAGTTTTGATGGTGTACGGCGGTTGTTGGATCTTGATTTGAGGGTTGGATCGCAATTTTGCCAATCATTACATACACAATGACCGTCTATTTGGTTGTTGGATCTTGATTTGAGCATTGGATCGCAATTTTGCCAATCAGACCGTCCATTTGAAATAGATTAACCTTGAACCTTTGGATAACATGGATTGCCTATCTGAATTAGTGACTTTAGAGTACATGTGAGATGTTAGATTTTGTTGGATCTTATTTTGTAATTTAAGGTAAAGTGGTTGATATAACTATCATTGGAGTGTTGGAAACATTAGAAACTTGATTGTCAATACATTTGTTGATTTTGAGTTTACCTGACAACAGTTAAAATACTTGTTTCATAATAAATGTTGCATTTGACTTGTCTTACATTTAAAAAAAAAATGTATTTTACTTGTATGTGCATTGATTGTATAGTGTCAAAAGTGCATTAAAACTATTTCTTTAGAAATGCATCATTTATTTAGATTAAAAAAATTGCTACTAAGGGAGTAAATTTTAAAAATCTGATGAAAACAAAAACTTATCTTTTGACTATGGATAATTATTTTTCATATTTTTTTCTCGTCAAAATTCAATCAATTAACCACTAAAATGACTATAATTTTGGGACGAAGAGTATTTAATCGCGATGATATCTGTAAACTTTATTATTTTTTTTTTTTTTGAATATTATGTCTAGCCAAGTTGGATGAATTGGAAAGTGTGGTAAAATATTATAATGTGCAACCATATTACCTCTATTAATTGTTATATTTATTCTCATGTGTGAATTTAACTCATATTTATGTGACTATATAATGGTGCATTCACATAGGCCGAACTTGAATATTACTTCCTCCATTCGGGATCAACATTTTTAAGAATGTTATACTCCCTCGGTCCCGAAATGATATTTCCAATTTTTGTTGTTAACTCGGTCCCGAAATGATCTTCCCATTTTTTGTTGTTACTATAAGGTACTTTGAGCTAATAAATTTACGTTGATTTAATTCTAAAACTAGTTATTGATTGATACACCAATATAAATACTATCAATAACAAATTTTAGAAGTTCATTAGGATAATTAAATTCTAAAATTATTGGTCAAATTAAGTTTATATTAACAACATAATAAAAAAAAGAAAATCTGTTCGGGACAGGATATATTAGTTTGTGCATTGCTAATACAGTGGTACAATTATAATAATCTTATTTCCTTATTTATTTAGAAACTCAACATTTATTTTATTTCGGGAGGAATCAAAAAGAAAACTGAGACATTTGTTATGGGACGGAGGAAATATTATAGTGCACAACAATATTGATCTTTTTTTTAAAAAAAAAAATTCAACACACAAGTACTACTGAAAAGTCCTGATTTCTACACTTGCCTGATCAGAAACCTCTTCTTGGTTCACCATCTCCGGTATCAATTGGAGTTCTTGAACAACTTCCTTCATGCTAGCAGGTCTCTCTCCTGTCTTCTCTCTCAAAAGTGCAAGCAGCAAGAAAAGCTTCAAGCTAGTCATTACCTGAGAAGAAGGTGTTGGAAAAATTCGTTATATGTGAAGGAAATTTTGTATTTTCCTTACATGAATCGTTTGTCGTTTGACAAAGATTATTGTGGGTTCATGTTCCATGTTGTGAGAACATGAAAATGAAATATCTAGATGTCCAATTTGGTATTGGATAAGAAAGATATGATAGCTCAAAGTTGATGGGTTGAAAGTGTAACTTTTGAAACTTCATCAAAATATTGATGTTCCATAAATCCAAATTATTAAGGAATTAATTGGATATTGATGATGTTTCATAAATCCAAATTATTAAGGGATTAATTGGATATTGATGTTCCATAAATCCAAATTATTAAGGGATTAATTGGATACATACCAAGAGTCTTGGGGTTACAAATTGAAAGGACCTTCATATAAAATCCTAGGACTTTTGGTGGAGCTAAATGAGAGTTACCCACAACATGAAACTAGAATGTTTTTTCATCAATCTTTCCATCCTCCCTCTTGCAATTTGTTATCTTTTTCCTTTGGCCTCCTAGAGAAATATCCATGGTGATTTTGTCCAAGCATAGGGAAATTCGCCGAAAAACTTTAAGTGCAAAGTTGTTCCGGTTCATCCGTTTTATCCTGGGAGACTAACGTCCATTGAAGACCTCGAGCACTCGTAGTGAGGGGGCGAATTAGTCTTAAGGAGAGTGTGTCACACACGACTCGGATTCAAGCAAATTCAAGATGACGATTCAAGGAGGTTACGACACGGATTCAAGCAAACTCAAGACAATGAATTTACGATTTTCTCTTTATTATTTTTATGTTGTATATTATATTTCAATTCATTGTAATTCTTTTCTCATTTGTGCTCGATTGTATAGATTTTGTCTAACAATCTTAAGACTAATTCTCCTATTTGAGAAAGAATTACAGATTTGAAAAATTCGGTGGATCAATGACCACAAGAGAAAAGATGTAAAGAGATGGCAAAAAGAGACGGAAAATTGATGGAAAAGAAGCAAATTTCCAGCACAGATTTTCTATGACCATCTGTGGAAAAACTTTATTTCCCGGTTCGTTAACCGTTGGATCGATCTGAAATTTGGTGTGCATGTTCACGACTCATAGAAGAAGATTCTGAACGGTGGAGATTGGAATCTATAAGGTGAAAGTGAAGATAAAAATTTCGGATCAGAGCAGTTTTTGTGAACTAAAACATTTTTTTAATTTCTGTTTAATGAGATTAATAAAGATGGAAAGATTGTGTTGGAATTCTTGTATTTGAGGTATGAAGTTCATAGGTCTATGACTTTGTAGTTTCTTGGGATTGAACGAATTCGGCAAAGGGGTAAAACATGTCTGAGGGTCTCTGCTCGAGGGCGGCCGCGCTCATGGCCAAGGGCGACCGCGCTACATGGCCGAGACTCGACTTGAATTTGCTGAATTAGTGTGCGGCCGCGCTGTGGGCGACCGCGGTCGCGCTCGTGACGGGCCTTGTGACGTCCTGGGCCGAATTTCTGTGCTAAAACCCTAAGATTACCTCACATATATAATTCCCTCTCCCTTCAGCCGTGAATAATATGAGAGATTAAGAGAAAAACCTATTTTTCTCAAGTTTCTTTCATTGTTAATTACTCCCGTTCATAGAGATTTGTTCGTGAGATTCAAGGCGACTGAGATAGGGCCGCCGGTGACTACCTACCTGTGTGCTGCATTGTGGTACGTAGTCCGTGATCGTTTTATCCTCGGAGAAATTTGCCTGTACCTGAGTTGCACCAATTGGGGGCAATATTTTCTCTTAGGACAGTCTTCCTAAGGCGACTCGATCAAATCACGATAAGTTTTCTAACTGTTTGTTCTTCTTGTTTCTGTCTGTTTTCCTGATCCTGTTCCTTGGCTTTCGGTTTTGCTATTGGCTTAATTGGTACGTTTTGACTTGATCAATAAAATCCCCTACTGTTGATTAAATCGTTGTTTAATCTGTGGTGCTTATAATTTAATTTCCAACAGTCTAAGAGAAAATAGTATTTTATTTGATCATGTCTGGTGGTTCCTCTAGCTCTCCCTTTAAGTCCCTAGTTGACACCTCTGATCTTCCGGAGAAGTTTGGTGGTAAGAACTTCAAGCGTTGGTCCGAACGCATGAAGATCATTTGTCAATTAAGGGTATGTACAGTATGATGACATCTAAATGTCCCGCTACGAATGGTGATGATCCAGTTAATGTGGCTGCTTTGTTAAAGCTGTGGAAGGAGCGGGGACGATGTTGTTCGAGGATGCATTACATCGGCTTTGTCGAATGCACTCTTTGATGTTTATTGCTCTGCTCCTCTCAGCTGCGCGTCCTTTGTGGGACTCGCTTTCCAAGAAGTACGGCACCGATGAATCCGGTGTGGAAAAGTACCAAGTGGGAAAGTTCTGAATTATCACATGAGTGAGGGCAAGTCGGTTACCGATCAAGTGCACGAACTCCAAATCATTTTGCAATCACCAAGGATGCGACATGGGACTTCCCGATAAGTTCGTTGTCATGGCTATCATTGAGAAGTTTCCCTCGATCTTGGGGAATTTGGTATGACCCTCAAGCATCGTCTTGGAAGCTTGTCACTCAATGAGTTGATGAATGCAATGCGATTCGGGAGGTGCATAACGGTAACCAACCAGAGTGTAATACTGTGGAGAGTTTGCTTGCTAACATGATAACCGGTAAAAGCAAGTTTAAAGGAAAAGGTGTGAAAACTTCTAAGGATAAAGAAAACCATGATAAGCTTAAAGTTAAGAAAAATAACTTTAGGAAGCCAAAAGCAAAACAGGCTCGCTGGAATTGTGGAGAAGGTGGACACTTTTCTAGGATTTGCCCGTCCAAGAAAGGAAAAGGACCACAAGCCTCTGGCGATGACCATCCTGCCGTCAACATGGTGTTGGGTCCGAAGGATTATGATGATCACGACTTCTAACGCACCTGGAGTTGACGCTCGACCTGCAATGTTACAAAGTATGTAACTTCTTATCCACGAAATCTTTCTTGTCTATGAACCCAACGAGTGGCTAGTTGACCTGGGGCAAATGTGCACGTTTGTGCTGATAAATTGCTATTTGTGTCTTACCGGCCCGACCGTGGTAGATCGGTGACGATGGGGAACTCTAGTGCTGCAAAGGTGCTTGGGGCTGGACGCGTGGACTGAGGTTTCCCAATGGGCGCATTCTTACCTTGCATCGAGTGTATCACGTTCCGATATTCGTCGCAACATTATTAGTGATTCTAGTCTAGTTAGGGAAGGATTTGAGATTTCATTTAAGTGTAATAAGGTTATAATTTTGGATTACGGTAGTTTTTGTGGGGAAAGGTTATTCCTCGGATGGTTTATTTAAAATTAGAGTTGAAAGCGATGTTTGTTCGCACAACAATAATTTTAGTTCTATTGATTATCTGTTTCGTATTCCATTGAATCTTCAAATGTTTGGCATGGTCGTTTAGGACATATTAACTATGATTACGTGAAAAGAATGATGAACTTAGATATTATTCCTAAACATGCTATTGATAAGAATTCTAAATGTCATGTATGTGTTGAAGCTAAATCTACAAAGGTCCGTTTAAGTCGGTTGTGAGAAATTCTGAAATTCTAGATTTAGTTCATGCCGATATTTGTGAATTTAATGGTGTGTTGACCAAAGACAAAAAGAAATACTTTCTCACCTTTATTGATGATGCTAGTAGATACTTGTTATGTGTTCTTGCTTAATTCTAAGGATGAAGCATTAGATAAATTCATTATATTTAAGAACGAAGCGAAACACAAGCGGCAAGAAACTTAAGCGGTTAAGGTCGATAGAGGAGGTGAATATGAGTCTAATCCCTTCATGTATTATTGCCAAGAAAACGGAATAGTACATGAAGAGACTCCTCCCTATACTCCTCAATCTAATGGTATTCTTTGAACGTAAGAATAGAACCCTTCTTGATATGATCAATAGTTTACTCATAAGTTACGGATTTGCCCAAATATATGTGGGGAGAGGCTTTGAATACGGCTTGCCATATTCTCGAATAGAGTCCCTCCTAAGCATAGAAAGGAAAGTCCGTTTGAACTTTGGAGAGGTCGACAGGCTAGTCCGAAATACTTAAAAGTGTGGGGGTGCCTTGCAAAGGTACTTGTACTCTGCACATAAAAGGAAAAAGCTTGGACCTAAAACCGTTGATGCTATCTTTATAGGTTATTACGAAACAAGTTATGCATTGAGATTTCTCATTATAAAATCTGAAATTTCTGGCATAGATGTGAACTCTATAGTTGAGTTACGTGATGCAACATTTTTTGAGGATGTGTTTCCTATGAAGAACGGACTTCCTAAGGAATCTAACCCAACCACTAATTCCATTCCTGCTCAAGTAGAGGAGATGACAAATGTGGGGGTTGATTTCAGTGCAACTCATTCTGATGATGAGATTGAACCAAGAAGGAGCAAACGGGCAAGGACCACCAAGGACTTTGGAAGTGATTTCATCACTTACAATGTTGAGGGTGATCCTCTAACCTTCAAGGATGCTATGGCTACTTCTGATGCCAAGCAGTGGAAGGATGCTGTTAAGAGTGAGATGGATTCTATTGTCTCTAATGGGACATGGGAATTGGTCGATCTCCCTCCTGTTTGTAGCACGATAGGATGTAAGTGGGTCTTTAAAAGGAAACTGAAACCGGATGGAACCGTTGACAAGTTTAAGGCTAGGTTAGTGGCTAAGGGATTCAAGCAAATGGAGGGAATAGACTATTTCGATACCTATTCGCCGTTGCTAGAATGACTACAATCCGAATGCTTATTGCATTGGCTCTCGTATATGATCTTCCTATCCATCGATGGATGTTAAGACCGCCTTCTTGCATGGCGATCTAGAGGAAGAAATTTATATGGATCAACCCGAAGGTTTTGAGGCCTCCGGCAATGAGAGAAAGGTTTGTAAACTTGTTAAGTCCTTGTATGGACTTAAACAAGCCCCTAAGCAGTGGCATGAGAAATTTGATAAAATTGTCTCATCGTTTGGCTTTGTTACTAATGAGTTTGATAAGTGTGTCTACAGCAAGAGTATTGGTGATAGTAGTATTGTCTTATGTACGTATGTCGATGATATTCGTTGTTTGGAACGGATATGAGGATAATTAGTACTACTAAGGAATTCTTGAAAAGTAAGTTTGAGATGAAGGATATGGGAGTAGCTAGTGTGATTCTTGGCCTTAAGTTGACTCGTTCAACTAGTGGCATAACCATATCGCAGTCTCATTATACTGAAAGTGTAATTGAGAAATTTGGTTATAAGAATTGCAAAGTAGCTAAGACTCCATATGATCCTTCATTGCACTTACTAAGAATGAAAGTGGAGTACCGATGGCTCAGTTGAGATATTCTCAAATTAT
The DNA here is from genome assembly GCA_022495995.1 of Adenophora triphylla var. japonica. Lineage (NCBI taxonomy): Eukaryota > Viridiplantae > Streptophyta > Magnoliopsida > Asterales > Campanulaceae > Adenophora > Adenophora triphylla. Next base: position 247,180 of record JAFEMH010001460.1, on the reverse strand, counting down.
TGGAAGTTTGATGTATCTTGCCAATTGTACTAGACCGGATATATCCTATTCGGTTACTAGGTTGGCTAGATATACTCAATGTCCAAATAAAGCACATTGGGAAGCTCTTGATAGAGTTCTCAAGTACTTGAAGGGAACGATTTCCCTTGGGCTGCATTACGGTAGATATCCTTCTGTTCTTGAAGGATATAGTGATGCAAGCTGGATTGCCTTTAACTCAGGGAGTTATGGGTACATGTACGGGGTATGTTTTCACCTTAGGCGAAGGCTGCAGGTCGCTTGGAAGTCGACCAAACAAACTCATGTTGTCTAGGTCTACATTTGAGGCCGAATTAGTTGCTCTTGATACTCTGGATTGGAAGCTGAATGGCTTCGAGGACTTATGTACGAGTTGCCCATGGTCAAGAAGCCCATGCCTGTTATCTCGGTACATTGTGACAACACTCGCCACAATTGAGAAACCGAAAAGTGTCAAGTACAATCTGAAAACTAGGAGACACATCCAAATTAGATTAAAATCTATAAGGGATCTTGTGTCTCGGAAGGTGATATTTGTTGATTATGTTGGTACCAAGGATAACACATTTGATCCTTTAACCAAAGGGCTAGAATTTGCTCTTGTTCAAAAATCTAGGTTGGGGATGGGATCGAACCCCGTCGACTCAAACGCAAGAGCAACCCAATCTACTCGAGTGGAGATCCCACAAAGGAGATTCAATGTGGTAATAACAAGTTTGTGGGGTGAGTCGAAGCACCAAATAATAGATTGACATGTTACATGTCCGAGTCTATCCCCGAATAGCCTAGAGGTGCTCATTCTTTGCTAATTTAGTAAAAGTTTGGAACTTTGAATGGGATCAAGTCTTTTAGACAAGATGTTAGCAAGACATCTTACGAGATGCCCAACTAAGTGAGTGTTGTTGTTGGCCGCAACTAGAGGAATTTGGGTTAGTCCTTGAAAGCACTCATGATAGAGGATCGGGACGTATGGCTTATAAGCGTCAAGTGTTCGATAGAGGGCCTATCATAGCTCTTGTCGTGTTTGTTACCAATGAAAGGCCTCTACATCCAAAGGCATCGAGATTCAAGACACCCGTTCATCCGATCCCGTGGAGGTTTGCGCGTTGATAACATAGGTAGTGGTTCAAGCCGGAAGGTACCACTATTGAAAGCATGGCAATGGACATCTGTACACGTCATATTTCTATGAACTTGTGGGGGATTGTTGGAATTCTTGTATTTGAGGTATGAAGTTCATAGGTCTATGACTTTGTAGTTTCTTGGGATTGAACGAATTCGGCAAAGGGTAAAACACGTCTCGAGGGTCTCGCTCGAGGGCGGCCGCGCTCATGGCCAAGGGCGACCGCGCTACATGGCCGAGACTCGACTTGAATTTGCTGAATTAGTGCGCGGCCGCGGCTGTGTGGGCGACCGCGCTCGTGACGGGGCCGTGTGGGCCGGTGCTAAAACCCTAAGATTACCTCACATATATAATTCCCTCTCCCTTCAGCCGTGAATAATATGAGAGATTAAGAGAAAAACCTATTTTTCTCAAGTTTCTTTCATTGTTAATTACTCCCGTTCATAGAGATTTGTTCGTGAGATTCAAGGCGACTGAGATAGGGCCGCCGGTGACTACCTACCTGTGTGCTGCATTGTGGTACGTAGTCCGTGATCGTTTTATCCTCGGAGAAATTTGCCTGTACCTGAGTTGCACCAATTGGAGGCAATATTTTCTCTTAGGACAGTCTTCCTAAGGCGACTCGATCAAATCACGATAAGTTTTCTAACTGTTTGTTCTTCTTGTTTCTGTCTGTTTTCCTGATCCTGTTCCTTGGCTTTCGGTTTTGCTATTGGCTTAATTGGTACGTTTTGACTTGATCAATAAAATCCCCTACTGTTGATTAAATCGTTGTTTAATCTGTGGTGCTTATAATTTAATTTCCAACAGATTGATGCTCCGTGACATCAACTATGTTACAATGATTGTATAAACCAATTGTGGCTAAGCGTCATGTAGTGGTTATACATCATGTAAAGAGATTGGAAAGTTCATTGAAACTAAGAACGTTGGAAGATTAAGTCTTTAACGTTTAGTTGACAAAGATAATAGGTCTTCTTACGAGAAGTTGTTAAAACCTATTAGTTTCATTGGTGACAAAGGTCACAAAGGTTAACATAATAGGGCTTCTTGAAATGAAAGAAGTTGTTAAATCCTATTATTGTTAATAGTGACAAAAGTCACAAAGATAAAAACAATAGAGCTTCTTGAAAGAAGTTGTTGAATTCTATTGTTGTGAACATTGAAAAATGTTACAAGAACTAAAACCATAGGGCTTCTTGAAAGAAGTTGTTAAAACCTATTGGGATAATATGTGACTAATGTCATAAAGATAAAAACAATAAGACTTCTTGAAGGAAGTTGTTAAATCTTATTGTTGTTGTGATGACAAATAACACATAATATTTAGAATGAGAACTTCTAAAAGAAATTGTGTATTTTGTAAATGAGAATGTGATTTTTCTCTAATCTAGAGGCTCCAAGATGAGACCTTTAATGTTTTGGAATTATTAACCTTTAATTACAATTTCATTAAGGAATTTAGAGGTTTATAAATATGAGTGGTTATGAGAAATAAATTGTGTTAATTCTCCTATTGAATTAACAATTTATTCTTAAAGTGAATTCTCTAATTAAGTTAGAGAGTTATATTTGTAACAACAAAGTGATAATTGTTGAAAATTAAAGGCTCTTTGTGTGGAGACAAATCTCTAATGGAATGTGGTTGTTCCAAATATATCGGATCACCATAGTGAGAAGTTAGAAAATTTTGTTGGCCTTGACTTTAAGTGATGGCAACAAAATATGTTCTACTTGACCACCTTGAACTTAGAGAGATTTTTTTGGAAAATCTTACAAAGTTGGGTGAAAATGAGACGGATGTTTTCAAGCCATGGGTATGGTTGAAAAATGCAAATCTCTTTTACTGAAACTATATAATGAATGAATTGTCGAATTCATTATGTAATGTGTATAGTAATAAGAAAACGGCAAAGGAATGATGAGAGTCTTTGGACTATTAATATAAAATCGAGAATGTTGGTGCAAAGAAATTCTTTGTAGGTCGTTTTCTTGATTTTAAAATAATGGACTCCATGAAACAGAAAAGGTTAATGGAAGAATTAAAAATATTTTCTTGAAAACCATGTCGAATGAATGGTGTTGAGTGAAATTTCCAAGTGACGGAAATAATTGAGAAATCGCTTCCTACTTGGAAAGATTTCAAGAATCACCTTAAACATTAATGAGTAAAATGAATGTTAAGGTGCTTGCTATTCGTATTGTGTTGGAAAAGAGAATAGAGATTCGGAGAAGAACTTTCTAACACTTTTGTGGCGAAAGCAAAATGTGATGTAGCATATTGAAATGCTCAAGGCAAAGATTAAAGTTGATCAAACTTGTTTGAAAAGTCAAACATATACCTTGTGGATTAAGAGACAATCTTTTGTAGATGTCATCAATCATAATATTCATTATGTGAATGAATAAAATGGAAATTGAATTAATCGGTGAGTTGAGGTAGTAATCAATAATGAGAATAAGTCTCGTTAATTGGATTATATGCCCTCATTCAAAAAGAAATTCAATTAAGATGTAAAATGTGTTTTGAATTAAATAATCATAGTGATGGTTATAATGTGAAGATGATTCAAACAAATGGTGGTAATATGTAATCTATTACCTTTATCATTGCTTGTTAAAAAGTAAAATGATGAGTCTTATCTCTTTAAAAGGAAAAGTTGTAAACCAACTTACTAAAGAGATAGTGATAAAACACAAATAAGTGGAGTTTGTGTATAAATTGGACTAAAGACTACTGGTGGCATATTTGTAGAGTATGCATAAAATAGTAGTACTTCTTATAGAATTCATGTGTATGAATTCAAGATTCAATGTATGCGCACAAAATACTATAATGGAATCATGAAACGTCTCTTTCTTTGAGAATATGTTTCCGTGTACATCAAGAGATGAGGTAAACTCATTTAAACGGATTCATGATTCAATAGAAGAAGAAGAAACTTATCATAAGGAATGATAAAGAAGAGGCATGACCTCAACATAGCAAATGAGGTAGGACAAGAAAATTCTATGGCCCGAATTTTCTAACCTCCATGATAGAAAGTGAATCACAAAGTTATAAAGACATTGAGCTCTTTGGAAGGATCTTTGTGGAAATAGGCCATTAAAAGTAAGATTGATTCCATCTTGGAAAATCACACTTGGAAACTAGTGGATTTACCTCCGAGTAGTAAATCACTAGCATATAAGTGAATTTTCAAAAAGGAAATGAAGATCGATGGAACAATTAATGAGTACAAGGCTAGACTTGTAATTGAGGATTACAAGAAAAATGAAGACCTTGATTACTTTTATATTTATTCTCTCATCACGAGAATAAAGAGTTGTATTTGCAATTGCTGCATAGCGAGAATAAAGAGTTGTATTTGCAATTGCTGCATAGCAGAATTTGAAATACATCAAATGGATGTAAATAACCTTTCTAAATGTCGATTTAGAAGAGAAAATTTACATAGAACAACCCGAGGGGTTTTTTGTACATGAGCAATGAAACAAAGTGTCCACAATGTACATCATGATCAAATGGTGTTAATAATGAAATTGGCATTATTGCTAATTTTGGGACTACTCCGAAAATGTGGGGGTGGGTATACTTTGAAAAATAATTACCTTTTGGAGAGGTTTCCCCAAGAAAACAATGAGATGTCCATATGAAGTATGGAAACGTAGGCCTACGTACACTTGTTAATGTGGGGGTGTTTCGCAAAGTAGCAAGTCCAATTACCAAATAAATTGAATTTGGTTACTAATTGGTGGATTATGTTTCAAGAGTTATGTTCATAACAATTGTGCATATTGGTTTGTTATATATGATTCAATAAGTTTGAATATATATAAAAATCAAAAGAAAATAAAATCAATAGAAATCAAGTATTGATGTCAAATTCATGGAAGTGAATAAGTGATACTTTGAGTGAAATAGATCAAAGTGTTGAAACGGTTCAAGAAATGGAACCTAGAAGAAAATGTGCTAGTTTGTAAAGTCATTGTATGACTTGAGACAAGTCTGAAAAGGTAATGACATCAAAGGTTTGATTGTGTGGATTTAAACAAGAGTGATTACATCACTTTGTTAATTAAATCCAAAATACGATATGTTAACTAAGAAAAATTCTAGTCAATTTGATCCGTTGATTCAAATTCAAGGAAAACTAATGGACTCGTTGTTAAACAAGTCATTAGACGGATATTCTTGATAAATTTGATAGGATCAATAGAAAATCACTAGAATGAATTTGTGTTAACACTTTTTCTATGGCTAAAGCCTGTGTTAGCAAGATGTTATATTGCTAAAATCAATTTATGATTGACATGACATATAGCAATGTGTGTAATGGTAGTCTAGACATTTATGTCTAAGACATAATGTCATTAAACAACTACTCTCAACTAATTTGACAATGTGAAGTCAAATGATAAACGGATCCGTTAACCAAAGGGTTAAATAGAGAGTTAGTTGAAAGTTCGATGAGGGGAATGAGACATAAGCCTCTTAAAAGTTAAACACAGCGGAAAACCCAATCTAGATGACTAGAGATCCCAAGAACTAGATTCAATGGGACAACCTAACTGTTAAAAGACTTGCAGCGTCACTGTGGGGGAACCAACCCCAAGTTCATTCCTGTTAGTGACATCCCGAAAGGACAAGGATAAGCTTATGGCTTTTAATGATTCTTACGCGTCGAAATTTCGAGCGGGGTAATACGGGTTACCTTTAAGAAATCACCTATGTGAGAGAGAAGTGGGGCCGCTTCGAGGAGAATTGTGTGAGGCTCAATTCTTGGACCCTCTCACAGAACCAGGCGTATGTTCAGGGCCATGAATGAACATAGCTATGAGAATTGAACTATGTTAGGACGTTACTTGTGTCAAGCATATGATCGGCTACACAAAAAAGCATAACGATTCAAGGACATCGCGTCTATCGATTTGCGAGTAGAGTAAATATGCTTGTACGAGCGAAGGTTCAATGGGAATTCCCACACCTATCGTATGCAAGTTTTCGTCTGCCGGACTCTATCACCAAACTCGTCATTAATTTCCTTCATGTGGGGGATTGTTGGAAAAATTCGTTATATGTGAAGGAAATTTTGTATTTTCCTTACATGAATCGTTTGTTGTTTGACAAAGATTATTGTGGGTTCATGTTCCATGTTGTGAGAACATGAAAATGAAATATCTAGATGTCCAATTTGGTATTGGATAAGAAAGATATGATAGCTCAAAGTTGATGGGTTGAAAGTGTAACTTTTGAAACTTCATCAAAATATTGATGTTCCATAAATCCAAATTATTAAGGGATTAATTGGATATTGATGATGTTCCATAAATCCAAATTATTAAGGGATTAATTGGATATTGATGTTCCATAAATCCAAATTATTAATGGATTAATTGGATACATACCAAGAGTCTTGGGGTTACAAATTGAAAGGACATTCATATAAAATCCTAGGACTTTTGGTGGAGCTAAATGAGAGTTACCCACAACATGAAACTAGAATATTTTTTCATCAATCTTTCCATCCTCCCTCTTGCAATTTGTTATCTTTTTCCTTTGGCCTCCTAGAGAAATATCCATGGTGATTTTGTCCAAGCATAGGGAAATTCGCCGGAAAACTTTAAGTGCAAAGTTGTTCCGGTTCATCCGTTTTATCCTGGGAGACTAACGTCCATTGAAGACCTCGAGCACTCGTAGTGAGGGGGCGAATTAGTCTTAAGGAGAGTGTGTCACACACGACTCGGATTCAAGCAAATTCAAGATGACGATTCAAGGAGGTTACAACACGGATTCAAGCAAACTCAAGACAATGAATTTACGGTTTTCTCTTTATTATTTTTATGTTGTATATTATATTTCAATTCATTGTAATTCTTTTCTCATTTGTGCTCGATTGTATAGATTTTGTCTAACAGAAGGTTCCTTCTTCCCAACAAAGCGTAGGTCTGTGATTTTCGTGAGCGAGTCTGTAAAATTTGTGGCCCTAGGCTATCTTTTTAGGCGAGCCCCCCTTAGAGACTGAGTTAATTTATCGTCTCTTTTCTTATTTCTCCTTTTTTCACTTCCAGGAATATGTTTTCGTGTTGACATAGCATAAATCATAGAAACAACAATAATCAAATAAGCAAAAAATAAAATAAATTTTGCAATTTAACAACAATACACAAAAAACAACTTTTAGAATTTCTTATCTTTAAAAAAATATTATAATGACAACAAATCAATTTCAAATTATAATTGCAGTACAATAAGGAGCAATAATCATTATAATGACGACATTGTTCACCAAATAATTACATTAGAGTGTTTTGGTGGAATTCTTATCTTTAAAAAACCACAAATCAATTTCAAATTACATTATTCAATTAGTGGTTATCAATTAGGGTTTTCAATTAAGGCTTTTCGAAATCAATTAGGGGATAGGGATTGGAGAAGGAGAATGAATTACTTGATTATTGGTGGTGGCGTCTGTCGGCTCTGCAGCAGCGGTGGGCGTTGGATCTGGCGCAGGTGGCGTAGGTCGTAACTGCGTAAGCCAAAAGCGTCGTTCTTTTTCTCCCTTTGAATCTTTTATTTTCGTTTTTTTAAGTAACAAAAGAAATAAGGGGAAATTTAATTTTTTTTTTTTAATGTGGAATTTTGTTGAATATGTATGGGCCAAATATTAATTTGGGTTAAATTTTTGGGTTAAAATTGGGCTTACCTAATACATATATACCCAACAATTTTGGAGGCCCCTAAACTAGCCCATTTTTTGTGGCCCTAGGCCATGGCCTCACCTGCTTTTTGTCATGGCTGGCCTGCGAGTCAAGTCAACCCTTTGACTCATGTAAATGGCCAGGTTCACATCATCTTCACTTCTCGACAAGTCAACTGCATTCTGGAAAGTCAACATTTCTAGCTACACAACACCATAACTGTCATTATTTGCTAGGTTTTGATTTCTCATTGGATACTAGAGCCACGTGGCATGTCATTATTTGTCCAATGAAACTATGAAGCAACAAATATTCTTCAACCATGTGGGGAGTGTTTCTCTATGGGGTTTGAGACCACTATCATTTGTCTACATAGCAGTTTTAATGATGTCTGGTGGTTGTTGGATCTTGATTTGAGGGTTGGATTGCAATTTTGCCAATCATTACATACACAATGGCCGTCTATTTGGTTGTTGGATCTTGATTTGAGCATTGGATCGCAATTTTGCCAATCAGGCCGTCCATTTAAAATAGATTAACCTTGAACCTTTGGATAACATGGATTGCCTATCTGAATTAGTGACTTTAGAGTACATGTGAGATGTTAGATTTTGTTGGATCTTATTTTAATTTAAGGTAAAGTGGTTGATATAACTATCATTGGCGTGTTGGAAACATTAGAAACTTGATTGTCAATACATTTGTTGATTTTGAGTTTACCTGACGTTAAAATATTTGTTTCATAATAAATGTTGCATTTGACTTGTCTGACGTTTTTAAAAAAAATGTATTTTACTTGTATATGCATTGATTGTACAATGTCAAAAGTGCATTAAAACTATTTCCTTAGAAATGCAACATATATTTAGACAAAAAAAATGCTACTAAGGGAGTAAATTTTAAAAATCTGATGAAAACAAAAACTTATCTTTTGACTATGGGATGAAACTGTATGAAAGTCGTTTTGATTCATTTATGTCTGTGTCGTGTTATACACTTTCTTACCTTTCATCGTACCTCCATCATCATTTTTTTTAAATCTCTATTTCCTCTCATAAAGCTTACAAAATTATTGCAAAATTCCCTTTTCAAGATTACTATATTGTGTTGAAAGATCAAACATGGATGAAAGAACACCTGAGCTAGGCATAAATATAAGAATTTTGAACACTATAAGCGTTTTTACAATGTTTTTCTTTTAGTTTTTTAACAAATAATTGTAAATACAATTTGATTGGTAGTGGCCAAACATATTTGCAATGTTTGATGACTGTCGACCAAACATTATCGACCATTTAAAGGTTATTCAAACATCATTGGCCGAACATTGTGAAATTGTTCAAACACTGACGGCCGAACATTTAAAGGTTGTTTAAACAACATTGACCGAACATTGAGAGAAAAATTACCTAGGAGAAAAAAGTGCAAAATCCGTTCTTTCTCACTCTCCATGCGTCTGTTTTGTTTTTGTGAGGGTTGGGTGCATTTGTGAGTATAAGTGGATGTGGGTTGGGTGTATGGGTGTGTTTTGTTAATCTAGGTGGGTATTTATTTAAGAAATTAAAATGGTAAAATAAGAATAATGGTGGTGTGATCTTTAATTTTTTAGGTAAACTTAGTGGTGCGGGAATATTCATTAATTGTTTGGGGGTGAATTACAATTCTATTGTTACAATCCTTCTCTAATTTAATTAGAGAATTCATTACAAACTAAATGTATGCGTTTTTCGGATGTCCGAGCATATTGAACGATATAAATGTTCTGGACCGATCGTCAGTGTTCGATGATGTTGAATAAGGAAATACTCCACGAGTCAACTTCTTTGTGAATCAACGTTCTTATAATATGGCGTATTATCTTGCTGACGGTATCTACCCTTCTTATCCGACTTTCGTGAAATCAGTTAGACTTTCTCAAAGTGAAGAAGATAAGTTATTTGCAAAAGTTCAGGAGGGATGTCAGAAGGATATAGAACGTGCATTTGGAGTGCTCCAAGCTCGATTTAAAATCATTCGAGAATCAGCTCGAATGTGGGGCATAGTTGACTTGGCTGTCATCATGAGGTCATGTATCATATTACATAATATGATTGTTGAGGATGAACGAGATACGTATGCTTAGAATTGGACCGACTTTCAATTCGAGAATAGTGGGTCTAATACACAACAACCGGAAGCAAGTGGGTCTAGTACACATCAACCATTCTCGACTGAGGTACTACCTGCATTTACAAATCATGTGCGTGCTAGGTCGGAATTGCGTGGTCCAAAAGTTCATCAAGAATTGCAGGCGGATCTAATCAAGCACATATGGGCAAAGTTCGGAATGAAAAGCAGTTAAAGATTATTTTTAAGTCTTTTAATGTGTGATTTAATAGTTTTATTGTATGGTGAGTCGAGTCTATTGTGTCGTATGATTATTGTAACTTTTCTTTGTTTTAATAATAATTATCGTCATAATTCGTATTTATTTAATTGCAATTAAAAAAATTAATTAAGTATGAAGTATTTTTTAATTATAAATGATAATAATAATAATTATTATTTTTACTAATCATAAAAATAAAGAAAATAAAATAAAAGAAAAGTGGTGGTGTATAGGATGATGAGTTGAAAGGGTGTTGAATTTTATTAAACAAAACCATTATGACATTATTGTAGGGTTAAAAATTGAATGAGGTGTTGAAATATTAGGTGAAAGAGAGAGAGAGAGAGAGAGAAGCTGATGTGCCTTAATGTTGTTTGACTATTGAAACAAGGGCCAATTGCAATTTGGTGACCTAAGTTTTATACATAGTTGCAGTACCGCAATCAAGAGTTCAATTTAGTCAATCAATGCCCTAAGTTTGCAATTTTTAGCAAATTGGTATAAAAACTAACGAAATCGTTAATTTTTTGACGGGATGAATTCCTAAGCCTTTCACGTGAGTATGTAAGGGGTAATTTAAGAATAATAATAATAATAATAATAATAATAATAATAATAATAATAATAATAATAATAATAATAATAATAATAATCATAATCATAATCATAATCATAATCATAATCATAATCATAATCATAATCATAATCATAATAATAATAATAATAATAATAAAATAATGAGTTGCTCTTATGAAAAACTAGTTTTTTCATAACATTATGAAAAAACTAGTTTTTTCATAACATTATGAAAAAACTAGTTTTTGGACCCGGTTTAAACTTATGATACGCGTATTGAATCGGAGATCGGTTCACTAACAAAATTTAACCGTCTTTTATCAACTCAAATCCAAACGAACACACATAGTAAAACACATAGTTACGACGCCGCACCAGAGAAATTCATCGAGCTAAATCAAAATTCAATCGAAAATCATTCCGTTTCAGACGATTTAGGTAATATATGATTCACTGTCAATTATAGACTATCAATCCATATATTTACAATCATTCCTAATTGTTTTATTCAATACTGGCAATTTTTGATTAGGTTAAGATGGGCTTACGTGATTTTGAAGTTGAAACTGGAAATAATGCTACTGTAATTGATCGAATTCCGCACGAAGATGAAACTGGAGATAATGCTACTGTAATTGATCGAATTCTGCACGAAGTTGATGATAATCACGATACAGGTAAGTCAATTTCATAATGCCAGTTTTTTTATATATAATGCTAGTACATTGGTTTTGATTGTCTTTCCAATACCAATGTTTTTATAATATGTACCAGTGATATTGCCAGTTTTTGTTATTATATTTGCCAGGATTAATTTTTTAATGTGCCAGTGTTTTTTATAATATGTATGTTCCAGTGAATGTTGATTGAAGTGCCAGTTTGTGTTATTAGGAGTGCCAGTATTACTTATTTTAAGTACCAATTTGTGTTATTTGGAGTGCCAATGTTACTTATTTGTAGCTTCAGCCACTGTCTTGTTATTGAAGTGCCAGTTAGTGTAGTTTGAAGTGCTAGTTTAATTTGCCATTGTTTTTTTATAATATTGTCCGGTGGGTGTTGTTTAGAATGTCAGTGATACTTTGTTGATTGAAGTGCCAGTTTGTGTTATTAGGAGTGCCAGTATTACTTATTTGAAGTACCAGTTTGTGTTATTTGGAGTGTCAGTGTTACTTATTTGTAGCTTCAGCCACTGTCTTGTTATTGAAGTGCTAGTTAATGTGGTTTGAAGTGCCATGTTTAATTTTTTAATGTGCCAGTGTTTTTTATAATATTGTCCAGTGAGTGTTGTTTAGAGTGTCAGTGATACTTTGTTGATTGAAGTGCCAGTTAGGAGTGCAAGTATTACTTATTTGAAGTACCAGTTTGTATTTTTTGGAGTACTAGTGTTACTTATTTGTAGCTTCAGTCACTGTCTTGTTATTGAAGTGCCAGTTAGTGTGGTTTGAGGTGTCAGTTTTAATTTTTGAATGTACCAGTGTTTTTTATAATGTTGTCAAGTGAGTGTTATTTGGATTGTCAGTTTTACTTTGTTGTTTGAAGTGCCAGTTAGTGTTATTTGGAGTGCCAGTATTACTTATTTGAAGCACATTCAGATTATTCATTACATCACCTATATTACAATACATCAAACACAACAATATTAAAAAAAGAATTTACTACCATTAAACACTACCACTACCACTTGCACAATCATCGCCAACGTTGTCATTCAATTTGTTTTTTTGGATCATATTCATTCAAAATACACTCCAAATACATTTCCACTGCCTTGTGGTGAATCCTAGCAGCTTCATCAATATTGTGAGCGTTGCCAAACTCATGAGCATAACTATCCCCACGTAATCCTTATCCCTACAATTGCGTCCCTTACATGGCTCCAATGGACAACGAAATGAGGGAGTTCCATTTCCAGAAGAAGGCTGCAAAACAACAAGATGACCATAGAGGAATTTTTGGTAGCACACCATGTATATTTTCCAACTTTTGTTATCATTTGAATCACCCAAAGTTGGCTCAGTAGAATTTCCCTTGCCTTTGTTCATCTTGTAAATAATAATAATAATAAAAAGACAATATAAATTATTAAAGGTAGAATTTTTCTTGAACTTGATATATATAAACCAACAAAATTGGACAGATTTTTATAGGCTGAGTACTTCAAACCGGTCAAAAAAATTGGTCAATAAATTCAATGCACTTACCAACTGTACATTAAAGACAAACTTATCACTATTTCACCGTTATTACTCTTGAAGGAGGTAAGTTTGAATGCTTTTCAAAAAAGAATTCAAACTATCATTAAAGACAAATGAAGAGCACAAACGACGAAAGGAAAAATCAAATTGAACAAATACGCCGCGAGAAATTGAACCGGACCGAAAAAGCGTATGAACCGTATGTTAAATTGAACCGCGGGTGAAAAACACGTTTTTTGTTAAGCTTAACAAAAAATGCGTTTTTTACAAGATTTTTGCATGAAATAATATTTTAGACTTTTTTTATTCTGATACTTTTTACAAAAAGGTATATAAAAAAAACTAAAAAAAAAACTAAACAAATGAAAATATATAAAAGAAAAGAGGGACATACTACCCTTATTTATTTTTATTTTTTATTATTTTTTATTGATTAGGAAATAATATTTTAGACTTTTTTTATTACTGATATTTTTTACAAAAAGGTATATAAAAAAACTAAATAAATGAAAGTATATAAAAGAAAATAGGGACGGACTACCCTATATTTATTTTTTATTTTTTTAATTTTTTATTGTCTAGGAATAATATTTTTGACTTTTTTTATTACTGATTTTTTTTACAAAAAGGTCTATAAAAAAGATTAAAAAAAACAAATGAAAGTATATAAAAGAAAAGAGGGGACAGACTACCCTTTATTTTTTTTTTAATTTTTTTAATTATTTATTAACTAGATATTAATATTTTAGACTTATTTTACTAGTGATGTTTTTTACAAAAAGGTAAATGATGCTGTCCAATAATAACGGTTGGGCCTGGCCCAAATATATTAGCGAGATAGTAACCAGTGGGCCCAAAAGTGGGATACGACCCAAGAAGGAGATAAGATTACAGGCGACCCAAAGAGGATCATAGGAAGACGAGATAGGAAATATCCCGCTAATATCCTTAAGAAGGGGGAAAACCAAGATAGTAAATGGCGACATATTATGAGGAAAGCCGGCGATAAAGATTAAACGCGAGACATGATGGCAAGGCGAGACATGATCGTAAGTGACCTTATCCGGCGAGAGAGGGATCCCAGTTGATATTCACCAGAGGCGGCATATAAATATCTACCAAGTGGGACCCATTAGACGGTTATGCATTGGGATTGATGATCACGTGTTGAGGGTTTACTTTATAAAGGACCAATGATGTGGTGACACGTGGCAGGAGGCATGAAAGGTGAGGAGGTCACATGCAAGGCACGAGGGTAAGGGGTATAAATAAGATGGGAAAGCTTCATTCCAAGGTATGTCCATTAATACACACACAACCACCTTCAGGTCCTTCAATATTGTTTACCTTCCTTCCAAGCAAACACTTATCCTCACGCAGGAGGGGCTTACGCCGGAGCCGCCCCCGGCTTAGTTAACGTTTTATTGTGTGCAGATCAGTCGGAGAAGAAGGAGCCGGAGATATCGAGGATAGACTACAACGGTGAGGTTGCTGTTGAGGAAGATCCTGGCAACATCAATTGGTTCCGTTGCCGGGACCGTTCTCTCTTCAAGGATTGAAGTTTCATCGGCGGTGGCTTGAGATCGAGGGAGCTTTGTTCTGAGATTGTGAAGGTGGGTCGTGTAGAGGACGATTCAAGCGGAGTATTGAATTTACCGGTTGAGTTGACGTTATTGGCAATTTGTAAGAGGAATTTTGTTGTTTTTATTGTTGGTGGAAGCGAGTGGCGTTTGTTTTTGTTGTTAAGATTAATTGGTGTTTTTGAGTTGAATATTTAGAGAGGGTAATTTGGTCTAACTGAGTTGGTGTAGATTCCTGTTTTCTGGAGTATTTGTAGGAGTTGTGTTGAATTCAAAATTGTTTGTTAAGATTTGTTCAAATCTGGGTTTGGTTGTGAAAGTTTGAAGTTGGAATTTGTGAAGTTGTTTTGTTTCGAATAGCTTTGATTTGGGTGTTTTTGGTGGTAAGGTGTGGAAAGTTTTGGCGTTGAAGATTTTGTTGGTCTAAGGTTTTATTCTTGGGTTTATTGTTGTTGTTTCTGGGTTTCTGAGCAAGATCTTCAAATCTTCATAAGATTTGCAGGTTTTCGTTGTTGAAGTTCATAAGGGTGATTACGTAAGTGGAAAGAATGTCAACACCAGAGAAGAATATGGTAGTGGGCCGAAGGCGTAGCGGGAAGGAACATTGTCACTCCAATTTAGGTTTGGGAATATCGGTATGGGTGGAGCGAGAGATACTTCTTCCTCGCAGCATGTAATCCGGAAGAGGTGGAGCGAGATGCGCGACGAGAGAGAGGAATGTGATGCCGCCACCACAAGAGGAGGAAATAGAGAATGAGGAAGAAAGTTTGAGGATCCATAACACTTTGATCTTGCAATTGATTGAAAACAACAAGCGACTAAGGGCGATGAAGAAGAAACCTACTCCAATCCCGCGAGGATTTTAACGGCGACAATAGAGGGAGATAAGGGAGCAAACAAGGAGGTAATTGTAGTGAATGAGGAGCAAGAAAAGGAAGTAGAACACGAGAAGCCAAAAGAAGCGAAGCGAGAATAGAAGGGTCGCAAAAGCGAATAGAAGGGTCACAAAAAAGAAAAGCGGGAGAGTACATGGAAAATGGAAGAAAGATTAAAGTTTATCATTGGCCACACACTTCCCAAGTGTCGTCCCTCTATTGCGAAGAAGAAGATGGTGATCTGCGTCAAATGATGCCGAAGATGGCGAGAAAGAGGTGAGAAGTTTCAAAGATTGCGAGAAACCCCAGGCGGTAGAAAAAGGGAAGGGTATAGGAGTTAGTCGTTTTGGAGAAGAAGACGATTTCAGAAGGCGAGATGGCCGAGATGGCAAGGAGATTGGCGTAGCTGGAAAGGGGTGGTGTAGTTGATAATGAGAAAGACTCCTTTGTCGCTCCGTTTGCTAGATATATCCGGGGAAGGCGAGCCGGCTCAGTTTTCGTTTGCCCGCTCAATCCAAGTATGCGGGAGTCACCACCGCAGAACTCATGTAGCGGGATTTGAGGTCACAATGGCGATTTTGACAAAGGATGATGCTTTATTATGTAAGACTTTTGCTAGCACCTTGGAACTTCAGGCTTTGGATTGGTTTGTGCAGCAGCCTGTTAATTCCATATTGGGGTACCAAGACTTCAAGAGAAAGTTTTTGTCGAGATTTGGATCGGTGGGAGCTCGACGGTAGTCTTGCGGGAGTTGATTGGGATTAAGCGAGAAGACGGGAGAAGGTCTTGTTACTTACACCAACAGATTTTTGTTAATTGCTAATCAAATTGCCGAGATTGATCCCAAATATGTTATAATGATGTATATGTCGGGTACATTATCCGAATCATTCGGGAGGGAGTTAAGGATGAGATTACTGCTACTTTGAGCGAGTTACATGAAAGGGTCAAGGCGTATTGTGGTGGTGAGGATATTGATGAAGGAGCTTCTAACACTGGGAAGAAAAGTGTTAAGGATAGGATTGAGTATGTAAAGGAAGGGAATGCCGCTCAACAAGGAGGTCGAGGGAATCCTGCTGGCGGCAGAGGGGAGGTCGCGTTGGAGGTCGCAATGGAGGGCAAAATGGAGGTCGAGGAGTTAGGAGGATTGTAAGGTTTACAAGGTGGCCGCTACACCAAGTGAAATTCTGCGAGTACATTGATTTGCCACCACCTTTTGAAATGAATGATCTTGGGAGGATTAACATGAATCAATATTGTAATTATCATCGGGACAGGGGTCATGAGACCGACAATTGTTATAATTTGAAAAGAGTAATTCAAAAGAAGGTTGAAAGGGGCGAGTTGCAAGAGTATGTATGGCAAGAGCCAAATGGGGCGGCTCAAGGAGGAAATGGTAACAGGAATGAAATTTTGGTAATTCACGAGCCCACAAGCATTACTTGCTTAAGTAATCAGATTATGTCGCTATCCCATACTTGTCACATTCCCGCCTATCCACCCAGTGAAGAAAGGATGATCAGTTTTTCAAGGCGAGAGTTGGCTTTAACGCCGAATCATGGATGCCAACCGATTGTAATCTCAATCGCCCCGGGGAACAGTATTTTGCATCGGGTTTTAGTAGATTCTGGAGCAAGCCGAAATATTCTCTACTATGATGCTTTTAAAAAGATGCGATATACAGAGGCCAATTTGGTGCCGTATAAGGGTTTTTTGGAAGGATTTACAAACCACCTTAAGTGCGGAGTTAAGGGACGATTTCTTTGGCGGTAGAGATAGGAGAAGATGAGAAGGTGAGAACTCGCACCGTGGAGTTTATGGTTATTGACTTGGTGTCACCTTATAATGCTATCGTGGGTATTCCCTTTATGCAAAGCTTTGAGATGGTGGTATCTATCCCGCATCAGCGGGTCAAGTTTCCTACGGCAAAGGGGATAGCATGTTTGAAAAGTGAGGTAAAGGAAGTTATTCAGAAGAAGATTGAAATGCAAACAGCGGCTAGAGCAAGTACAAGTTCACTTTCTACTGCTTTGACTGTGCGGGATGCGAGAATAAATATGATCACCGACTTAGGGGGATGTGAGAGTTGGGAAGAGACAGAAAGTATGAAAAATAAGTCGGCAATCATAATTATTGAGGAAAGAGCAGGGGATGAAGTTATGCAGGAAAGAAGTGATGAGCGAGATGTAGAGACGAAATGATGCAAGAAAAGTCGAAAAGAATTTGATGGCTTTAATGGTGATGCAAGAGTAGATGGCCTCGGTCTAGATCCACGAAATTTGTCAAAATGAGAGAGCCCCGTATCGAAGAGATAGTGGATTCGGATAGTGAAGAATGTGATGAAGAGATCATGATGGACACCCCTGAGAATATGTCGCTTGACGGGAGAGAAACGGGGGAAAGTAGTGGTAAGAAGATAAAGAAATGCGTCGATCGGAGGAAGGCGAGTGAAATGGAAATAGATACATTGCAAATACGGGATGAGCCCGATATTCAGGCAGCAGAAGAATTGGAAGAAGTGATTGTGAATGACGAATACCCAGAGCAGAAAGTTAAAATTGGGAAACAATTGGAAAAAGATGAGCGAGACATGCTGATTGATTTTTTGCGAGATAACATTGATGTATTTGCTTGGAAACCTGAAGATATGTGCGGAGTTGATGAGAAGGTCGCCTTACATTGTTTAAATGCCGATCCAAATGTAGAGCCTTTTAAGCGAGAAGGTGAGATACACCGTCGGCGGAAAAGGAGAAAGCGGTGATTGGAGAAGTGGAGAAGTTATTAAAGGCGGGAATCATTGAAGAGATCACTTATCCAGTCTGGCTAGCTTGCCCAGTCATGGTGTTGAAGGCAAACAAGAAGTGGAGGATGTGCATAGACTTCACAGATTTGAATACGGCATGTCCCAAGGATTGTTATCCTTTGCCAAAGATTGATAGATTGGTGGACTCTATTGCGGGACACAAGGTGTTTAGTTTTATTGATGCTTACTCGGGTATCATCGGATCAAGATGCTTGAAGAAGACAAGGCTAAAGCAGGCTTTGAGAACTCCCCTTGGAAATTTTTGCTATAAAATGATGCCTTTTGGCTTGAAGAATGCTGGGGCGACATACCAAAGGATGGTCAACAAGATTTTTAAATCGCAGATTGGAAGGAATGTCGAAGCTTATATTGACGATATGGTAATCAAAACCAAGGGGGAGGATCATTTGGCGGATCTGACGGAGACTTTTGAGAATTTGAGAAGGAATTCCATGAAGCTTAATCCAAGTAAGTGCACCTTTGGAGTTACGGCGGGAAAGTTTTTGGGATTTCTAGTAAATCGCCGCGGGATAGAGGCAAATCCGGAGAAGATCCAGGCGTTAATTGATATGAAGTCGCCCAAGACCATTCAAGAAATTCAGAGGTTAAATGGTAGGGTGATAGCTCTGGGACGATTTGTGTCGCGGTCGGCTGAGAAATGTTTGCCGTTCTTCAAAGTATTGAAAGGAGATCAAAAGTTTTCTTGGGATGCAAAGTGCGAAGAAGCGTTTCAAAAGGTAAAGGAGTATTTGGGAAAGCCGCCCATCCTATGTAGCCCAGAAGAAGGAGACCAGTTATATGTCTATTTGGCGGCTTCTGATTTAGCAGTGGCAGCGGTATTGATAAAGGAGGATGGTAGCATGCAAAAGCCGGTGTATTATGTTTCCAAGGCATTAAGTGAAGTAGAGGCGAGATACTTTAATGCTGAAAAGTTGGCTTATGCTTTGGTGATTGCGACGCGGAAGCTAAGGGCTTATTTCTTATCTCATCCTGTTACTGTGTTGACTAATGCGCCCTTGAGGAAGATTTTACAACAGCCTGATTCAGCGGGAAGGCTTTTAAAATGGTCGATTGAATTAACGGAGTTTGATATTCAGTTTGAGGCAAGAAAGGCGATTAAGGCGCAGGCTTTGGCGGACTTTATTCTTGAAACTTCATTTACATATGAAAGGGAGGAGATAGAGACTCAGGGGGCCAAGAAAAGGAAGGCTAAGTCGCAGGACCCTGAGATAGAAGAGGAGCGAGAAAGACCAGAAGGATGTTGGGAACTGTTTGTTGATGGATCCTCAGCTAAAGATAAAGGAGGAGCTGGGATTTCATTAAGTTCGCCAGAAAAGGATTGCATGTACGAGAAGGCCCTGAGGTTTAAGTTTAATATGACAAACAACCAGGCAGAATATGAGGCGTTGGTGGCGGGATTGGAGCTATGCCGAGATATTGGAGTAAAGCAAATAGTTGCCCATTCTGATTCTCAGTTGATTGTCAACCAAGTTAAGGGTAGTTACGGAGTAGTGAGTACAATCTTGGCAAAATATTGTGAAATGGTAAGACAGATTTTGCACAGCTTTGATTATCGGAGAATTGGTGCGAGATTGATAGAGAAAAATGAGCGAGCCGACATGTTGAGCAAGGCCGCTTGTGACAAAATAGAGGAGTTGCCCAAGAAGGTGGTAGTGGAATTTATTGAAGAGCCGGCATTTGAAAGGCCGCTGATAATGGAAATTGAAGCGGGCGAAAAAGATTGGGTATGCGAAATGAAAGACTATTTGGAAAAGGAAGAGCTGCCTCAAGAAGAAGATAGGGCGAAGATTGTAAGAAAAATGTCGCCAAGGTTTACTGTACAGGATGGGATCTTATACCGCAAGTCTTTCTCGCGACCGTTGATGAGATGCGTGGAGCCAGGAAAGGTGGATAATGTCTTGTTCGAAGTACATGAAGGCGTTTGCGGAGGCCATCCAGGGGCAAGAACTTTGGCTAGTAAAATCATGTTCCTTGGATATTACTGGCCGACATTGAAGAAAGATGCGGAGGAATATGTGAGGAGATGTGATCAGTGCCAGCGACATGCTAACATTCCTAGGCAGCCAGCGACTGAGCAGACCCCAATTATAGCAGCGTGGCCCTTTGATATGTGGGGGATAGACCTTATAGGACCTTTCCCCAAGGCCAAAGGAGGAGCACAGATGGTGGTGGTAGCTGTTGATTATTTCACTAAATGGACAGAGGCAAGAGCATTAACTTCTACCACTGAAGACCAGATTATCAGATTTGTAACGGAGGAAATCCTATGTCGCCATGGAATGCCGCGGGCAATCATTTCTGATCACGGGCCGCAATTTAGAAAAAAGTTTCACGGTTTTTGCGAGAATTTGAATATCAAACATTGGCAATCCGCAGTGTATAGGCCGCAATGCAACGGACAAGTAGAGGCCGCTAACAAGCAAGTTCTGGAGATTTTGTGTAAGAACTTAGAGAAGAGAGGAGGAGCTTGGTTGGAAGAGTTGTCCACAGCTTTATGGTATGTTAGAACGACAGTGAAGGGATCAAGCTGGAGAAGGCGCCTTCGCTTTAACTTACGGCTCAGAAGCAATGGCTCCTGCTGAGATGGGTTTGCCTACCCATAGAGTAACTTATTATGACGAGATAATGAATGGCGATAGAAGGTGTTTCGAGCTAGACCTGAGTGATGAGAAGAGGCTTAGAGCGAGAATGAGGATGATTAATTACAAGCAGAGGATGAAGGCACAACACGACAAGCGAGTAAAGAAGAGGTCATTCAATGTAGGAGATTGGGTGTTGAGAAGCCGTGAAGTTAAAGGCGCGGCAGCGGGATTTGCCAAGCTAGATCCAAAATGGGAAGGTCCCTTCCAGATCGCTAAGATTGTGCGAGAAGGGACTTATCACTTGAAAGAAGAAGGCGGCAAAGATGTCCCGAACGCATGGAGTGTTGATCATTTAAAGAAATATTACCATTGAAGTAATGAGGGTAATTTGTCTATTTGAAATTATTCTTATTAAAGTCTTTTCATATTCATTTTGATGAATCTATGAATTTTTAATCATGAATGAAAGTCATATATGTCTTTCATAGCAATGTTGAATCTATGAATTTTTCAATCATGAATCTATGAATAGAAGATATAAATGTTTTGAATATGGGTTGAATATGATTGAATATAATGAAAGTATGAAATTTTATTACTCATATTTATCTTGTATGGATTTAAATATTATGTCATAACAATATGTGATTAGTCGCCAATAACATGGTAGATAAATCGCTTAAGAGTAAAGTTGCCTAAAGACAACTTCACTTTTTCGATGGGAGTATATGTGTATGGTGATATCTCGCTAAAGGTAAGAAGACAAAGAGTTTTTGATGAATTATCAAAACAATATTTGATGAATTATTGAAACAAATGTGGATAAATGAAAAGAGGAAAGAAAGGTAAAGTCGACGGAAATATTATGTGAAAGAAAAGTCGACGGACTATAAATGTTGAAAGTCGACGGACTATAAAGATGTTGAAAGTCGACGGACTATAAATGTTGAAAGTCGACGGACTATAAATGTTGAAAGTCGACGGACTATAAAAACGAGAAAGTGGCGGGACCGCTATAAAAAATGAGAAAGTGGCGGGACCACTATAAAAACGAGAGTGGCGGGACCACTATAAAAAGGAAAGTGGCGGGACCACTATAAAAATGAGAAAGTGGCGGGACCTCATAAAAACGAAAGTGGCGGAACCACTATAAAACGAAAAGTGGCGGGACCGCTAAAACGAGAAAGTGCACCACTAAAAACGAGAAAGTGGCGGGACCACTATAAAAACGAGAAAGCTGGGACCACTATAAAAACGAGAAAGTCTGCAGAAAAGATATGAGGCAAAAAGAAGGAAATTATTCTAAGTAAGAAGGAAATTATCCTAAGTAAGAAGCAAGGATGGATCAAAATAGAGCTAAGATTAGCGACAAGTATGAATCGCATAGTATGCATTGTAAGTAAAGTCGCCTAAAGACGACTTCACTTTTTCGATGGGAGTATATGTATATGGTGTACCTGTCATGAAAAAGGAGAATTTTGATGAATTATCAAAACAAAGTAATAAGGGCGAGATATAAACGATGAAACAAGCAAAAGTAAGGCATAAAAGAGAAGGGGCAAGCACGAAGGCCGCAAATGTACATTGTTCAAAAGGCACGCATGCCCAAATAAAGAAAGCAAATTGTTTCAGCCACCAAGGCAAATCACAAGAGTTAGTCAAAAGAAGCTAAGTATTAAAAAGTTAAATCAAGTTGAGGCATCTGGATCGTCAGTTGGTGCGGGTTGTTGAGCAGACCTGGAAGTCGCAAGGGCTAAAGCTTTGGCATCATCAAGGAGTTTATGCTTTTGTTCAAGTAAATTGCCCCACAAAGCAACGGCATTGGGATCTTGGGCATAAGGAGGATTCCAGGGCGACTTGCCCAACAATGCGTCCTCTTCAGCAAGATCGGCAAGTTCCTCGGGAGAATAAGGAACCAAGGGATGGCCGCGGCGACATTTCTCGCTAAAGATTGGCTCTGAACCCCAATGGGCAAGCCTTTCAATGGTAATGGCAGGGATATCATGGGCGTCAGCTGCTGCAGCTCGCATGACTTGGAGAGAAGTTTGATCGCCAATATCAACAATGTCGTCTTTTAATTTGGCTACATCTGCGTGAAGAGAAGTAATTTCTGCGACTTTCCCTACCAGTTCTTCCTTCAACTTAGTAATCTCGCCTTGAAATAATTGAATGTCGGCGGCATGAGTCTTCTTCAAAGTCTCATTCTCGCTAGCAAGTTTGGCAGTTTTCTCTTTGGCAGAATCAAGTTCAGTGGAAGCAATGGCGAGATCAGCTTTGGCGGCATTGAGATCGGTAAGAGTACGATCAAGTTGATTCTGGGAAGTAGTCAAGTCAGTCTTCAGCTTGTCCCGCTCTCCTTCCAGGTTGGTGATCGTAGCATCCCGCCGAGTAACTCTACCTTTGAGGGTATCTTTGTCGCGCCTCAGAATTTGGTTAGTGGCTTTCAAGTTAGCAGACTCATTATCAAGACGAGTATTTTTCTCGCTGATACCCATGATGGAAGCTCCTAGCTGGGGAAAGGCAACAATTGAAAGTTAAAGAAGGTAACAAAAAATAAAGTTAAGATTAATCAAGGAAAGAAAGAACGATGTACCAATGAAAAGTAAAGCCCAGCTTGACAGGCGGCATGGTTGGGATCCATTTGGGCGACACGTTGAATTTGGAGTTGATCACTAGCTCTAATCAAGGCTGAGCTACCCAACATGCATTCTTCCGCCTTCTGCGAGTTTCTTCGATCAGGCCCTTCATGCGGGGAACTTTGGCGACTTCTTTACTAAGTTCATAAAGCCCTTCAAAGTCAAGGGGCTTAGAAAAATTTTCTTGAAGCCAGCTGGGAGGAGGAAGAGCAGTTGAAGTATGTGGGTCGCGAGGAGTGGGAGGAGAACTGGATACATTTGTTAGGTCGCATATTTCCATGTCGCGGTTAGGAGGAATTTCAGATTGGTTGGGCTCAACAACATTAGCCTCCAGAACGGGAGAATTGGATGGAACAGGATCAGAAGGAAGGATCTCAATATTTTCGGTCGCTGGGGCGACAGTGGTTGGAGGAAGGACATTTGGTGCGACATTGCTATCAGTAGTTGTTGGGATAGAGACTGGCGGGAGATTAGCTTCATTTGATGGAGGAACTGAAACGGTGGCAGGATTTGGCGGGATGATTTCTTGAGAAGATGGGGCGACCTTTGTTGAAATAGAAGCAATTCGTTTTTGTCGCTTTGAGCGAGTGTCTGGATTAGTGGGTTTGGCTCGGGCCTTGGATGAGCTTTGTGACTTCTCCAAGGCTATTTCTTCTGTATCTTTGCCGTCGCGGGATATGGGCAATGGAAGTTTATCAGGAAGAGCGGCAAGAGCAGTGTCGCGAGCACTCGCAAGTCTTTTCCGTCTGTTGTCAGTCTCAAGGTTGGCGGCTTGGCGACTTTCCATTGATTTCGCTCGATGATCTGGAAACAAAGAAAAATGAAGTTAAGAGTTAGAAAAATGCCAATATAAATCAAAGTTGAAAAAGAGCAAAGTTAAAGAAGGTACATACAAAGAACAGTATTCATGGCGGAACAGTTACGAGTACCCTTGCATGACTGGCACTCATAAGCATACTTGTTTTCTGTGTGTCGCTCCCACCCGTCAAAGTAAACGTGGCTTATGGGAACTCGCGGTTGGACACGAGGTAAGTTGTCAGCAATTCCCACTTGGTTGAGTAATCCTCTATCTCGTAAAATGCCTCTCCAAGAAATGAGAGGTTGGGGTGTGCCAGCAGGAGAATTTTCAGGAAGAGCGACTAAGGCACGAATGGCGGCAATGAGGGCACCATCTCCAACAACGGACGCATCTTTGGATTCAATTTGAGGGTTTATAGGGTAAAGATCTGCGGGATGAGACCACCCCACGCGGGAAACAATAAAGAGTGGGTCATCCATCCAGTCATAAACTTTTGTAGGAAGGGGAGTAAGGACCTTGGGACCTCTCTGGTATTGGAGGGAAAGGCGGGTTTCTACTACCTCATCTTCAAGTTGGCTGGTTTGTTTGTAGCCTTTGAATAAAGTGAGTAAGGAAGTAATGGAGGGTTCTTTGCGTAGGGAGCGACAAATGGTAATGAAGGCGGTAATGATTCTAAGAGCATTGGGATGATGAATCTCGGTGATCAGGGCTTGGGCTTTAAATAAGATTTCACAAAGGAATGGGTCTAGAGGAATTCTAAGTCCTGCTTTAAGTTGAGAGGGGAAGACTACTATCCCATCCCGCATTTCTCTTAGATGGGCGAGAGATGTATCTCCTTGATAGTCAGAAATTTGATAAGTGGAACTATCTATATGATAAAGTCTATGCCAATCTGTAATGGGGTTGGGAATGAGGGAGCTTTTGTCGGGTGCAAGTGAAGATCCCGCCTCAGCATGGGCGGGATTGGTGAAGATAGTACCTTCAGTCAAGTTGAGATTTCGAACCCTGGTGGAAGAGGGTTTGCTGGAAGTCGCCGCGGGAGAAGAAGCCGCTTGATCAGTCATCTCGCGGGAATCACTGGAAGAAGAAGAAGAAAGGACTGATTTATAATGCATCCTACGTTTGGAAAAAGGATCAGCGACACAATGGGATTCAGATGAGTCGCTTAAATTGGGTTCATACTTGTCCTTGATAAATCGTACTAATTCTGTGTGTGAAGTAAAAATACGGGATATAGGGGCTGAAGGTGAAAGAAAGAAGCGGTCTTGGATTTCGAGAGAGTCGATTATCGAAGGATCCACCCAATTCTCAACAAGTAGCCTGATTATGTCGGCCTTGGGCAATCTCGCCCAAGTAGTTCGCAGGCGTCTATATAAGCCGCCTGAAACCTGGCATATACCATACCTAACCCGCCTAGCACAATTTTTATATCTAGCCATGAAGGGTAGTTTGGGAAAAATTTTATGGGGCAAAAGGAATAACAAGATTCAAGTAATTGGGAGAAAAATGAAAATCAAAAACTAAGGGTTTAGAGAATACGAAGGGTTTGAGAAATGTTACCTGGTAAATACGAAGGTCGGTCGGAGAAGATGAAGAAACACCTGGAGAAAGCGAGACGGAACTTTGAGAAATCAAGGGAAAAGGGCTCCAAAAGTGATTTCAAGTAACAAATATTGAACAAAATGGTGTTTGGGACACAAGTTTATGGTCAAAACCACGAAAGAACGGTGGAAAATTGAGAAAGAGTTGTTGGGATCAAGGTCAGGGTTCGCCGGAATTTGGGGGATTTTGAGCAAGAATGAAAAAGAGTAAGAAGAGAGATATGGGATGTAAGTTGGGTATTTATATGAGAGAGGGTTTTATGGAACTGATTGATGTGACGTTTGGGGTAAAAAAATTTAAATTTCCCCCTCAACAATTTGGCACGATTCCCAAATGACGGCGCATTAAAATTTTAAGGGGATCACCAGGAAAGGGACACGTGTATGAGCTCAGATTATCAACTTTCAGGCTTCTTTGGAGAAGGAACTGTATGTCGCAAGATGGCGAAGAATTGAACGTCAAGTTTTTGGCGAGACCATAAATGAATCTCGCCATAAACTTAGGGGCTTCTGATGCTGCCTAATAATAATGGTTGGGCCTGATCCAAGTCCAATGGTGAGAGAGTAGAAAGTAGGCCCAAGGTGAGATAAAACCCAAGAAGAAGACAAAAGCAAAGGTGACCCAAGGAGGATCATAAGAAAGCGAGATAGAAAGTATCCCGCTAGAGTTAGTGAGATGGCGGAGGATCAAGGCAGTAATAGCGAGATATTATGAGGCAAGCCGGTGAGATAACGACAAAGATGAAAGGCGAGATATTATGGTAAGGCGATACGAGCCATAGTTAACCTTATCCGGCGAGAGATGGATCCCAATTGATGTTATTCACCAGAGGCGGCATATAAATATCTATGAAGTGGGACCCATTAAACAGTTATGCATTGGGATCGTTGATCACGTGTTAAGGGTTTACTTTTATGAAGGACCAATGAAATAGTGACACGTATAAGGAGGCATGGAACATGAGGAGGTCACATGCAAGGCACGAGGGAAGGGGTATAAATAGGAAAGAAAGGCTTCATTTCAGAGGTACGTTCATTAACACACACAAACACCTTTCCTACTATTGATTTCCTCCTCTCTCAAGCAAACACTTATCCTCACGCCGGAGGGGCTTACGCCGGAGCCGCCCCCGGCTTAGTTAACGTTTGATTGTGTGCAGTGGCGAGAAGAAGGAGCCGGAGATATCCCCGATTGACTACAACGGTTGTGTTGCTGTTTGAGGAAGTTCCTGGCAACATCAACAACACATTACCTTTATCACTTTTTACCTTAATCTCCATGCCAAACCAAAAATTGTACATAATTGTGGGACGGAGGGAGTACTCGATAAGAAACTGTAAAAAAGTACGAGTGCCTCCATCCACTAAATTTGAAGTGTTCACATGAAGAACAATCAAAGTTTGACACATGTCAAGGAGTACATGTAATAATGACCAAGTTACTATATACTCCCTCCGTCCGCTTACAAAGTTCACACTTTCTATTTTGGGCGTCCGTTTACAAAGTTCACACTTTGTTTCTTTCCTAAAAAGGAAACCTTAAATCACTATTCTCTCTACTCATTCTCTCTCCTACATTATTTTAATACTCACAAACCATTATAATTTACTATTCCCTCCACTCATTCTCTCTCCTATTTTATTTTCACACTCACAACACTTTCAATATAATACTCCCTCCTTAATTAACGTGTAAACAGTAAGTGTGAACTTACTAGGCGGACGGAGGGAGTAAAGAACATTCTCATTCCTGGGTAATCAAAAAAAAAAAAAAACATTCTCATTCCAGAGGGTCGTTACCGGTGCAGGAGGAGTCGGGTGAGCACTCGCTCCGGGCTTCATAATTTTGAGGGACACCATTTAAAAAAAAAACTATTATATATATGTATTATATTTGAAAAAAAATAAAAATTATTCAATTAGATAATTTGAGTCAAATTAGGTAGTATATTAAAAACCAAATTATATAGTATTCTAATAGAAATCTACTTTTTTATTTACATCTTAACAATTTTTTTGATAGAATTAATTATTAATTCCACGGCATTTAACGCGGCTCCTCGTCTTCCTCCTCCATTCGGCTCCATCAACAGTCGCTGTATTCTTCTCCTCTCCAACGTTTTTTTTTTTTTTACAACTATATATTCTCTTTTCCAAGTTCTCAATAGAATATCAAAACTTTCTTTCGCAACTACAATAACAAAATTCACTTTCATCTGCAATAGAGAAAAATCGATTTCAAACTACTCTGTCGCAGATTCATGATTCATCTCTTTGCCAGGTTCTTTCGTTCTTTTCATACTTTATGATTTTAAGATATGAGTTCTAGAATTAGGAAACAAGATTTTGGATTTGAAAAACGTTATAGTTTTTGAGATTTTAGTATTTTATTGTAAGAACATAATTTTAAAATATTGCTATTATAACATATTTTCTTGCATTTTATTTTTTGTAAGTGTTTTTGGGGCCTCATTTTAAACTTTGCACAGGGCCTCTAAATTATGAGAACCGGCCCTGGGTGCAGCCCCGGCTTAGCTCACGGCTTTGTGTGCAGATTACAGCGGAGAAGAAGGTTGTGTACCCAACCGTAGAATACAAGACTTTGGGCCCTATCGCCATTTTTCGTGGTAACATCAATTGGTTCTGTTGTCGGGATCCAAAGCTTATTTGTCGTTTGTTCTTAAGCCTTGAAAAATCCAGAAAACACCATTCTAAACCAAGAAATGGACGGAGATAAAGGTACTCCTTCCAAAACCATACCACAGACTAATCTTGCTCTCACTATGCCAAATCTTCGTAGGGAACAAGTAAGACCTATAAAAAATCTTATTTTGGTGATAATGATCTCCTGTTATTCATTTATCATATAATTCTGTGGTGGAGAATTATTAGTTATATACACTAATGTGATTGTAATTTCATGTTTGTAGTGACACTTGTTGATTATGTGTATTGGTAAGGATCTGAGATTTGTTTGGCTAACAACCGTATGAGAAAGAATATACCAAAAAGATGATTTTTTTATGTTTATATCATTCTTAGTTTTAGTTTTGTTTTACTCGAGGACGAGCAATAGATAAGTTTGAGGGTATTTGATAGATGTGTTTCTACACATCTAAATGATGTACTTTTGGACATATTTAGTGCTCAATCATTGAGTTGTGTTAGTGTTTTAATGATTTTGTGGAGTGTTATATGAGTACAAGGTAAATGAGAAAAATAGCTTGATATGTGACTTAAAGTGTGCAAGATGAGATGTGATCGACCGGAGCAATGATGCAGCGAAGAAGAAAGAAAAAGAGAAGACTGATGAGTGGAGTGACCGCACCAACGTTAAGGATCGACCGCACCCCGGCGACAGAAGCTGAAGAAATTGTGCGCAAAAGAGGGCGATCGCACCCTCTCCGCAACAGCTATTTCCCAATTATGTATTCCGCAAGGATTTTGACTTCGTTTCCTATTTTTGGCATCTTTTCTACCTAAATTTATATAGAAAACTCCAGCAACTTGGATTATGCTCTTCATAGTTTTAGAGGAGGGACAAGGGTTTCAATTCAAGATTTTATTCGAGGTTTTATGCAATCAATTCATATTTCATTGATGATCATCGTGGTTATGCTTGGCCAATTTCCTTAGTCTACGGATTGGATGTAACATACATTTATTCGGCAAGCATTAATGAATTCTTGTCGATCAATTGTTAGGTTCATCAAAAGAGTTTTAATTGAGTTTTCTAGTTACAATTTCACGTGAATTTGTGATTTGACTATTTAACTAAATCTAGGTGTATTGATTGTCAATAGATTGCTTAATCTATATTTCCTCCGTCCCAGCCGAGTGTACACTTATTTCTTTTTTGATCCATTCCAGTCGAGTGTGAACTACCAAAAATGGAAGGAAATCTTCATTATTTATCCCACTTATTCTCTCCTATTTTACTTTTACACTCACAACATTCTCTCTCCTAACTATTTCTTCCACTCATTTTCTCTCCTATTTTACTTTCACACTCACAACAATCTCTCTCCACTTTTCTCTCTCTTACTTTTCCTTAATCGGTGTGCTCAACATTTTGATTCACATTAGGCTGGAACGGAGGGAGTACAAAATTTAATTTTTTGATTGATATAATTTTGTGAAATTGTTAGTTTGTCAAACAAATCATAGGTTCTATTAATTACTAGGGTTTTAATGTACTCTTCAAATGTTATATAGACTTAGGTGAAAGTATAACATTTAGAGAATACTAAATTGAGCATGTGAGACCGATCGATATCTTTTAAGGGAATGAACCCACAACATTGATTGACAATATTATTAACGTTACTTATTGATAAGATACATGTAAACCCAATTTGTAGGTTTGTCTCACATTGTTTATTGTTTAAACCTAGTACCTGCTATTACTCGTTCCTTTTATTTACTTGTTTTAGTTATTTGATTTTAATTGTTTCCTTCGTCAATCATAAAAAGGCAATCTTTTACTTTTCTGTTATTGCCGAGAATTGAACCCGTTGATAACACAAATCTCGGTGGGATCGATCCTCGCATTAGCGCGTTACTACTACGGTAGCTAGTGGGCGCGTTACTGCTACGGTAACTAGTGGGCTTGCTAGATAATTTAAACTAAATTGGTAAATCATCAGTTATTCTTCGATAGGACAACCAAACACACCTCTTCTATTGGAATGAAGGGAGAAGCTATATCATGATAATATCATGGGTACATGCCTCATGCTTGGGACTTGATGATCAATAATTTATACTTCAAATGTTTTATACTTTGTACAGTTTATTTTAAACTTCAAATATCGTACTCCCTCCGTCCTTAAAAGATTGTCCTGTTGTACATTTTGCAATTATTAAGGAAGAGCTTCACCTTCTTGTACCTTATTAGATTTGCACTAACATTCATGTCTAAGTTTAGAAATGGGACATACTTTTTGGGACAAGTCAAAATGGCAAATGAGACAATCTTTCAGGGACGGAGGGAGTAATATTTTATGCCTGAAATTGATTAAAAAAATAAAGCAGAGAGATTTTTGAACAGAGGTTACACAACTCAAAACACAACCAGTTGACTAAATATCAAAGTAAACTTTAACGGAAACAGTCTCCTAATCCACACTGTATTTCAGGAGAATAGCAAGAAAGTGATTTAATTTATCAACAATGACGACCAAGTTTCACGACAACAATAACAAAAAATCACAGGATTTCTACTTACCTAACTGCAAAACTGGAATGACAGGTAGAAACTCCTGCTACAATAATATAAGGAAGCTATCAAATAATTATTCCGCTCCTCTGCTTGAAGACTTGAAATTAGTTCTCCGCTTCTTATATGTTTCTGATTCAACACTCTCTTTCAACTTCTCCAAGGCTGAAAAACATAAAGAATGAAGCTCAGTATAGGCTAGATGTCTAACACAACCCCACAAAATTCAAACTAGAGCAGTATATCAGAAGGACTTTGAAGCCATCATGTTAAACTTCGTGTAGACACTCTCCTCTCTCCACCTCACCTGTCTTGCCCTCCACAGATGGACTATTAATCTTCTCGTCATATAATTATTCATCTACTCTTCTAACTAGAATTACCGATAGTAGGTTTACCTTTCGACAGTGAAATCTCTGTGCAGATGATACATAATGATTTCATATCGTAAGGTAAGCATTATGAATTATTCAATAAATATGTATTTCCGTTCTTTTTGTGCATCGCCTGAAGATATCATGTGAGAGATTGTTATATCAAAATTATGGGGTATCATTAACATCATATAGCAATTATTTAAACAGTTTATTTGTTAAAGCAAAAAAAAAAAAAAAAAAAAAGAAGTTCACATATCCAGCTTTTGAAATCAGATGAAGAGTTCTGATGTCAGTGTGTGTTCTGTCTTTGTTTCAGTTGCAATGTTGTTCCAAATGGCCACTAGAAACTGTAATTCATTCTCTTGTAGGGAAGGTGTTGGTCCCAGGAGGCAACAAGGGTAGAAAAATAGCTAGATGGGGGTGAATAGCTGTTTTGAAATTTTTCAACCCTTTTTCAAAATTCACCAGCTATACTTTACTGTAACTTACAGAGCTAGTGAATGCTAAGTAAGGAGTAAGTAAAATACACAGAGGGGTTTTCAAGTCTAAGAGAGTGGTAAGTATAAGGTTGGCTAAAATGTAAAGTGTGAAAATGGGAGCCAAGGCAAAACTGCAAATCAAGAGAAAATACTATCGGCATAAATCAATCCAAGAAAATTAGTTTTGTACTACCCATGATTTTCTCTCTCTTACTTTTCCTTAAATCTCGAGGCTTGCTGCACATCCGATTCTCCCATATCACAACGAGCCGACAAAGTATGAAAATCATGGGAATATTCAGCAACTGTTTTTGTCCCCTGTTTACACTCCAAGAATTTTTGATAAATAACATGGTCAAAATTTCTAGGTAAGAAACGTTGACGCAAAGCCTGTCTCATCTGTGCCCATAAAGTAATTGGTTCTCTGAATTCACGACGCAGTTGGTTACCCAATTGTTTCCACCATGCAGAGGCACCACCCGCAATTTATAGGCTACATATGGTACTTTCCTATCCTCAGGAATGTTCATCAAAGCAAAAAATTTCTCAACTTCGTCTAACCAATCCGAAAATTCAATCATACTTAACTCACCAGAAAAAGATGGTAAATCGGCTTTAATTTTAGGCAATTGTTCTTGGTAACGATTACCTTCTCTCCTCCGATCGTCTCTAAGTCCTCCGGTCGGCGGCTCATGACGGGGAATATCCTCGTGTCCTACATCATCGTTTTCACGATCTGCCCTCTGCCTTTGGTTGACATCAACCCTCAAACCTCGCAACACCTCCACAAGTTCGGTAGGCCGACGAGCACTTTCTGTTTCCATACGTGCATTCGCAGCGACCAATTGTTGCAGAGTAGCAGCCATTGTTGAAAGGATTGTGTCGTTGTCCCCTCCATTATCGCCGGCCATCTTCCAAGGATCGTTCCTTTTCTGATACCAACTAATGTAAACGCAGCGGAATCAACAAAGATAAACGAACAAACAAAGTGGAATGTCCGACCTAACTCGAATCCACGAATAGGATTTAACAAGCCAATGATGACTTCAAAGTAAAACCTTAATTTGCTAAGCAAAATTGATTGAATAGCAAAAAGTTGCCCTTTTAAAGAATACAAAATAAGTATTTATAGGACCCATAAAATCTGGAAAACCTATGTAAAACAGGATTAAAACAATACTCAAAATACTCCTAAATTATGTTTAAGAAACCTAATTAAAAAAGGAAACGAAATCTTCAATTCTGAAAAAGATGTTTTGTCATTCGGCAAGAAGGATACGGGTGCACTTAGGGGCCGACACGACCGCTCCCCCGGGAAGTTGTCACTAATGCCGAAATTTTGCCAGCTTCCTCCAACCAATGAACAACCAATGCATTCCCTACATCATTCTCCCCCACTTTAAAAGAATTCGTCCCCGAATCCGTGTCCACATAAAGAGAATCATCCCTGTAGAAATCAACTAAATCCGCAACATTAAACGTAGGGGAAATGTTTCACCCATCCGGTAAATCCACGACATAAGCATTGTCGTTAATTCTCTTCACAATTTTGCACGGACCGATCTTTTTATGAAGCTTGCTATAAGTGCCTTGGGGAAAACGCTCCTTGCGTAAGTGAACCATGACCATATCACCCTCAGAAAATACCTTCTTGCGACGATGTTTGTCCGCATTCAACTTGTACTTCGCATTGAACTCCTCTATATTTTTCTTCACCTCAGTCTGAACATTATCAATCAGCTCAGCCATATTCTTCGTAGCAATACTGTAGCCCGGTAAGCTAGGTAAAGGAACTAAATCAAGTGTATGAGTAGGAGCCCTTTGGTAAACAATTTCAAAAGGAGACATTTTAGTGGTCCGATTCGTCATGCTATTGAAGGCAAATTCAGCAGTTGCCAACACCAAGTCCCACTTTTTAGGATGATCACTACACAAACATCTCACCATACTTCCCAAAGTTCTATTAACCACCTCGGTTTGGCCATCAGTTTGAGGATGAAAAGAACTACTAAACTGCAAACCCGTACCAAAAATCTTCCAAAGAGTGCGCCAAAAGTGACTCAAAAATTTCGTATCACGATCAGAAGTAATAGTCTTCGGAACCCCATGTAAACGGACAACCTCCTTGAAGAACAAACCTGCAATATGAGCCGCATCCGCAGTCTTCCGACAAGGAATGAAATGAGTCATCTTTGAGAAACGATCAACCACAACGAAAACAGAATCATTGGACCGTTGAGTTCTAGGCAACCCAAGTACAAAGTCCATAGAAATATCGACCCATGGCCTATCAGGAACTGGCAAAGGGGTATACAATACTGCGACTGCCCTTTATTCATCTGACAAACCATACACTTATGCACAATATTATAAGCATCCCTTCGAATTTGTGGCCAAAAATAATTCTTAGTAACTAACTCAAGTGTTTTATCACGCCCAAGATGACCAGCACGATGAACCTCATAAACAAGGCTTTCACGCACAGAACCCTGCAGAATACACAAACGAGACTTATAAAACAAAAACCCATCGCGCAACAAAAATAAACCAATCGAAACACCATCACGACACTTGGCCCAATCGTCTGCAAAATCTGAATCTGTCGCATATAAGTCTTTTAAACAATCAAAACCAATAACGACATTCTTCATAGTCACCAACAAACTAGCCCTCCGACTCTAAGCATCAGCCACTTTATTACTTTGACCACTTTTGTGTTGAATGACAAAAGTGAATTGTTGCAAATAAGCCACCCAACGAGCATGCATTCGATTAAGCGATTTCTGACCATTCATATATTTTAACGCTTCATGATCAGTATGGAGAATGAACTCATTTGAAGTAAATATTGCTCCCAATGCTTAATTGCTTGAACCACAGCGTAGAATTCCAACTCATAAGTCGTCCACTTCCTTTTCGACTCCTCCAACTTTTGGCTCATAAATGCAACCGGCCTCTTTTCTTGCATCAAAACAACTCCAATCCCAATCACAGAAGCATCAGTCTCAAGCTCAAAAGGTTTAGAAAAATCGGGTAAAGCCAACAAAGGAGCATTTGTCAATTTCTCCTTAATTAAAGCGAAACTAGCATCCGCCTCATCTCCCCAATGAAACTTCCCTTTCTTCGTACACTCAGTAATTGGTGCCACAAATGTGCTAAAATTACGGATAAAACGACGATAGAAAGTGGCAAGGCCATGGAAACTACGAATTTCACTGACAGTGGTAGGTGTGGGCCAATCACGAATAGCACGAATCTTATCGTCATCCACATGTATGCCATCTGCAGAGACAATATAACCCAAGAATAATAATTTATCAAGCATAAAACTACTCTTCTTGCGATTGACAAACAACTCATTCTCACGCAAGGCTTGCAAAACAACTCGAATATGCTCAACATGCTCTTCCTCCGTTTTACTAAAAATTAAGATATCATCAAAATAAACCACCAAAAATTTTCCATTGAAGGGCTTCAAAACTTGATTCATCAAACGCATAAAAGTACTAGGTGCGTTAGACAAACCAAAAGGCATTACCAACCATTCATATAGTCCTTCCTTTGTTTTGAAAGCTGTTTTCCAAGGGCGAACACGAACTTGATGATAGCCACTCTTTAGGTCGATCTTGGAAAATACTTTGGCACCACGAAGCATGTCTAACATATCGTCAAGACCGGGAATAGGAAAACGATACTTCACATTTATCTTATTAATAGCCCGACTATCAATACACATACGCCAGGTTCCATCTTTCTTAGGGACCAAAAGAGCCGGGACTGCACAAGGACTGAGACTTTCCTGAATATAACCCCTTTTCAATAAATCTTCAACTTGCTCCCTCAAAATTTCATGTTCTGCAGGACTCATTCTAAAATGTGGGAGATTGGGGAGTGATGCACCAAGAACCAAGTCAATATTATGCTGGATATTGCGCAAGGGAGGCAACCCTGCAGGAAGATCATCTGGCATAACATCCGCATATTCATTCAACAGAGAATCCAATGTCGTAGGAATCAAACTCACCGAACCCAGAACACCCTTTTTAACCACCGCAAAAATACACCCAGCTTCGATTATATCCCCCAGCAATTCATTAGCATAACAAAGAGAAATAATAGGCGTCTTTTTCTTCAAAATACAAGTATTTTTAATTTTTAAAGGGCATAAATTAAAACGTGCCCCATCTTTCACAAAACTTAGAAAATTATCTCGCCCTTTATGTACCACATTAAGGTCAAACTGCCAAGGTCTCCCCAATAATAAATTGCAAGCAGTCATATCAATTATATCACATAAAATAGTATCCTTGTAACGATCGATAGAGAAGGGAACAAGGCATTGTTCATGTACCTTAATTTTTCCGACGGAATTGATCCAACCAACTGAATAAAGGGAAGGATGAAGCGTCACCTCCAGCTTCAACTCTTTCACCAAATCTCGAGCTATCAAATTTTCACTGCTCCCACTATCAACAATTATCTGAATATCAAAATCTTTAATCTTCCCTTTGGTGCGAAAGATACTGTGCCTCGCCGGATCTTCCTTTTCATTTGGAGTGGTCAACATAAGTCTATTAACCACGAACGACCCATGATCCTCCACCTCTTCTTCATTATCATTGAGATCCTCCCAATAAACCGGAAAATTATCCTCCTCCACGCCAACATCATCATCATGATCCACCATATTAGTACTCTTACGAAGGTGGCAACCACTAGAAGTATGTCCTGTTTGACCACATTTAAAACACTTATTACCAAAAGTTTTGGCATAAGGGTTAGTGTTTTGTTGGCCAGTAGTAGCAGAATTATTAGTCCTCCTAGCTTGTGTGGGTTGATTAATTGTAGGACCATCACTCTTTTCTTCCGATGCCTTGGAACCAGTAGCTTGAGTTTTCTCTTGTGGTAAACCTTTGTTTCCGGAATAAGAACCCCCAAAATTCCTGAAATTAGAACGAGGTCTAGAAAGCTGTTTCTCCACCGTTGTAGCTCTGTCAATAGCATCATCCAAAAATTCATGCGAGTGTAACTCGACAACATCCCTGATATTCGCACGAAGTCCAGTGATAAATCTCGAGGCTTGCTGCACATCCGATTCTCCCATATCACAACGAGCCGACAAAGTATGAAAATCATGGGAATATTCAGCAACTGTTTTTGTCCCCTGTTTACACTCCAAGAATTTTTGATAAATAACATGGTCAAAATTTCTAGGTAAGAAACGTTGACGCAAAGCCTGTCTCATCTGTGCCCATAAAGTAATTGGTTCTCTGAATTCACGACGCAGTTGGTTACCCAATTGTTTCCACGTACAGAGGCACCACCCGCAATTTATAGGCTACATATGGTACTTTCCTATCCTCAGGAATGTTCATCAAAGCAAAAAATTTCTCAACTTCGTCTAACCAATCCGAAAATTCAATCATACTTAACTCACCAGAAAAAGATGGTAAATCGGCTTTAATTTTAGGCAATTGTTCTTGGTAACGATTACCTTCTCTCCTCCGATCGTCTCTAAGTCCTCCGGTCGGCGGCTCATGACGGGGAATATCCTCGTGTCCTACATCATCGTTTTCACGATCTGCCCTCTGCCTTTGGTTGACATCAACCCTCAAACCTCGCAACACCTCCACAAGTTCGGTAGGCCGACGAGCACTTTCTGTTTCCATACGTGCATTCGCAGCGACCAATTGTTGCAGAGTAGCAGCCATTGTTGAAAGGATTGTGTCGTTGTCCCCTCCATTATCGCCGGCCATCTTCCAAGGATCGTTCCTTTTCTGATACCAACTAATGTAAACGCAGCGGAATCAACAAAGATAAACGAACAAACAAAGTGGAATGTCCGACCTAACTCGAATCCACGAATAGGATTTAACAAGCCAATGATGACTTCAAAGTAAAACCTTAATTTGCTAAGCAAAATTGATTGAATAGCAAAAAGTTGCCCTTTTAAAGAATACAAAATAAGTATTTATAGGACCCATAAAATCTGGAAAACCTATGTAAAACAGGATTAAAACAATACTCAAAATACTCCTAAATTATGTTTAAGAAACCTAATTAAAAAAGGAAACGAAATCTTCAATTCTGAAAAAGATGTTTTGTCATTCGGCAAGAAGGATACGGGTGCACTTAGGGGCCGACACGACCGCTCCCCCGGGAAGTTGTTACTAATGCCGAAATTTTGCCAGCTTCCTCCAACCCATGAACAACCAATGCATTCCCTACATCAATTGGTCTTGAACTAGATGTTATAGCCTAAACGTTTGAATGGAGAACTTCTTGAGATGTTGACACTTGTTGAAATTTCCAGGAATTGGCCGTCATTGTTGTCCTTTATGATTGTTGAGAGTGGAAGCACTAACTTAGGCTGAGTGGCTATTTTGGATAGGTCCGTCCACCTGTCACCAATGATATTCTTTCCAATTTGAGTAACTTCCAACGAATGACTTTCCAACAAGATCTTGATCACGTGAGTAGCACTTGAGGAATGTCAAATATTCTTTTTATTGAATGACTTACACCAAGTCTTCAGTGTTGGGGCGGGACCTAGGAGGATGGCACCTAGAAGGGCAGCTGGTCTAGCAAGACCAAGAGATATTCATATTTCTTCAATGCTAAGCATCTTCAACCTAAGTGACTACTTATTCTATAAAATGGGCTTAACTAAAAATTGAAGTACTACTTCATTATAAGATCTGAAAGTCCAGAAAGGTACTAAGGTGATGGTGTCAATCAAATCAAAATTAGGAGGGGTTTAACAATCATACCCAACAGAAGGCACGTAACATAAAGCACTGTATTCTTCGTAGGAAATAATTAAACTCATTAAGATTGTCAAACATCCTCTACTTTAATATTGGGGAAAAAAACTAGATGAAGCAAAAAGTTCTATTGACCAGAGTTAGTCCTATGTCCTATTTCTGAATTATAAACAAAATAAATAGTCGAATATATGTGAATCATTTTGGAAGTAGAGCAATCTAGGAAACAAAAGCATAAACAACACTCGAGATGCGAATTGCAAGTGAGTGGTTCATGCCTTCTCATACATGATAGACATGATGAGGGAGGACATACAATTTAGTACTTTGAATCCTTTGTCCTTATCTAATTTCATGTGGAAAAATTTGGCAACCAAACTCCCAAAAAGGATACTCTTTACAAATTAAAAAAAGGCAGGTGGCATATCTCTTGTATGCATATATTTTTGCTGACATGGGAAAGAAAAGACGAGGCTAAAAGAAATAACTCAACATAAGAGGTTCCAGCAAGATCTGCGGGAGGAGTGTAGGTATATGTATGTATGTATATATGTATATAAGTATGTATGCATGAGTGTATGTAATACGGAGTATAAGGTTAGATGAAGACAGTCAGCATAATGAGGTCTCATAATCACCAGACATAATCCAACTTTATAACAGTATTTTAGCCCTATTTCTGGAGTTTATAATGAGACATACCAGAAGTGTATACAGAGTGAAGTGGCTCTATTAAAGAGGGAGAAACAGTGCGGACAGGACATTGGTCAATGCCAGCTTTCTGCAACTCCTTTTGGAACTTTTTAACCTGAAAATATAAATAAGGAAGCAAGTGATTACTATTATACAGAACATTAAACCAAAATGAGAAATGTTAAACCCCATGCAAATATGCTTCTAGTGATACTTTAAACAGGTGGGTCTCAAAGGTAAATTTACTGTGAAGAAGAATTAATGAACTTTTCAAATCTGAACTTAAGCTTTCACTAAAATCTTGTGCGTACTTCCACACACTCCACAATTGCTAGTAAATAAATATTAACAGGGGAGGTACATAGGAAGCATACCTCGTCTTTATCCAGTAATGTAAAGCAACGGCCAGACTGGCCTGCTCTTGCAGTTCGACCTGCCCGATGAATGTATGTTTTAATAAATTGAGGCTTATCATAATTAATAACATTACGTACTGCTTCAACGTCCATTCCACGAGTCATTGCATCAGAAGATACGAGGACTTGTACTTTGCCTTCCCTAAATGCCTTCAACGTCTTACTGCAAATCAAAGCTATCATTATCATTGGCATTAACTCCCTCTGTCCCGAAATACATGTCACACTTTTTGTATGTTAATACGAAGGAACTTAGAGCAATAATTTTAGATTAATTTAATTATTCTTATAAAAATATAAAAGTCGAAATTGATATAAAATTATAAATACTATCAACAACAATTTTTAAATTTACATTAGGATAATTAAACTAACCTAAAATTATTGCTCAAAGTTCCTTTGTACTAACATATAAAAAAGTGGGACATTTATTCTAGAACAGAGGAGTAGTTCAGTAGAGATGTAATATAGCTAATCACAATAAGAAGCATCACAAAGTACTTTCTCATACCAAAAGCTCAGAATCATTTTGCGATTGCAGCACTTATTCACCAAGACATGGTATGAGGGGTTTATGTTGATGTCCAGCACAGTTTGTAGTATAACACTATACCATCTTTGCCAGTTAAGAACTATACTGACGCGAGTTATTACACGTATATGTATTACAAATTACAATTAACAGTTTTAACCCCTTATTTAAGTGATTTAGAGTCACAGCCGCTGAGCAATCAGTGCGAACTAACTTTCTATATCTAAAATTGATGCAAAAGGCCGGAGGAACATTAGAGCTAAAGAGACAGAGAAAGG
Source organism: Adenophora triphylla var. japonica (assembly GCA_022495995.1). NCBI lineage: Eukaryota > Viridiplantae > Streptophyta > Magnoliopsida > Asterales > Campanulaceae > Adenophora > Adenophora triphylla. The sequence goes on along the minus strand of JAFEMH010001460.1, from coordinate 206,544 downwards.
GAAAGAAGTGGGACTGAGGAAGTAGTATTTATTGGGCCACCCTATGGGCTTCAGTTGGGTGGTGGAGAGGGTTTTAAACTTGCCTTGAGACAAAATAACCAATGCAGTTGTGCTCAGAAAAGATCCACAGATATTCTGCAAAAACTAGGATAATTCTGGATAGAGCTTGAGAAAGGCTTTGTTTTGAATTACAATCAAAATTGATGAAAGAGAAATGCATCATATGGTCAAATTTCGCATATCATATAAGCAGAGGTAGACATATTAGGCAATTGAGGATATGACAGTTCCCTATATTTACCACTGAAATTACACATATCACTTCTACTGCAATTTTTTCATACTTCAAGCTCAGAGTACAATCTGTTTAAGATATAGATCTCAAGACTTTATTAGATAATGACATATTAAACCAATTAATCAAGATTACCTTCTTACAGACTGATGCTGCAGACCAGAATATTCCTTAATCTTGATTCCCAGATCACCAAAAAACTTCAGTAGAGTGAACAGTTTATGAGCTGATTCAACGGATGACGTGAACACAATGCATTTCTCTCCTTGCAAACTTTGTAGCAGAGCAACAAGGTATAGTGGTTTAAGGTTTTGTTCACAGACCTGTGTGAAAATCCCATTGGCGAATCAAGAAAATTCAATTCCATAATGTGTACAAAGACCACAATGTTTGGAGTTGTAAACAAGACAAGCCTGATATAAAAACACATTGGATTTCTGATCAGAGATATCTGAGGGTTGAGATATCGAGTATGCTTGGGTTAAAGGATGACCTCTTGCTTTAAGTTCTTGTTTGGTTCGAAAGGATTAGAATTCCCATATATGCTATTTATACTAATATGAAATAAAAATTGTACTAAAACACTGCAATATAATGTTCATTGTTGCGTACCAAACAAACAGATAGATGAAGCTTCAATTAATAGATTTATCGCTCGACCGAGCAATTTATTTCTTGGGATTTCCATTTTTTAGGAATCCTAATGATAGAAAAGTTGAGAAACTCCTAGCTCTTATTCCACTTTTGGAATTTTCCTACTGATCACGTTGATTTACTCGTGCAATTTTAGCCCCTCAGGTTGCTATACAAGTTATTTTCAAGCTTAGAGTCCTTGTTTGGTTTTTCAGTGATAACCCCTCAGCGCTGAAAATATCTTGCGAAATAAATGTCCAAAACAGCACCGAGTCCAGATGTTATGATTCTTTGTATGCAGTCAAGAGAATCACATTGATACCTTTTTCTTACTCCCTCTGTCCCAGATTGAATGACCATTTTTGTCCCAAAATGAATGACCATTTGAAACTTCACCATCAAAAAAATTGTCCTTAAATGATTTTTTCTCAAAAAATAAAAAATAAAAAATCATAGTTCATTATATTTTTGCATAACTAAAATTTTGAAAGTGAATTGAAAGAACGTTTATGATTATTTTTTCTATTAAAAATGGACATTTGCAAGCGGTTGGTATTGAATTTTATCAGTCTTGTAATTTTTTCTCTGTGCCTAATGTCTATTATCGTGTCTGGGTAGGTGGATAGATTTTTTTGCTTTTATGCATTCTACTTCTAAAGCAATTGTCGTTTTCTATTAAAAGTGAATGTAAAAGAAGATAGTGTCATATCTTAAATGGAGAGTCATTGAGTTTATACCAATTTGAAGGATCGTAGTTGTTCAGGCAGCTGATAACGTGTTTTCCCAGTTGTCAAAAACAAAGGATGATGTAGCTCGAGCTGAGCAAGCCTGCTTGGATCTTTGGTTAGTGTGGCAGAGAGAGCCATCTTTGCAACCCTTGGGTAACACTTATCCTTAAATCCCCTTTCCACACCACTGCATCAAATTTTAGAAACAAAGTGTTAAAAAGTACATGGCTTCTTAGTTCACATCTCCAACTTTACGTCTATTATTATAATCCAATCAATCTTTCCATCATTACACATACAAAAACATGCACACCAAAAGAAAATCTCGAAAAAGTTAGGTGCCATCATTGGTTTACAGCTCTGTTCACCCATCATACCAAGATATGCACAAAAAATAATGTACAACAGCTTCTTACATAAACAATTACTCCTTCCGTCCCAAAATGAATGTCCCAACAAATTTCAAATTCGCTCTTGATACTGGCAATTTTGAGGGGAAAAAAAATTGGACATTCATTTTGGGACAGAGGGAGTACTATTTTTCATGGACAACGAAGCTTGTCATCAGAGATCCCAATCTCGAATGATAACTAGAGGACAAAACAAGAATATATTTAGCAATCAAACATGACACCAGAATTAAATTTGGTATCCATATTAAACGACTGCAACTGCCTTGAAGCTATTGATCCTGACAACACTTGCAAATAGAACAACTGGATTAGACAGGACTAAGAGATATGCACATGTCTGATCAAATATCAACGAACTAAAAGCGAGATCAAGTACTAATAACAATCCTATGCAAACACTGAATCTAACTCTTCCAGCACATAGGACATAAATTAAAAACTTCTAATTGAAAGAAAACTAAGGAGTTAGGAACTTACAGTCTCCTCCTGGTCTTTAGACATCCAAATGTCTGAGGAAGTGAAGTGCTAGCATATGAGAAAAGATTATCCTCAGAAGAACGAGTCAACTGAAGAACAGTGGGAAGCCAGGACTGGTATTCCTCCCGCAGCAGTCGATCTGTTTCATCAACAACCTGATATGTAAAATTGTGAGCAGAAGACCTCTCACATGGAAGGAGTTTTAAACAAGGAGAAAGCAATTTTGGATTTAACCAATGCATATGTCAAAACAAATCTTCAGAGATTCTTTTACAACAAAATATTAGCTGGGAGCATGAGACCTTATAACAATCATAAATATAGACGCATGTTCATTTAACATAATCATGAAGGAGCGGGACTTGGGAGAGAGTCTTTTTCTATTCATTGATGGCAGGTCCCTAAGGTCACTCTCTCTCTCTCTCTCTCTCTCTCTCTCTCTCTCTCTCTCTCTCTCTCTCTCCAACGAAAATACACCAGCATGAGGAGACCATCCGTTTGTTTTAATTATATTTATAGATAGCTAACTTAGAGACTATTAAGTCGAAAGATTGAAAGATATTAGCATTAAACTGATTTCTTAGAAATAATGGGATCCCATCGCTAATAAGAATCTGTTTTCAGCTTATTCAATCCTAAATGTCATATTTTAGCTTTATCTGTTTCACATTAATGTATTCTTTTTTGAGCAAAAGACCCAAAGAACTACATCCTAAATGAGGTATCGATCATTTCACATCTGAAGGTTTTTTGAGCAAAAGACACAAAGAACTACATCCTAAATGAGGTATCGATCATTTCACATCTGAAAGCATTAGGTTAGAGTCCGATAAATTAAATCTTTTCTATTCCAACAAAGCCAATCAAAGATAGACAAGTTTCTAAAGTGCAATTTAGAACCAGAAAACACAGAAGAAACAAAACCTTCTGGAGAGTAGGTCAAACTCCCTTACCATAAGGCACCCAAGCAATCTTGACATTCTAGAACTGTTTCATCTTTCAGATGTGGAATTGGAAAAATGAGGTGAGAGAACTGTGTTCAGTCACTTAATTGTTGTAACAAATTACTCCTCGGTCTCATTTTTACTGTCCACCAGAGACAGACGCTCATTCTTTCAGGATTTACATTAAGGGAGTAGTAAGTTGCATTTAATTGAAGAGCCAGTGATGCTAAAATCTATAACCTCATAAATCTATCAACAAGGGGACAGATACGCATATTGAAGGTCAAAACAACTCTTCCTATACCAAAAGCTCATCAGCAAATAGGTTATACAAATGAGAAACAATGGGAAAATAAAATTTATACTAGTAGGTCAGAAGAGCTAGAAGATCTTTTTTTTTTAATTGGTTTTTTTTTATTAATGAATGATTTAATCTATTACAAGAATGACACTTCAAAGTGATAGAAATTGCATTTGGAGGGGTTCGAACCCCGGCCTCTCGTATGGAAAGGGACATCGGATGCCACTTGAGCTAGAGCTCTTTGGCACTTCAAAAATACTCTCTAGAAGTGCTGCATTTGACAATCATGTATTTAAGCTCTTCTTTTAAATTTTCTGAACTGCCGTTAATGGTCTCCTTTTCATGTTTCCCTAGAAGTAGTTGAATTTAGTGAAGACAGAATATCGGCAGTAAAATCTAAAGAGACACCAATCTATTTCTCTCTCTCTCCACCTTACCCTCTCCTTACGACTTTGATTTCCACTCCAACTCTGACACTGAATGCAACAGTAGAATCTTAATTGGATTAAAATAAAATAGAAAGTATGACTCTGTTTGGGATGGAGACAGTATCCAGCAGGAGCTCTTAATAGTAAAGACCACAAGTGACCAAGCTTGAGATAGTTTATCCACTCAGAATTTGAAACAGAATCAGAAGTGTATAGCAGAGGCAATTAATAACAGCCCAGAACCGTGGTCTCTGGTGACAATTTGTAAGTGCACAAATGATAAAGGCTGAACCAAACATATGCTTTTGAATGTACTCCCTCTGTCCCAAAACTAAAGACCAAAAAAATTCAGATTTGCTCTTGATTAAGAGCGAATTTGAATTAGTTTTTTGATCATTCATATTGGGACAGAGGCAGTAACAAACTGCAGAATGTGTTGGGAATTAAGTACCAGGTGAAATACAACAACAACAACAATAAAGCCTTAGTTCCAAATGATTTGGGGAAGTGCCAGGTGGAAATAAGAAATCATAAAACAATAGAACAATGGCATGTATTTGCCAATAATTCAGGATACTTACAAGATAACAAAGATGCTCAAGTGTAAATCCCTTGGTATAATTAATATGATCCATCAGTTTTCCCGGAGTTGCCACTAATATGTCTACTGTACTATACAACTCCACTGAATGATCTTCTGGATCATAACAGATGTCTGCTTCAGAATTAGATCTCTTAACAAGATCCGAAATTCCACCAGAAATTGAAGATTGGCCAACTGCTAAACCAACTGATAAGCCAACTGCAGATGCTATAGTGGCAAACACTTTGCTAACCTAAGAAGGATAATAAGGACATTAGCATTCTGACAGCACAGAACTATAATTCCTTATATTTAGACCAGGTACGCTAGTCATTTGAAATGGTTAAAGATTATATCCATACTTTAGTCACATTTTTAAATGAAATCATATAGAAATATAAAGTGACGGCCTCAAGTAAAACTTTAGCCAAAACATTTGACAGCATAGACAATGCACACATCTTTAAGGAATTATTTCACATCTCCATCGTATACAACGTAGTTGAGTCATACTTTGCTAATCTAAATAAGAATAGAAACTTTTATGGCAAAAAAAAAGGCTCTGCACCCTCTAATCATAATTCACCATGTCAAAAATCCATAAAATGACTTACTTATAAACACTAGGTGAATTACACAGCGAGCAGGTGAGATTGTAAGTCTAACCTGCTCAGCTAAAGAACGAGTGGGCAGCACGACTAAAGCACGCAGACATTTGACAGCACGTGTTGACAGCATCTGCACAATTGGCAAACCATAGGATAGAGTTTTACCACTTCCTGTAGGTGAATTTATACAAAGATCTCGCTCAAACGAACCAGGTCCTACAATTTCCTGCCAAACTGCAACTTGTACCGGAAAGAGTGATGTTATACCAGTGTTCTTCAATGCTACCTCCAACCTAAATGTTACAAAAATACAGAGAACTAAATTAGTCTACATTGAAGACAGCAAATAGATGAATGCTTAAAGCTCACACTTCCTCCATCATGATATTTGTCCCATTGACAAGTCGATGATTTACTTTCTTATAACTTCATGTATAATTGGAGTTCTTTTTAGAAATTGGACTTTTCGGAGACAACCCAAATGGGTAATGGGACAGTATTTTCTGGACCAATATACTCCCTCCATACCAAAATGATGTTTCCACTTTTTTGATTGTCACTTTGAATGAACTTTGAGCAATAATATTAGGTTAATTCAGTTATACTATAAGAACCTAAGACTTATTATTGATACACGATTATTATAGATACTATCAATATCAAATTTCAATTTTCCATTAGGATAATTAAATTAACCTAAAATTAACGAAAAATGGAAACATCTTTCGGGGACAAAGGGAGTATGAAATTAATGACCAAGCTCAAGCGAACTATAATTAATAAACAAACGGGTCCAAGCTCAAGCAAACTGTTTCATGTAAAGAACTCTTTTCAGTTTTAATTTTTTTTATTTTGTTAATTTGACCCAAAACTCAGAAAAAATCAGAAAAACTTGAATAAATTGAGAGAGGAAACGGACCGTGGATCGAGAAAGGGAAGAAGATTAAGAGGGCAATTTTGAAGTAAGGAAATATCGACGGGGTTTCTCATCCATGGCAGCACTACTTCTGTATTCACCTTGTTCCTTTTCCTCTTTGGTTGTCGCTCTACCGCTTCCTCCATTATCAACTGAGTTCTGCTACAATGGATTTTTCTATGTCAGAAGGAGAGAGATATTATTGTCGAAACAGGTCGCAGTAGCAGTAGCGGCGGCGGGGTGGAATTGGGGACTTACGGTGGCGGGGTGGGTAGGTATAGAGGTGGGACGCCATGAACGGGTAACGCCATGAAATTGGGCGTCTTCGTAGTGTGGGTGGAGGGCAGGAAGGGTGGTGACAAGTTGAAGAGAGAGAAAGGGAGGCGTGGGAGAGTGGCGGCGGCGACGGTGGGTGGAGCTGGGGATGGAGTGCGGTGAAGAAGAAGGCTGAAGAAAGAAGAAGAGGAAGCGTTTTTCTTTTTATGTTTTATTTTTCTTAGTTTTGGGTCGAGTAAACTACCTTTTTGGTCCTTGAATTTTTTAATTTTTTACCTTTTCGTTTGCAAACTTTTTTTTTTACCTTTTCATCCTTAAACTTGTTTATATTAGGATTAATTCGTCCTTCCGTTAGTGATTTTGTTAGTTTTTTAACATTCCATCATTTTTACATCACATTGCAACATTTTTACGAAGTTAGAAATCGAAATTGAACATTTACAATGTTGATAACTATTGCAATAAGTTGTAAAACTCCAAATTGCAATTTCCCCTTAATTCCTGGTGGGTTGTCATTCCGTCCCAAAATAATATTTCTATTTTTTTTGACGTTTTCCTTCGTCCCAAAATGATCTTCCTATTCTTTTGCCGAACTTTAAAAAATAATTATATATTGATTTAATAATTAAAAAAAGTGGGAATATTATTTTGAGACGGACGGTGTATTGCACAACCCTTACAAACACAGCGCTCACCATTTGTTTATAAATATGTAACAATGGCTCATGATGTTATACCAAAGTTAACTCAACACCCTTGTCCATCTGTCTAAGAGTAAGAAGAAAATGGTGATATTTCAAATGCAAAAGGGGTTACCTGACAAACATTTACTCCCTTTGTTCTAAATGAATGACCAAATTTTGTCAAAATTTGATCTTAGCAACCCTGTAGCAAATTTTGGGGCGGGGGAGTATTACATTAATTAGCCGAAGGGGAAACAAAACATTGAATTATAGAGGCAAATCATCATCATTACAAGTCTTCACATTATTTTTCCTGTCAATAAAAAAAATGCAGTAATACTACATACAGTAGTAGATATCAGCATAGTACAGAACTCAAAATCTGTCAAAAAAAAAAAAAAGTTAATCTAGCTAGCCTAAACCTTCAACAGCCAAGCACCAAAGTCAACTGTCGGGTGTATGCTAAGAAGTAACAGTGGAATCAAGTCAAGAGTCCTACGAAGCAAACCGGTTAATTAGCTGACTCTGGCCTTCCTGTCTGTACGTAAAAGAAACGATGGAAGGAAAGATGGGATTACCAATGCCAAGCCCAAACAAAGAACCACCAGAATCACAACCAACCAGGCGTCAAGGGAAAATTGCAATTTGGAGTTTTACAACTTGTTGCAATCAATTATCGACATTGTAAATGTTCAATTTCGATTCCTAACTTTGTAAAATTGTTGCAATGTGATGTAAAAATGGATGAAATGTTAAAAAACTAACAAAATCACTAACGTAAGGACGAATTAATCCTAATACAAACAAGTTTAAGGATGAAAAGGTAAAAAAAAAAGTTCGCGGACGAATTCGATATTCGGTATTCGTATTCAAAAAATTCGAATTCAAATTCAAATTTCTATTTTGATTCGATAAGTATTCGAATTCGAATAATATCTCACGATATTCGATTTGAGTATTCGCGAATATTATTCGAATAATATATATATATATATATATATATATATATATATATATATATATATATATATATATATATATATATATATATATATATATATATATATATATATATATATCGGTACAAGATCCACAAGTCCATCGTAGATCGGATAGGTTACGATCCGCTCCCGAGAGATATGGGTTTTTCGTGTCGGAAAGTAATGAAGTGGAAGTCATTGAGAATGACGAACCTACTTCCTATCAAGAGACGATGTCCGATCCCGATTCGGATAAATGGTTAGAAGCCATGAAATTCGAATTGCAATCCATGTCGGATAATCAAGTTTGGAACTTGATTGAGCCACCCGAAGGTGTAAAAACCATAGGGTGCAAGTGGGTCTTCAAGAAGAAGACTGACATGAATGAGAAGGTGCATACTTACAAGGCTAGGCTTGTAGCAAAGGGATATAGGCAGACTCATGGTGTAGACTATGATGAAACCTTCTCGCCTGTTGTCATGCTTAAGTCTGTTAGAATTTTGATTGCCATAACTGCGTATTATGACTATGAGATTTGGCAAATGGATGTCAAAACCGCTTTCCTTAATGGAAATATGCTTGAGGATGTATATATGACACAACCCGAAGGTTTTGTCGATCCAATAAATTCTAACAAGGTGTGCAAGTTGCAGAGATCCATTTATGGATTAAAGCAAGCTTCTAGGAGTTGGAATCTTCGTTTTGACGAGAAAATCAAAGAGTTTGGTTTTGTCATGAACGAAGATGAACCTTGTGTATACATCAAATTCAGTGGGAGCGTAGTATTATTTCTCTTATTGTATGTCGATGATATCTTACTCATTGGAAACGACATTCCTGCGCTTCAGACTGTCAAGTCTTGGTTAGGGAAATGTTTTTCAATGAAAGATATGGGTGAAGCCACTTACATCATTGGTATCAAGATCTATAGAGATAGATCTAAGAGGATAATTGGTTTGAGTCAAAGTACCTACATTGACAAGGTTCTTAGAAGATTCAAAATGAAAAATTCTAAGAGAGGCAACTTGCCAATGGGTCATGGTGTTACTCTTAGCATGATGCAGTGTCCTAAGACAACTGATGAGCGAAAGAGGATGAATGAAGTTCCATACGCTTCGGCTATTGGATCTATCATGTACGCCATGATTTGTACTAGACCTGACGTCTCGTATGCTTTGAGCATGATGAGTCGATACCAATCTGATCCTGGTGAGAACCATTGGATGGCAGTCAAGACGATCCTTAAGTATTTAAGAAGGACTAAGGATGCGTTCTTGGTATTTGGAGGGATGGAAGAAGATCTTATTGTCAGAGATTACACAGATGCTAGCTTCCAAACTGACAAGGATGATTTTTTATCGCAGTCGGGATTTGTTTTTATGATTAACGGAGGTGCGATATGTTGGAAGAGTTCCAAGCAGAGTACTATTGTCGATTCTACTACTGAGGCAGAATATATAGCGGCATCCGATGCAGCTAAGGAGGCAGTTTGGATCAAGTAGTTCATTAGTGATTTGGAAGTTGTTCCAAGTATCACTAATCCAGTGGAACTTTATTGTGACAATAATGGTGCCACTGCGCAAGCAAAGGAACCAAAGTCACATCAGCGATCCAAATATATACTTAGACGTTTCCATCTCATTCGAAAGTTCATTGATCGGGGAGACGTTAAGATATGCAAAGTATCAACCGATGATAACATTGGGGATCCGCTTACAAAGCCCTAGCACAAGCAAAGCATGATGGTCATGTGAGGTCCATGGGTATTCGATACATAGATGGAGCCTAGTGCAAGTGGGAGATTGTTGGAGTAATGCCCTAGGCTACAGTTATGTTTAAACTTGAACCGTTATGCATCGTCTTTATCATTTATTATAGAGCATGTTTATTTAGTTCATTATATGTTTACATGTTTATTATATTGAACTGCATCCCTAGTTCTTGTGAACAACTAGTATAAGTTGGTGCACATGGGGATTTGGCCTGCTGGCTAGAGCTCATGGCTTCCAACCTGGAGGGCATGGGTTCGATCCCCCCAGAAGTTAGAGGGAAGGCTTTCTCTCCCTAGGATTTATCTCCTAGGCGCTTATGTGCGTGCATGTGTGTCTGTGTGTGTGTGTGAGTAGTGAAAAAAAAAACTAGTATAATTTGGTAATGGATAATCATGGAGATGATTATATGCATGGAGATGCACATTACACTTATGGATACTTGCTAGAGAACAAGTATTGGACATGACCTACTTATGAGATTTATGACATGGTCTGTTGTCATGATTAAATCTCATGATAGTTATGTCATTGAAATTCTTCGTACCTGAGATTATCATCGTCTTTCACACGATGAACGTCGTGTTTAATATAGTCTAACACTATCTTTAATCGGATAGCAATAAGGACTATGTTAGCACGATTGGATTCATGTAGGGAAGAATGATAAGTCAAGACGGGATTTGTCCCTCTCTGTTTGAGAGAGATTTTTGCTTGAGCCATTCAATGAATAGTGTTGATGAAATGTGTGGCCACACTCAAGTGATTTGATAGAGATCGAATGCATTTGGATTATCAACATATTTGAAATCGAGAAAGCATTGAATGGAATGAGTTGACATAGACCATGACTCATGTTCAATTGGACATCGTGGATAAAGGGATTGTGACATTTGATCTATCGAGGAATCAAGTTTTGATGTTATATTAATTGGGTGGATATAATGGTTTGCTAGAAACCACTTATGTCTTGTGAGGTCATATTTTGACTCACTACCAACATAATATAATTCATATTTGGTCACACACAAAGAGCGAATTTGATTCTGGCTGAAAATTGGAAAATTGGAATTTTCGCATGGCATGTGGTGCGATGCACTTAGCCATGAGGAACAACTCATTCCAGGAGTCACGACTCGTGGCATAGATCAGTACGACTGCATTTTTGGTCACAACTCGTGTATTGGTCACGACTCATGCCCTCAGGCATGACTCGTGCCCTTGATCAGCTCAAGTAACTTTTCTGGCTCGACTCGTGGTGCGACAGATTTTGCCATTGGCTTGACACGTAGTGCAACATACTTTGCCTTGGGCACGACTCGTGCTCTCGAGCACGACTCGTGCCAGCGTTCAATTTATGCCGTTCGCGAATTCCTTAGGCGATTTGGTTTTTGTGTTTGACAAGGATTTAACCCTAAGTGTTAGGGATTTATACCAATGTATAAATACGAATCCTTGGGCAGCTAAAAATCTCTCACACACATCATTGTTCTAGGTGTTGGAAATGGGTAACGAAAGTTAAGTTTGACTTGTCGTTGACCTAACTTTCTAACGGAAGTTCGTTAACTTCCAACGGAGTTCGTTATTTGTTAACGAAGTAAGTTACAAAATGTATTCTACATTTAGGGTAGATAATGAAACTCATTTATTGTCTCAAAACCATTTCCGGGTGAATGATCGAAATTAATGACAAAGATTTGTAACTTAACGAGAGTTGTTTAAAGGGTTTTTTGATGTGGTTTGATGTGCTCGGGCGAGCTGAGTCCTTGACTCGGCCGAGCAGAGCATAGCAAATTGGCCAAGTCTCTGGACAATCTTGCTCGGTCGAGGCATATGCCTTGCTCGGCCGAGCAGTATGATTGACACGGCCGAGCGAGTCCCTTGACTCGGCCGTGCAGCTTGACAAAAGTTTCTGGACATATATGCTCGGCCGAGCAAGTCCCTTGACTCGGCCGAGCAGTTCCTGAACAGGTTTCAATTCAAAAGAAAAGTTGTGCCTTTTCAAAGGAAAAGACACAAACCCCTTAACTCTCCTTATATACTTCCCCTCCGAATTTCAATTCATACATACAATCATTTTGAGCCTCTCTACCTACATTTGAGATAGATTAACATAGCCTAATCATTTCATATTGTTGCATCAAATTCCTTCAAGTCCTAAAGTTCCAAATAGTCAATTGTTCGTTAGATTTGTTAATTTGGAGTGCTCCTATTAACAAATAGAAGTCGTTGCATCTCACAAGAAGTTTGTCATCAACCGTAAGCACCAGTGCGGGACAAATACTTCTTACGGAAATTGTGTTAAACACAAGCCTCGACTACATCAAGTTTGTTTTTTCAATTTCCGTTATCTTTTCCATTATTTTTCTCTTCTTCTTCGTTATTTCCTTAAGAAGCCTAACCTAAATTCCCTACAATTGTAAGAAGTATTTGACGTTTCTTAAGGCATTCCTACAATGGCAAGTGAGAAAGACACCTCCTATTGTTCAAAATGGTGATCCCGACCCTCAAAGGCTTTTGGCCAAAAAGGCTTGGGACCATGATAATTTTTTGTGTAAAAATTACATTTTGAATGGACTCGATGATGCACTATATAATGTGTACAGTACCGTCGAGTTAGCCAAGGCTTTATGGAGTACCTTGGAAAGGAAGTACAAGATTGAAGATGCCGGGTCAAAGAAGTTTGTCGTCGGCAAATATCTTGACTTCAAAATGGTGGATTCTAAGTTGGTAATAACTCAAGTTGATGAGTTCCAACTTATATTGCATGGTCTTGATGCCGAAGGAATGATAATGAATGATCCGTTCAAAGTGGCATCAATCATAGAGAAGTTGCCGCCTTCATGGAAGGACTTCAAAAATTATCTCAAGCATAAGCGCAAAGAGATGACTTTGGAGGACTTGGTTGTTCGTCTTCAAATTGAAGAAAATAATCGAGACAATGAAGCCAAGGCTACCAAAGGCAAGATGGAGGCAAAGGTCAATCTCGCCGAGGCAAGTACTAGCGGCACCAAAAGGAAGCATTCCGGGAATGCTAAGAGAGGGAAGAACAAAGGCTACACAACCAAGAAGTTCAAAGGAGCATGCTATAATTGTGGCAAGCCGGGCCATATAGCAAAGGATTGTCGCCACCCAAAGAAGGAGGCGAACAATGTAGATGACATGGATCTTGATTTTGCTGCGGTGATCTTCGAGGCAAACGTGGCAAACTTGGATGAGAATCCAAAGGAACGGTGGATAGATACCCGGGCTACCCGCCATATTTGTGCTAATAAGGAGAGTTTCTCTTCTTATACTCCCATTTCCGGAAGGAAATTGTACATGGGAAATTCTGCAACTTCCGATGTTCAAGGCATTGGAAATGTTGTATTGAAGATGACCTCCGGCAAAGAAGTGACTTTGCTTGATGTGCTGCATGTTCCGGACATCCGCAAGAATCTAGTTTCCGGTGCTTTGTTGAGTAAAGCCGGTTTTAGATTAGTTTTTGAATCCGACAAGTTTGTATTAACCAAGAATGGTTTATTCCTTGGAAATGGTTACCTCGAGAAGGGACTTTTCAAGATGAATGTAATGAATGTTATCCGCCAAGGTGCGAAGAATAAAAATGTTGTTTCTTATGTTTACTTGTCGGAAAGTCCTAGTTTATGGCATGATAGATTAGGTCATGTAAACTTCGACACTATTAAGAAATTAGTTAAACAAGATTTAATCCAAATGACTAAATCTGATTCAACTAATAAGTGTGAAGTTTGCGTTGAGGCAAAAATGACGAAGTCGCCATTTAATGTCATACAAAGAAACACAACTCCTCTATAGTTAATTCACACCGACATATGTGATTTAAAACTTGTGCAAACTCGAGGAGGTAAAAAGTACTTCATTACATTCATAGACGATTGCACTAAGTATTGTTATGCTTATCTCTTAAGAAGTAAAGATGAAGCCTTAGGGGCTTTCGAGACTTATAAGAAAGAAGTTGAGAATCAACTTAACTTAAAGATTAAGAAAATTAGAAGTGATAGAGGAGGAGAATATGAAGCTCCGTTTGAAGGACTATGTTAGGAATCCGGCATAATTCATCAAACGACGGCTCCATATACCCCTCAGTCTAACGGAGTTGCTGAACGCAAAAATCGTACTCTCAAAGAGATGATGAACACATTTTTGATAAATTCAGGCTTACCCGACAACTTGTGGGGGGAAGCTATACTCACTTCTAACTATATTCTTAATAAGATACCCAAGAAAGGTATTGATAAAACACCCTATGAATTATGGCATAATCGTAGGCCGTGTTACAAATACCTTAAAGTGTGGGGTTGTCTAGCTAAGGTTGAACTACCTAAGCTAAAGCAAATAAAGATCGGTCCCAAGACGGTTGACTGTATCTTTATTGGATATGCCAATAACAGTAGTGCCTATCGATTCATAGTGCACAAGTCAGAAATTCCTGATATAAATGCAGGAATGACAATAGAATCAAGGAATGCAGTATTCTTTGAAAATATCCTTCCTGCCAAGGATAGGAAAGAAGGTAATTCTCAAAAGAGAACATACGAATCTGCAAACGGTCCATCTCAAGTAGAAGATGAAGGACCTAGACGTAGTAAAAGGGCAAGAGTGGAAAAGTCTTTTGGTCCTGATTTTCTCTCATTTATGTTGGAAAACGAACCAGCTACTGTTAAAGAAGCGTTATCTGGCCCGGACAATACGTTCTGGAAAGAGGCTATTAACAGTGAGATAGAATCCATAATGCTTAATAATACTTGGGAGTTGGTTGATCTTCCTCCAGGATGCAAATCGTTAGGTTGCAAATGGATCCTTAAAAGGAAGTATAAGGCAGATGGATCTATCGATAAGTACAAAGCGCGGCTAGTAGCCAAAGGATTTAGACAAAAGGAGGGATATGACTTCTTCGATACATATTCTCCTGTCACAAGGATCACATCTATACGTGTTCTTATAGCTATTGCAACCGTGCATAATCTTGAGATACACCAGATGGATGTGAAGACAGCTTTCTTGAACGGAGAGTTAGAGGAAGAGATTTACATGGAACAACCCGAAGGGTTTGTTGCTTCAGGTAAAGAGCAAAAGGTGTGTAAACTTGTAAAGTCGTTGCACGGACTAAAACAAGCACCCAAGCAATGGCATGAAAAGTTTGACCGAACTATGTTGTCAAATAGATTCAAGATTAATGAATGTGACAAATGTGTCTACATTAAAGGAATATCTGAATCATTTGTAATAGTCAGCCTTTACGTGGATGACATGTTGATAATGGGAAGTAATCATGAATTGATCATGAATACCAAAGGCTTGTTAAAGAAGCACTTTGACATGAAATATATGGGATTAGCCGATGTCATATTAGGAATAAAGATTTCTAGAACATCAGAAGGAATAGTCCTGTCACAATCCCATTATCTGGAAAATGTACTTCGAAAATTCAATGTCATTAACAGCCCTCCGGCTAAGACACCGGTAGACTTAACTCTACACTTAGCAAAGAACAGAGGGAACCGGTTTCTCGGTTGGAGTATGCAAGAATAATCGGCGATCGATGTACTTAACGAATTGTACACGTCCAGACATTGCATATTCAGTGAGCAAACTAAGCAGGTTCACGAGTAATCCCAGTACAGATCATTGGAAAGCACTAATGAGAGTATTGAGATATTTAAAGTATACTATGAATCATGGGATACTTTATAAAAGATATCCAGCAGTATTAGAAGGATACTGTGATGCAAACTGGATATCGAACACAAAAGACTCAAAATCCACGAGTGGATATGTTTTCACAATAGGTGGAGGAGCAGTGTCATGGAAATCCTCCAAACAAACATGTATAGCCAGATCCATGATGGAATCTGAGTTCATAGCTTTAGATAAAGCTGGAGAAGAAGCGGAATGGCTTAAGAACTTCCTGGAGGATATTCCTTGTTGGAGTAAACCTGTGCGTGCTGTTATGATACATTGTGATAGTCAATCAGCAATAGGAAGGGCACAGAGCAGTATGTACAATGGTAAGTCTAGACATATCTGTCGTAGACATAATACCATTAGACAGTTGATCAAGAATGGGGTTATCACAATTGAAGAAGTCAAATAATAACATAGTGGATCCGTTTACGAAAGGTATAAATAGAGATCAACTGTATAAACTGTTAAGGGGAATGGGCTTAAAACCCACAATAAAAGAACTCATAGTGGACACTCAACCTTGAGAATTGGAGATCCCATGCCCTTGGTTCAATGAGACAACCAAGCTATAAGTTTTAGTAGAATCACTTGGAAACAACAACTCGGTTGAATGACCTGGAGATGTTGAATACTCATTCCCAGAACATCCAAGTATAAGCACCTGCAGCAGTGGTGAGGATAAGTTGAGAAAACTTTTAATGATTCCTATACCTACGGGTGGAGTAGTGCAGGATACTCCTTATAGTATGAATCACCTATATAAGTGAGAGGTAACTTGGCCGCTTCTAATGTGAACACTTATGAATGAGATACGGTCCAGGGCCGAAATGGACAAAACGTGAGAACAATAACTGTTAGAGCTATTATTATGTGAGTATTGTTGTCTTGATATACATTATACAGTCACTGGTTCAAAGCGACTCGCTACCAAATGGCTAGTATATCCGATAATATTTCACTAGGGGAGATTCAAAGCCATAAGCTATCTATCCCGATGTAATAATAGTTCGCCAAAACTTTTGGACGAAATTGCATACATGCATTAATTGTCATTCATGTGGGGGATTGTTGGAAATGGGTAACGAAAGTTAAGTTTGACTTGTCGTTGACCTAACTTTCTAACGGAAGTTCGTTAACTTCCAACGGAGTTCGTTATTTGTTGACGAAGTAAGTTACAAAATGTATTCTACATTTAGGGTAGATAATGAAACTCATTTATTGTCTCAAAACCATTTCCGGGTGAATGAGAAATTAATGACAAAGATTTGTAACTTAACGAGAGTTGTTTAAAGGGTTTTTTGATGTGGTTTGATGTGCTTGACCGAGCAGAGTCCTTGACTCGGCCGAGCAGAGCATAGCAAATTGGCCAAGTCTCTGGACAATCTTGCTCGGCCGAGGCATATGCCTTGCTCGGCCGAGCAGTATGATTGACACGGCCGAGCGAGTCCCTTGACTCAGCCGTGTAGCTTGACAAAAGTTTCTGGACATATATGCTCGGTCGAGCGAGTCCCTTGACTCGGCCGAGCAGTTCCTGAACAGGTGCCAATTCAAAAGAAAAGTTGTGCTTTTTCAAGGGAAAAGACACAAACCCCTTAACTCTCCTTATATACTTCCCCTCCGAATTTCAATTCATACATACAGTCATTTTAAGCCTCTCTACCTACATTTGAGATAGATTAACATAGCCTAATCATTTCATATTGTTGCATCAAATTCCTACAAGTCCTAAAGTTCCAAATAGTCAATTGTATTTGTTAATTTGGAGTGCTCCTATTAACAAATAGAAGTCGTTGCATCTCACGAGAAGTTTGTCATCAACCGTAAGCACCAGTGCGGGACAAATACTTCTTACGGAAATTGTGTTAAACACAAGCCTCGACTACATCAAGTTTGTTTTTTTATTTTTCGTTATCTTTTCCATTATCTTTCTCTTCTTCTTCATTATTTCCTTAAGAAGCCTAACCTAAATTCCCTACACTAGGTTTATGAAATTCTAGGCTTTGATTATTGATTAAGAATCAAAAGTCCCAAAATCAATTCCATTGTTTTTGCCATTGATTATTGAAAATGTTTCAATAATCGGAAGGATCATCTATCAATCCAACAAGAAGAGTTCTTGGTTCGTTCGCGTGTGGATCACCATTAGAGGGAGGTTGCTTTATCTCCCAAGGTTGAACAAGGAAGATAGAAGATTCGACTTCAAAATTCTAAGGCTCGAATTTTGAGATCTATTTTGACAAACTAAACCGCATTCAAGGTATGTAATTCTATTTCATATTTTATAATATCTTCATGCTAGACGGATCTAAGGGCTAGGGTTTTGTTGTTATTTCTAAGTCTTCCGCTGCGTTTGTAACCCCCAAAACCCAACAGCTGGATTCTTACTTCTGTTGGGGAATTGATCTCTGCACCCAGATGCTCCACCCACCACGAGTACCACGGTGTGATGACCGGGGTAACCATTAATTCACCTAGATAAACATCATGTAGGTCTAGGCTAGATTAAGAACACTACTATGACCGGTTAATTGGTTCAGACCAACGTTATTGTTTAAATTAAATAATAACTTTGACTACTTTACCTTTGTCAAACCACTCCGACATGCCTTAAATGCCTTGAATAATTTGTGGTGCGACGCCACAAGAGAATAAATCAACAAACAAATTATTTAAATTAAACTATGATTAAAGTCCCTAGGTTTTGCTAAATAGATTTTGACTATAACGCGGAGCCTCTTCCCAATGCAGTCCAGCTTGAGGCGGAGAAATAAGGTTGGCTCGGGGTTCCAATTGTTATACAACGATGAATCTTCACACATAGAATCACATGCAAAACGGGTCCGTCCCGTCCAACCGTTAGGGCTAATAAAACACTTTTTTCGAAAAGGAACAAAAGAAAGTGGAAGAAAAAGTTCTTAAAGTCTATTTTTTGTATGTTACCAACAAGAATGACCTCTAAAGCACCAACCAAAAGGAGAATGAACCTATCTCTGAATTTGCTAAGAGATGGAATTGGAAAATGTCTGAGATTATGGAACTGCTAAATGAGGAAGAACAGAAAGAAATCTTCCTTAGATGCTTAAGGCCACACTTCCAAAAAGGAATAGGAGATGGATACTATTCAAGTCTAAGGTAAATGGTAAACACTGGAACCAGAATTGAAGAAAAACTCATTGCTCAGGGTTTCAAAGAAACAACAATCACAAATGGATACCGTTACAGAGCTTCTGCTAGGCTGTTAAAGGAAAAGAAATCGGGGACTCCTCCGTTCATGTCAACCATGTGCAAGTCGGTTTTCCACTCAAGTGGCAGAATACTCTGTCAGTCAACACGGCTGCTTCCGGTCAACCTCCTCAACTAAGGATCAAATGGACGAAAGATCGTAAGTTCGATGAGCTGGGATGTACCCTCGAAGAACTCTTGCCACTATTCAGGAAATGGGGAACCCTTGAACAATTCACAGGCCGCAAATCTAATATTGGTCCGAATGTCGATCACAACAAGTACTGCGAATATCATGAGTACATCGGCCACACCACCAATGACTGCTACATCTTAAAGCACATTGTCCAATATCTGAATGACCTCGAGAACATTAACACTGTAAGAACCCTATCCCTAATAATGATATTAGTGTCATAGGTCTAGATTAGGTCTTGACTAATCCGACCGTACTTGTTTATGTGGTTGATGGTCCAATAAATGATAAGGAGTCTATAATGCTTGAAGAGGCTAAGAGTGAAGTTGCAATTAATAATAACAATTCTCTTTCTTGTTACATGTTGTCTTGGGATACTGATGTAATGGGTTGCAGCGGAATTAAATAAATAAGTAACCGGATAGGCAATTAATCGAAACAACGATCAATTGACCCAATTCGAATCCACGAATTAGGGTTTGGCAAGATTAACACCTAAAAGATGAGAACCCCGAATAACAGAAGGAATCCACCTTCAATAAGTCAAGAAAGACTCACAATTGCAAAGCAATCAAATAATTTATCAAAATTCAACTATCCCTAAACAAACAGATAAAAAGAGTATTTATACTCCCAACAATAACCTAAAACCCTAAGGAAAACGAAATAAACGAAGTACCAAAAATACCCCTACTTTAATTGTTCAAAACGGAAAAGAAATTAAAACTGCTGCGAATTCCGTCACATGGGCGGTCGCCCAACCCCCGCTGCGCGGTCGCCCATGTAAACAGACATTTTCCCTTTGCGTGAATCCTCACCTGGGCGGTCGCCCATCCTCCCTTAGGCGGTCGCCCACTTGTCCAGCCCTGGTCCTTTGTTTCTGGTGGTTCTTGCTACATCATACACCCCTTCTTTAAAATGATTCGTCCCTGAATCATGTACTGAAAAAGGAACACGTCCCTTGCATGAGACTTCCTTCTTGGGTCTTCTCGCCGCTTGTACATATGGCTTCTTATGAATGGATGGTTTGCTTTTCTTAGTTCCATGTGTCGCATTACCTGAAAGAAAAGGTTTTGGTACAAACAAGGAAATAATCCCTTTCCTGTCCCCTTTACTACCGTGTGCTCCTTTAGCTTTCAATGGACAAAGAGTAAACTTGACTCCATCCTTCATAAAACTGATCAAATTAGTCCGCCCACAATGCATAGACCCCACATCAAAATGCCATGGCCTCCCAAGCAACAACTTGCAAGCGCTCATATCCACCATGTCACACGTAATCACATCCATATAGTTGCCAATAGAAAAAGGAATGATACACTAATGTGTTACTTTCAAAGAGCCCGTAGCATTGATCCACCCAACAAAATAAGGAGATGGATGGTTACGCACCTCAAACTTGAGCTTATTGACTAAACCACGTGCGACCAAGTTCTCACTGCTTCCACTATCAATAATAATTTGTACTGACATATCATTGACCTTACCCATTGTACGAAATATATTGTGTCGAACGGGATCAACCTTTTTCACGGGAGTAGGCAACAAAAGTTTACGAACCCCATACGACTCATGGTCCTCACAATCATCATCCTCCTCATTAGGATCGTGATGAACGATCTCACCATTACCATCATCATCATCAACAGTGGTCACCAAATTAGCATTCTTACGAAGATGACAACCACTAGAAATATGTCCAGCCTCCCCGCATTTAAAACATTTATTACCGAAATTCTTAGCATAAGGGTTAGCATTCTTAGGAGCTTGAGCAACAGGAGCAGGTGTTCTTGCTACCTCAACCGCCTTAGAACCCGAAGCTTGTGTCGTAGGCTGTTCGACTGTGGATGGAGAAACTGAAGATGGAATAGGGCTAAGAGCAAAAGACGAATTACCCCCCTTCTTGAATGTAGGTTGAGGTTGAAAAGCTGAAGCCAATTGTTTCTCAACCTTTTCCACCCTTGAAATAGCATCAGTCAAAGAAAAGTTGGTAAATAATTCCACCCTATTCTTAATATCAACCCGAAGACCATCAACAAACCTAGAGATTTTTTGGGAATCAGATTCAACCAAGTCGTTACTGGCCGACTGAGCATAAAAATCATGCACATAGTCCTTAACGTTACGACTACCTTGGGTACAATTCTGAAATTTAGAAAATAAGCGTTGCACATAATCATCAGGTAAAAATCTATCTTTTAATGCCTCTTTCATCTCCTCCCAAGTACGAATCTGAGGTAACCTATCACGCAACCTTTTTTTACAAAATTGATCCCACCATGCAGCAGCGTCACCCCTCAATTTATAAGCAACATAAGGGACTTTTCTAACATTCTCAACTTGCATTAAATTGAAAAACTTATCAACTTCATTAATCTAATCTAAAAAGTCCTCGATAGATAACTCACCATTAAAAGTAGGAATATCAGCCCTTATCTTTGGTTGATGTTGTTCCACCGGAGGTGCAGCGAAAACTTCGTCATCATCATGAACTGAGCCATCGTCGTCACCGCCAGGATTATTGTTGTTGCCACCTCGACCTCGATTGTTGTTATTACCACCACCAATCTGCAAACGCTCCATAGCCGCCACGAGTTGTTCTTGAGTAGCAACAGATTGACGAATAATTTCATTATTTTGTCGTTGCATCTCCAGAATAGCCGCTAGAATAGCATTATCGTTGTTGTTTTCACCATTGTTGGCCATCTTTTTTTGCTAGATTTCTTCCTTGGATCGTCCGTCGTCTGATACCAACTGATGTAATGGGTTGCAGCGGAATTAAATAAATAAGTAACCGGATAGGCAATTAATCGAAACAACGATCAATTGACCCAATTCGAATCCACGAATTAGGGTTTGGCAAGATTAACACCTAAAAGATGAGAACCCCGAATAACAGAAGGAATCCACCTTCAATAAGTCAAGAAAGACTCACAATTGCAAAGCAATCAAATAATTTATCAACATTCAACTATCCCTAAACAAACAGATAAAAAGAGTATTTATACTCCCAACAATAACCTAAAACCCTAAGGAAAACGAAATAAACGAAGTACCAAAAATACCCCTACTTTAATTGTTCAAAACGGAAAAGAAATTAAAACTGCTGCGAATTCCGTCACGTGGGCGGTCGCCCAACCCCCGCTGCGCGGTCGCCCATGTAAACAGACGTTTTCCCTTTGCGTGAATCCTCACCTGGGCGGTCGCCCATCCTCCCTTGGGTGGTCGCCCACTTGTCCAGTCCTGGTCCTTTGTTTCTGGTGGTTCTTGCTACATCAGATACTCTTATTTGAGGGATCTAGAGTGTTAGGGGAGAGCAAGAAAGCCAAAGTTACCTCTACCCCATCACCAAAAATAAAACCTCCATCTAAAGAAAGCCTTGAGGTTGATCTCCTCATGAGATCAAGCTAAACCTATAAATCCAATCTCTAGGATCCCCATATCCAGATCAATGACCCTAGTATAGAACCCACTCCCGAGGTGGAAAAGGAAGATCCCGTGCTGACTCATTTAAAGAAAATTCAAGCCAACATCTCAATCTGGGGCTTTCTTTGCTCTACTCTACATTATTGGCAAATTCTCCGTAAGAATTTGACACATGCTTCCATCCCAGTTGACACTACTCCCAAATATCTGACACATATAACTGGGAATATTTAATATGGAAATATCATGCCCTTCACTGACCTGGATCTACCCAAGTTTGGAGGGTACCACAATGAGCCGTTATATATCATAATGGAAATGGCTGGCAAGCGGGTGCCTCGGGTCCTGGTGGACAGTGGTTCGACCCTAAATATCCTCCCCTCAAAGATGATGGATGGCCTTGGAGTAAAAGATTCTGACCTCTGGCCCTCCACACAGACATTTAAAGCCTACGACTCGACGTTTTGCACGGTATTTGGAACAATTGATTTACTCATGGGATTCAAATCTTGTTGCACGATGAACATGGAGTTCTAAATGATTGGTATCCTCACGTTAATCACCCTACTACTCGATCGACGTTGGCTGCATAAAATAGGAAGAGTTTCATCCTCACTACACCAATTTGTTAAATTCCCCGTCAGGGGTGCGATTATGGTAATCTATGGGGACGTGGTCATGATTGAAGGTGGTAAAGACATACCAGTTCTAGAGATACAACACGGAGATCCTGACTTGATGTTTAGTGGCTTCTCCATTATCCCACAAGCCCAAGTACAATCCATTTATTTTGCTCACACTCGGGATCCAAAGATACCAATCATGGCTATCATGAGAAATATGGGTTACATCCCCCGGGACTGGGGCTTGGAAAGAGGCAACAAGGCCCCGCATAGATTAAAGAAGTTAAAGTACAAGATACATTAAATGGTTTAGGTTACAAGCCCACAAAAGCAGACAAGTCCGAGGAAAGACGACAACTGCACCTAAAGAAGACAGTGCCCTTCTCTGGGATCCCTTACAGGAAGTCCGGGATCAGACCATACCGTCTCAGTGCAAATGATTACTTCATTCGGGAAAGGCAAGACCTACCATTTGTCCTATTCCCTGAATCTTGGCTAAAAAGCCGTGGAAAAAACCAGGACATAGACTGGGTTGAAACCGAGACAACTCCAACAGTTCACCAAGAAGCCTCAAGACATAAAGGAAAGAATGTTACATTAGAAAATGAGTACACTAACGAAGGTTTAGAAGAAAAAGATATTTTATTCATCTTGACTTTGTGTATTTATACAAGAAATCAATAACAAACTAACTAGAGATTTACATCATCAATCTTCTAAATTAAGGGGATTACAATTGCATGGGAGGATTACATGGGATTGGGTTGACTGATGATAATCACACCAAATAATTACTAATAATACAAATATTTACTGATAATACAAATGATAAGAATAGCTAATTTTGAGGAGGAGATATTATTTCCTTAATACGCCCCCGCAATTTGGACGTTCTTTGAGTAAGACCAATCTTGGAAATAAGCGAGTTGAACCGAGCACGAGGAAGAGGTTTGGTGAGCGCATCTGCCAATTGATCCCGACCGGAGATATGTTGGACACGGAGGTGGCCATTTTGAACTTGTTCCCGGACGAAATGAAAGGCGAGGGCTAGGTGTTTCATTCTTGAGTGAAAGATGGGGTTTGCTGAGTAGGAGGTTGCTCCCAAGTTGTCACTATAAATTATCGGAGGTTGCGAAGTGGAAGCATGAATTTCGGACAGGAGGTTGGATACCCATAGTAGCTCGGCTGTGGTGGCAGCAATGGCACGGAACTCGACTTCCGTGGAGGACCGAGCTATAGCACGTTGCTTCTTTGAGGACCAAGCTATGGGATTGCGACCAAGATAAACAATATAGCCTGAGGTGGAAAGAAAGTTATCATGGTCGCCCGCCCAGTCGGCATCACAAAAGGCATGAAGTGGGGAAGGGTTGTGTTTAAAGAGCTGAATACCCAAGTTCATGGAACCATGCAAGTAGCAGAGTAAACGTTTGAGAGCCACCCAATGTGACTCTTGGGGGTGGTGGAGAAACTGGGCAAGCCGGTTAACTGAGAAAGCGATGTCGGGACGGGTGAACGAAAGGTATTGAAGACTACCAATGATAGCCCGAAACTCGGAGGGGTTGCAAATAGGGGTGCGGGGCATGGCCGAGACAGGAGGATAGATGGCCATGGGGGTGGGGGAGGGTTTTGAGTGAAGCATGTCATGTTTGAGAAGGATGTCATGGATGTATTTAGATTGGGAAAGGTGAATGCCATGAGAATTTGGTGTTACCTCAATGCCTAAGAAGTAGGAGAGAGGACCCAAGTCTTTTAGGGAGAACCGAGAGGAGAGACTTTGAATAAATGAGTGAAGAAAGGAGTCGGAGGGGCCGGTGACAATAATGTCATCGACGTAGACAAGCAGAAGTAAGTGTTGAGATTTTTGAGTGTAAATAAATAGTGAGGGATCGGCAATGGAAGACGAGAAACCGAAGGAAAGAAGAAAATTTTTGAGTTCGGTAAACCAAGCACGTGGTGCTTATTTGAGGCCATAAATGGCCTTGGAAAGTTTGCAAACGTCAGAATGGTGGGAGGTGTTTTGGAAACCGGGAGGTTGAGACATATAGACGGTTTCGGAAAGACGACCTTGAAGGAATGCGTTATTGACGTCAAGTTGGCGAAGGGACCAACCATGACTAATTGCAAGAGAGAGAATGAGACGGATGGTAACGGGTTTGACAACAGGGCTAAAGGTGTCGGAATAATCTAGACCCGGACGTTGGTGGAATCCTTTGGCTACAAGACGAGCTTTGTATTTTTGAATTGAGTTATCTGGGTTATACTTGATTCGAAATACCCATTTGCAACCAACGATATTGGGTGCCTCATGAGAGGGGACAAGAGACCATGTGTTATTTTTGAGAAGGGCAGTGTATTCATCGAGCATGGCTGCATGCCAATGAGGAGAGGATAGGGCCTATTTTGTGGATGTGGGGAGAGATTTCGGAGAGGGTAGTGTGGCTAGGTGAGCGTATTTGGGGTTGGGCTTTCGGATATTATTGGAGAGGCGGGTGGTGATGGTGCGGTTTGGGTTGGTGGGAGGGGCTGGATGGGGCTCGGCTGTGTGGGGTGGGTGGGTTGTGGTCTCGGCAGAAGGAGTGATCTGGGAGGGAGGGTTGGTGTTTTGGACGGGTAGAGGGGCTGGGGAAGGGTTTTGCAGGGAAATAGTATGTGTGTCGGGAAGATTGTCTGGCAAAGGTGCAAAGGAATCATTTGGTTGGGTAGAAAGAGTTGTGGAAGGTACAATGGGGTCAGCAGTTTGGGTTATGGGAATGGTAGCATTAGGAGAGTTGGTAGGAGGTAATATGGGTAACGAGAATGAGCACCACTCAGTGGGAGACATTGTGGGAGATGGAGTGGGATTGGATATAAGAGTAGAATAAGGGAACTCAGACTCTACGAATTTTACATGTCTCGAAGTATAAATGCGATTTGTAAGAGGGTCGAGACAATAAAAGCCACTTTGAGAGGGAGAATAACCGACAAAGATGCAAGGGGTAGACTTGGGTGCGAGTTTGTGTGGTGCATAAGGACGGAGCCAGGGGTAGCAAAGACACCCAAAACATTTTAATTTTGTGTAGTTTGGAGATGTTTGAAAGAGGCGGAAGTAGGGGGAGTCATTTTGGAGGGTGGAGGTGGGCATTCGATTGATAAGGTACGATGCAGTGATTAAGGCATGTGGCCAAAAAGTGAGAGGAAGTTTTGCATGAGAGAGAAGAGTGAGACCGGTTTCAACCAAATGTCTATGACGACGTTCGGAGAGGCCATTATGTTCGGGTGTGTGGGGAGGAGAAGTTAGGTGAGAGATGCCCTCTTTTAGAAGAGAGGGAGTGAGTTTAATGTATTCACCTCCATTATCGGAAAAGAATTGTTTGATGGGACGGGAAAAATGTTTTTCAACAAGAGATTTAAAACGAAAGAAGATAGCATAAGTGTCGGATTTGTGTTTAAGGGGATATAACCAAGTGTATTTTGTAAAGTGGTCGACAAAAATAACATAGTATTTATAATTGTCATAAGAGAGAACGGGAGAAGTCCATACATCGGAGAAAATTATTTCAAGTGGTGCATGCGATTCAAGAGTAGAAGTGGAAAAAGAAAGCTTGTGACTTTCATTATTGTTGCAAGAGTTACAATGGGAAATAGAACCACTAGGAATTGAAAGACTAAACAATTTATTCAAATGAGAAACAATTGGGGGAGCAGGGTGTCCCAATCGATGGTGCCAAGACTGGAGAGAAGCAACCGTGCTAACGTTTGCTTGGAGAGATGAGGGATGCCATATGTAGACTCCACGTTCAAGTGTGCCGTGGAGAAGAACATGATGTGTCGAGATTGCCTTGATAAGAAAAAAAGAGGGTGAGAATTCAATTGTAGCATTGTTATCACGGCAAAATTGTGAAACAGAAAGAATATTACGAGAAATGCGAGGTACGTGCAAGACATTATTGAAAATGATAGGAGTTGTAGATGTGGAGTAAGAGAATGAACCTATATTAGCAATGGGAAGGGAGGAACCATCGCCGATGATAACATCATCGCTACCAGCATAGGGGTGGTGAAGAGCCAAGGTGGAGAGATCATTTGTGATGTGGTTCGTAGCACCACTATCAACAAGCCAAGGAGCTGGAGGTGGGGCGGAAGACATTGTAACCGTGTGGGCTTGGGGAGGAGGGGTGGAGGCAGTGATGCGAGAGGGGCGGCTGGAAGTAGGTGGAGGCGGGAAGACAACCATGGGATAGTCCTTTTTGAACTGATGACACTGTGAGATAACGTGGCCCACGAAGCGGCAATATTGGCACTTGCCTTTAAAGGGGTTGGCAGACTGAGTAGGGCGAGAAGGGGGAGTAGGCAGAATGGGTGGATTGGGGTTGTGGCGGGTGTGGTTGTGACGGTGGGTGTGAGCAATATGGGCCGAAACAGGGTAAGGGAGGGGGTTGGACGGAGGTGCGGCTTGTTTGAGGGAGAGTTCATGGTTGATCAATTTTTCATGAAGAGATTCGAAGGAAATGGGGGTATCTCTAGCACGAACGGAATCAATCACGGGTTTGTAAGCCTCATATTCTAAGCCTTTGAGGACCTTTGAAATGATGTCCGCGGAGTCCATTGGTTTTCCCAGGATGGCCAATTTGTCGGTGCATGTTTTTATAGCTTGCATATAGTCGGTGATGGAGAGTGAGGATTGAGTGATGGAGTCTAGGTGGTGTTTGACTTGTAGGATGTGGCCCCTAGATGGGTTGGCATAGGTGGTCTTAAGGATTTCCCATACTTGGCGGGATGTGGTGGCTTGAAAGACAAGTGGTGCAACCGCGGTGTCAAGGGTTCCTAAGATGGCGCTAAGGATGAGACGATCTTGTCTCTGCCATGTGATAGAGGCGGGGTTGGGAGATTCTTTACCATCGGTGGCTTTGATGGTAGCGGGTGGGGAGGGGTGGGAGCCATCGACGAATCCTAGAAGGTCTAGACCGAACAGAAGAGAGGTGATTTGAGATGACCACGAGAGGTAGGTGAGGGGGGTAAGGGTTTTGCAGTTGGAGAGGTTAACGAGAATTATTGGAGAGGAAGGGTCAGCGGAATTTGGGATGGTGGTGTGTGAGCTTTGGCCGGCCATTGGGTGATGGGCAGTGGTGGTGGGAAGGCGGCAATGGGGTGATATAAGGAGGCTGTCAAAAATTAAAGGTTAGGATCAAGAGCTCTGATACCATAACGAAGGTTTAGAAGAAAAAGATATTTTATTCATCTTGACTGTTTTGGTCAAATTTTAGAACTTGACAAGCTGACTAAGATTGGGTTAAACGAAATATAATTGCAAATCAACTCGAAATGGAATGAACAGGATATTTAACGAGGAAAGCCCTTGAACAACATGTTCGCCGGCATAAAACCTCAAAGGTGGAATTTTATAAAAGTGATGAAGTTACAATGAGAGGAAGATAGTAAAGAAAAGGAACTCAGTAGCTTCGATCGTGTGTGTGTGTTACAATAAGTGTGTTCAATTTATACTAAAAATGATTGAAGAAGATAACTTTGCTGCTCCTACAATCTCGGATGGTTTGTTGAGCCATTATCCCATGCTTTCTTGACCGAGTCATCACGTAAATCTTTATTCACCGATCATAATCCCTGAAAAGTAGGAATTAATATACCTGCAAAGAGATAGTCAAATTAGAGTCCAGGTTGTCTCGATTACGATACAAGTTGATACTGCAAGTTGAAGTCTTCTAGTTGTCAGCCGAAATTTATCCTCAAACAATTGCCCCTTAATTTTTGAATTTGGAAGTAGCTGAGTCAAAAATTAACACTTGACTCCCACCAAGGATTAGGCACGTGGTAGTGGCGTGGCAGTTACCTTTTAGTGGATAGGTACTTATAACTCCCTATAACTCTACAACCGTCGCCATCACCATAAATAAAAGGGGCCTCTTCAGATTTCGTAAACCCCACAAAGCAAAAAACCTTTCCAAGCTTCCTTCTTGCTGCTACCATGGATGAGCTCCCTCAAGGTTTCGTTCGCCAAAACATGATCGACCACCCTGATGAAGAAAGATGCGAACTCACCGTTGCTGAAGTTGAAGACTTGAAGAAGTTCTTCCCAAAAACCGCTGAATTTCTGGAACCTAATGCTTTAATGACTTCCGACTGCGCTTCAGAGGAATGGGTATGTTTTCTTGAATACCCTTTTTTGATTGGGTTAACATTTCCTTTTCCCCCTAGCATACTGCGATTTTTCGAAAAAACTGGTTTGGCCTTTGCTCAATTGATGCCGGTAGGGTGGAGGAATTTGGTTACCCTAGGGAGATTGAGCGCTGAGATGAACATGAGGGTTGATTTGGAGGAACTTGGCTTCTGCTATGACTTGAGATCTCATGGAAACAAGAGATTTGGTTTTAGGGTTAAATCAAGATCAAACAGTTTGGTGACCGACTCTATTGATAGGGATAGAAAGTGGAAGAATAGGTTCTTCTATGTGAAGAGGTCTACACTAGAGCACATGGAAAGGATAAACTCCTTATACATTTGGATGAAGGTGAGAATTTTCCTTTTCTATTTCTACAGAATTCAGGTTGTTTCAAATATTCTAACATCTTGATTTCCACAGCTTTGAAGTTGGATGAATTGTTTCCTAAGCGTTCTGACACATTGAGCGTGGTTGCTTCTGTTGTCGCCCTGTCTCCAAGAAAACGAAAGTTTTGCGCCTGCTACTCCGAGCGGTGAGGAAGAGGTTGAAGAAGTAGAGGAAGAAGAAAAGAGTTCCGAGTAAAGCTTTACAAATTGCAACCGTGATGTCGGCGGTAAGTGCGCTACTTGTTGTTCTAGGGTTATCTTTATACCTTCTTGATTTTAGGCTCAATATACGAGACACAACTTCTCAACCCGGCGTGGGTGGAGTCGGCGGCTTGATTGCCCGCTTCAAGAAGCCAAAGAAAGAAGTTGCTAAGCCCAATATTCCTAAGGATGAAGGCACCAAGCCTAAGTTGATGTTGGGTGATATAGTGTCTTTTAAGAAGAGGAAAAGTGAAATCGTTGATGTAGATCTTTGGGGAACCAATTGAAGAGGTTTTAGCACGAAGGTATGAGTATCTTCTTATTTTTGTACCTTTTCTCTTGATATATCTAGTAGATAGTGATAAGTTTCAACTTGACGGGTTTACGATCTTTGTGAGCTGTTGTCAAACGAAGTGAAGCTGCGGAAGGGTAAGGCGAGATGTCAAAAGTTGATGGCGAAAAGAAGGTCAAAGTTGTACAGAGGAAATGGAATCCAAGGTTTCTTCCATGCGGGTTGATATTGATAAGAAAGATATGGAAATCAAGGAATGGATGAAGAAGAGTGCGGACTTGAACCAAGCCCATCGAGGTTGCTATGAAGGTCTTGGAGGAGCGTTTGACTAGGGAGGCCGGCAAGGTTGTTTTTGAGGCCGAGAATTCAAATGATCGAGGAGTATCAGCCGGCAAACACCTTGAATGGAACTGGAAGACGAGAAGGCCACCCCGAAAGGTATCATAGATGAAGAGGTTTGGAGAAGTCACTTCTAAGCTTCAAGATGACACAAATGTTGAGCATGTAGGTGATAACCGGGAGGATGGAAACAATTAAGCTTTTTAACGTACTTCTTAATCTGCGGGATGTTAGCGGTAAAAACGGTTTGTTTTTGTTTTGAAGATGTAATATGTGTTTGCGTTGTTCTTGCCATGCCTATGGTTGGCATGGTTTGAACTTTTGGATGACCAAACTCAGGTAGGGATTTAGTGGTTGATCCCTTTTTGGGTACTTAGTTGTAAAAACTATGGTTTAGTTAGGCAATGATATCTATGCCTTTTAAACTTTGTTCAAGGTAACATGTAGATGTTACAACCAATTTGCAAATGACTAAAGTCCATCATTTGGCCAAGTACAGGAAGGTAATCAATATGTACAAAGTACAGTGGCCAACCTGCAACTTGGTCAAATGTGAAAAACGTGCGCACGGGCGAAGGTGTTTGAACCTTGATACTTTAGAAAGATGTGAAATCTTTAAACCTTAGGAAGGTGTAAACCTTACGGAGACAAGCTTTACTAATCATGGAATAAGTAAATATCATACAACATTAACTGTGTAATACTTACTTGAAACTCAATCAAGTTGTTCTTTCGTTGTGTCCGCAAGTTGACGATCATTAGTTCTACTGACTTGTAGAAAGTTGAGCATATGCCTACATTGATTTTGTCAACCTGTAGCTCATTTTATTCCTTGCAAAACAAACACGTGTTAGGGGTGGGTGTTAGCTTTGCTAACACCCCTCCGATGCTTAAGTCAGTAAGTGTCCAAAAATATAATCAAATTGAAATAACAGAAATTGAAATGACAGTAATTAAATCATACCTGTTTGTCTGAACTTTAAAGAACGGGCTGCAACTTACATGAAATATGCTTTCAAGTTGATAGCATTCCAGCTTCTAGGTATCCTGTCGCCATCCAAGGTTGAAAGCCAGTATGCTCCTTTTCCAGCTTCCGCATCAATTAAATATGGACCTTCCCATTTAGCTCCCAACTTGCCGGCATTTAATTCCTTTGTGTTCTGAAAGATACGCCTCAACACCATGTCTCCAACCTGGAATCTTCTTACACGAATATTCTTGTTGTAGGATTTAGCTATTCTTTGTTGATAGGCAGCCATTCTGATTTTAGCTAAATCTCTGAGTTCATCTATAGTATCCAAGTCTTACGCAAGTACAATCTGGTTGTCTTCGGGCGTTATCAAACCGTATGCAGTTTGTGGGCATAGAGAATTCTACCGGGATGACCGCTTCGGCTCCGAACACCAAGGAGAAGGGCGTGTGACTGTGGGCCGACTTAGGGGTGGTTCTATACGCCGCGGCACAAGTGGTAGCTCTTCAACCCATCGTCCTTTCTTTCGGTCAAGGCGTTTCTTCGGGTTGTTGATTATCAACTTGTTCTTTGGATTCGGCTTGTCCATTAGCTTGAGGATGCACAGGAGTGGAAGTAATCAACTTGATCCCCCATCTTGCACAGAAGTCTTGTGTTTTCCTACTGATAAACTGAGATCCATTGTCGCAAATAATCTACGAAGGGACTCCAAATCGCGATGATGTTCCTTTTTAAGAAAGAAATAACTTCTTTATCTCTAACTTGAACGAATGCCTCGGCTTCAATCCATTTAGAGAAATAGTCGTCATGGCCAACA
Source organism: Adenophora triphylla var. japonica (assembly GCA_022495995.1). Lineage (NCBI taxonomy): Eukaryota > Viridiplantae > Streptophyta > Magnoliopsida > Asterales > Campanulaceae > Adenophora > Adenophora triphylla. The sequence continues at coordinate 174,175 of JAFEMH010001460.1, read as the reverse complement.
TGAATACTTTACCCCTGGAGCTACGGGTAACTTGCCAACGATATCCATGCCCCATTGGATGAAGGGCCAAGGTGATAAGATGGGATGGAGTGGTTCCGCAGGGTTGGTGCGGGGATGTTGCTATGTCTTTGGCATGCGTCACATTTACGTACATATTTAGGCTGCGTCTTGTCTCATAGTTGGCCAATAATACCCCGTCACGAGTGCCTTGGATGAAAGTGATTTGCCCCCAGAATGGTTGCCGCATATACCATCATGCGGTTCTTTCAACACTGTTCGGCTTCTTTGAGGGTTCTAGGCACCTCATATATAATCTGTAAAAGACTTACGAAATAATACATTATCAATTAGTATAAATCTAGATACCTTAATCTGAATGCTCTTGCATTCTTGACATCTTGAGGCACCGTTCCGTCCTGCAGAAATTTCATTATTGGTGATGTCCAAGATGTCACATTGTCCATGGAATCTGTTGTTGCATCTTGTTCTTTGGTCTACGGGACACTTCGGGTTGATCTATCGCCGGATGTAAGATATGGATTATGGGTATGGCGTTATTCAACATACTTTTGCAACTTGATCCCAGGTTGGCTAATGCATCGGCTTCAACGTTGTCTTCCCTAGGAATTTCTTTGGAAAGTGAAGCCTTCATTTGTCTTTGCTAAGGATTTAACAAGCTGTAAATACTTCGTCATCTGTCATGCTTAGCTTCATAAGATCCATTAAAATGGTTAACTAATAATAAGGAATCGCTAAAAACATTGAGACGTTTAACATTTAAATTTAAAGCAGTAGTTAAACCCAAGATGAGGGCCTCATATTCAGCCTCATTGTTTGTCGCCTTGAATTCACGGTTCACGGCTTGAGGAATCGAGATCACCTTGAGGGGACCTTAGAACTATTCCCAACCCTGTCCCTGGAATTTGATGACCCATCGGTGTAGAGTGTCCAATCTTGTGAGATCGGGTTCCTCAAGTTCTTTGGACTTCAAGTTCTACTTCGGGTAATAGGTTGGGACTAAAGTCAGCTACAAAGTCTGCTAGAGCCTGCGACTTGATTGCAGTCCTTGCTTCATACTGAATATTGTACGTGCTTAGTTGTACGGACCATTTTGCCATTCTCCCCGACATTTCGGGCTTTCTCATTACACTCACGATAGGATAGTTAGTCTTCACAATAATAGGATGAACTTCAAAATAATGACGTAACTTAATAGAGGCAGTTATTAAAGCAAGGACAAGTTTCTCAAGGTGGGAGTACCTGGTTTCAGCATCTAAAAGAGATTTACTTACATAGTATACTGGATGTTGCTCACCAGCTTGTTCTCTTACCAAGACCGCGCTCACTGCATTCTTTGATACTGCAAGGTACAAGTACAACGCTTCTCCAGCTTCTGGTTTGGAAAGTAGAGGTGGTGTAGACAAGTATTCCTTAAGCTGGTTGAAAGCCGCTTCATGCTCCTCTGTCCACTGGAACAACTTGTTTTTCTTCAGCACGTCGTAGAACAACTTGCACCTGTCAGATGATTTAGAGATGAACCTTGTTAAAAGGCCCGCCACTTTGCCAGTCGGCCTCTGCCAGCGTCTTTAACAGTCTTTGGTGAGTTTCAAGTTGATAATGGCCTTGATACGCTCAAGCTTGCTTCAATACCTCTCTTTGTGACCATATAACCAAGGAATTTCCCAGCTCTAACTCCGAAGTTGCACTTTGATGGGTTGAGCTTCATGTTAAAAGCTTCCAAGATGTCAAAGGCTTCCTTGAGATTACGAACATGATCAGCCATGCACTTAGACTTGACCACCATATCATCAATATATACTTCCATTGTTTCTCCGATCTGATCTTTGAACATCAAATTTACTAATCTTTGGTAGGTTGCCCCTGCATTCCTTAATCCAAAGGGCATGACTATGAAGCAATAAATACCCTCAGGAGTAATAAACGCTGTATCTTCTTGATCGGAAGGCTCCATCTGAATTTGTTGAAAACCTGATGAAGCGTCCATAAAAGTCAATATTTCATGCCCCGCTGTCGCGTCTACCAAAGAGTCAATGTGAGGCAAGGGAAATGGGTCCTTCGGGCAGGCTTTGTTCAAGTCAGTAAAATCCACACAGACTCGCCACTTGCCATTGCGCTTCTCCACAACTACTACATTGGCTAACCACCTAGGGTAGTCAACCTCCCGAATCATTTTTGACTTCAAAAGCCTGTCTACTTCTTCTTTGATGATCTTGTTGCGCTCATGAGCAAACTTTCTTCGCTTCTGATGGACAGGTTTGGCGTTGGGATCGACGTTCAACTTGTGGGTTATTACATCTTTACTTATCCCAGTCATATCCTCATGCTTCCAAGCAAAGCAGCTTGTTCTACACTTGAGGAACTCTATGATTTCATCCTCAACTTCTGGGGGAATTCCTACACCAACTAGGACTTTGACATCGGGATTAGTGGGATCGAGCTGCACCTCTCTGACGTCTAACTCTGCAGCTTCAAGAACATCCCGAGCCTTTATTCCCTTAATTGCTATGCTAGTCTAGGACAACTTGCTGCCTTCATGGACACCTTGTAACATTCCTTTGCCGATTGCGATCACACGACACCTTGACAACTCCCAAGGTGTTGGCAACTTGAGACATTGGTGGTAGGTTGATGGGATAGCCTTAACGTTGTGAATCCAGGGCCTTCCCAATATGATGTTGTAGGACGGCGGCATTCAATCACGCAGTAACCTCTCCATAGAATTAATCCCTTCAACATAAGCGGGAAAGTAATCTCCCCAAAGGTGTGCTTCGTCTCTCCACTGAATCCAACTAAGACAGAAGAACTTTTAGTTACGTTTTCAAGTGGAATCCCCATTCCCTTTAAGCCGTCAGTAGTAACGATATTGACCGAGCTACCATTGTCAATCAGGATACGCCTAACCAAGCAGTTTGCCACCTGAAGGCTTACAACCAGTGCGTCATGATGGGGATCCTGGATGTTGGCCCTATCACCTTCATCAAAGGAAATCTCCAGGCCTTTATCTTTGTTGACGGACCTTGCAGCAGATACGACTGTCCTCCTTAGCGCTGCAGCATGGCGCCGCGGCCGAATAGGTTTGTACCACAAATATCCGAACCGCCGCGAGATCATGTTGACCACTACTGGTAGGTGGTGGATGTTGAGGAGGACTTTCGGTTGGCTTCTCACGGTTGCCGGCACGAACTTGCTTTTCCCGGTTGTCGGCCACTACGTCGGTGCGTCCACGTCCTCTACCAAGTAATTCTTTGAGTAATCCTTTAGACAACAAATGACTGATTTCTTTACGGAGTGCAATGCAGTTTTCCGTGGTGTGACCGAAATCCTCATGATAGGCGCACCACTTGGACTTGTCTTTCCAGATTGAAGGTTTATCGGACCTTTTGGGCCACCTTGCTTTCTCTCCCAAGTTGTCCATAGCGTTAATCAGTCCTGCAACATCAACAGAAAAACAATAGTCATCAATTCTTGGATACAAAGACTCATCATCCTCATCATTATCTTCTACACTAAGCACTTTAGAAGAGTCAAGTTTAGAGTAGGGTTTGCCCCTATTGGATCTAGCATGAGATGTCTCCATCTTGCCGCCAGAATGAGAGGGGTCTGGTTTGCCGCTGGGATAATCAGTCTTCTTCTTGTCCTGTAGCAACTTGTCTTCTTCCAGCCTGATGAACTTGGATGCTCTAGTCCTGATTTCGTCCAACCTTTTGCAAGGCGTCATTACCAAGTCGTCGTAGTATGGAGAGTCTTTCTTAAGCCCCATCCTGAATGCTTCGATTGCTGTTACGGTATCCAGGTTGGAGATGTTCACTGCTTCTCTATTAAACCTGCTGAGATAATCTTTCAGGAGCTCATCGTGTTCTTTGGACCACCCTGTAAAGATCACTAGTTAGCTTTTCAAATACCCTGTTGCACGAAAACTGATTAGTGAACAGATTAATAAGTTGTGCATAGGATCCTATAGAACCCAATGGCTGGTTGATCAGCCATCTCAAAGCCGCTCCGTAAGAGTTGATCCGAAACCCCTGCAAAACAAGCCTCTCTATATTGGGGCGGTATATGGACAACATCCATCTTCTCTTGGTATAATGCAACATGCTCTCTTTGGATCGGTAGTTCCGTCATATTGCTTCATGTGTGGAGGACTGAACTTCTTCGGGATGACCACATTGGCTATAGAGGGAGTGAAACGAGATTCATTGTAGCAAGTTGGTGAGGCCTGGTTGTAAGGTAGTGTCATTCCAGGGACACTCATGATCATATCCTTTAGCTCTTGAATGCACCGCTTGATAGGCACTGCATCGGGGTTAGGAGCAAGCTGATAATTATTATTATAATTGAAATCAAACGGGGATTAACGCTCCTATGTTGTAATCGAAGTTGGAACCGCAAATGTTGTGGTTCTTTGGAGTGACGGTTCCAGGGATGGACAATGGTGCTTTACGCCAAACCCAGGTTGGTTGTCGGGCTTGATTCCCATATCCAGATGATCCAGCCTTCATTCCCAAAGCCGAGTCTCCTAGGTTGATAAGGGGTATAGGAACCTGGTGGGCCGTTTGGAGCGGCTGATTGGAAAATGCTTGGGATACTTGTTTGATAGCGCACTCGAACCTCCACTTTGAAGAGAGATCATCTCTGCCGCATCCTAGCAATGCGGTTCATCGGCATAGTTGAAGTAACATCTTGGGGCGGCCGACTTGGTTCCTCACTTCGCGCAACATAGCGGTCGAGGTTGGAAGCGATATCAAGTGGGATTTCTGTGTGCGGCGGCGGTTGTCCGTCGTGAACTTGAATAGACGTGATACTCCACCTACGCTTTGGGTTGATGCTTGCAAACTCGTCACAATTGGGATGGTCTCCACAGTGGATCTCAAACCGAGGGAGGACGAACCCACAGACATTCCAGTAGACATTTTCGAGTTTCCTAAAGCAATTAAAAGACCAAAATTCCACGAGACGGCGCCAAATTGTTTTGGTCAAATTTTAGAACTTGACAAGTCGACTAAGATTGGGTTAAATGAAATATAATTGCAAATCAACTCGAAATGGAATGAACAGGATATTTAACGAGGAAAGCCCTTGAACAACATGTTCGCCGGCATAAAACCTCAAAGGTGGAATTTTATAAAAGTGATGAAGTTACAATGAGAGGAAGATAGTAAAGAAAAGGAACTCAGTAGCTTCGATCGTGTGTGTGTGTTACAATAAGTGTGTTCAATTTATACTAAAAATGATTGAAGAAGATAACTTTGCTGCTCCTACAATCTCGGATGGTTTGTTGAGCCATTATCCCATGCTTTCTTGACCGAGTCATCACGTAAATCTTTATTCACCGATCATAATCCCTGAAAAGTAGGAATTAATATACCTGCAAAGAGATAGTCAAATTAGAGTCCAGGTTGTCTCAGTGTCTGATACAAGTTGATACTGCAAGTTGAAGTCTTCTAGTTGTCAGCCGAAATTTATCCTCAAACATTGACTTTGTGTATTTATACAAGAAATCAATAACAAACTAACTAGAGATTTACATCATCAATCTTCTAAATTAAGGGGATTACAATTGCATGGGAGGATTACATGGGATTGGGTTGACTGATGATAATCACACCAAATAATTACTAATAATACAAATATTTACTGATAATACAAATGATAAGAATAGCTAATTTTGAGGAGGAGATATTATTTCCTTAATATACACCACCCTATTGGTGAGCATTTAGCAAATCAGATGGCAGGATATCCTGCAACGAGGAGACAATGGCAGTAATTGAAGATGGAAACGCTAGAAGTTGGACCCTAGGACTCTGGTTACACCCGCTACAGGCAGACATACCAATTGGTGCATTTTGGCCGGCCCAAAAGCTGATACTCCCCTCCTTATTGAACATTTTAGTAGTTGTTCGTCCCCACTGGATGAGTCTGAAAGCTCCGAATCAAATTCCGAGTCTGAGTCCCACACCTCGTCCGAGGGAACACTTCCCAAAGACTTTGATGAGTTTACTACTGACGTTGTCCGTCCTTTCTTGTCAAATAAAGATATATGTGTCTCTCGATTTCCTCTCATTACCAACATAACTAGTGATGAATTAATTACGAATAAAGATAAAGAACAAATTAATGATGAATCGCTGGAAGAGGCAGACATGATGAATACATTAAAGAAATCACAAAGCAAGTAGTTAGCCGAGGGGATGCTTGTGTTCCAGCTCCAGATGAAGTGTTGACAACTGTAAACTTGGGAACGGAAAAAGAACCTAAGGAGTTACAGATTGGCAGTTTCTCTGGGCCGAAAGAGAAGCACTAATACAGCCACTGAAAGAGTTCATGGACGTCTTCGCATGGTCATACAAAGACATGCCAAGACTAGATAATGCCGTCGTGGAGTACATAATTCCGCTAGATCCTGAAATGAAGCCGGTTAAGCAGAAGCTCAAAAAAATCCGACCAGAGCATTCCTTGCAAGTTAAAGAGAAATTGAAAAGGTACTCAGAGTTGGACTCATGAAGGTGGTTGAGTATCCTACATGGTTGGCAAACCTGGTTACAGTTACTAAAAGAAACGGGAATACGCTGCTACGTTGACTTTCGAGATCTGAATAAAGCCAGTCCCAAAGATGACTTCCCACTACCAAACATATGAAATGAAGTTCTAAAATATTCATCTGTGTATTTTTGTACCTATTAAACACATGACTGCCTGAAAAGGCCCTAGAGAGTCCATTACTTTCCGCTAATAAAAACTGAACGGAATGCTGGCTTAAAGAAACACTACCCTAATTAATTACAACCTAACTAAAGCCCAATTCACACATCCAAACCAAAAGGCAGAAAAACAACATAAAATTAGATGTGTTAATTTACTGTCTTCAATAGTTTGCAGCATTATATCATTAGACAAGAAAATATATTAATGGGAAATTGAAATATTTGTCACAGTATTCTAGTGTATGCACCATAAAATATACTCCGTATGTCACGGTTTTGTTCAATAACAACATGTTATTTGTATTTAGTATTTTGATACTTGACAGTTTCTCTTCGTCAGCGCCTTCATGGTTGATCAATAGTATTTGATCAGGCCCCCATATTCCACAGACCGTTACTGTCATTGTTCATGGTCATAGCATTCTGTCACAGATAGTCAGTGCCGTAGTTAAGCCAGACTAGCAACAAAAATTTACTACCTTCGTCCAAAATAAGAAAATCAAAACTAGACATACATTCCTTTTTTGTTTGTTCCAAATAAGTAAAATAGAAATTATATCCAAAAACGTTTCAAAGGGGACAACATTTATTTTGGAATAGTGGGAGTAGTAATGTTGATGAAATGGACTAACCTGGTCTGTTAAAACGTTGGTGAAATCATCAACAAACTGTTGATATGTGGAGCTTGGGTAAGTAGACAATGATGGTTCCGGCAGTCCATTGGTGTTATTAACAAGACCATCCATCATGTCAGGGAGAAAATCACCACCGTTGAGATTGATATCAGAGAAAGCTGAAAAATCGAACCCTTGGTTGAATGATGATGTGTCCATGGAAGCACCAAATACTTGTTGTGTGAGAGGAGCTGTACTGTTATCTATCCCAAAGTCCGAGCTTGGCATAACTATAGTTGGAATAGTTATATTGCTGTCAAGAAAATCATATCCGCCAAATGGTCCATCAATATTCGTTGGCAGATTTGGCGTGGGCATGAATCTCATGGGATTAACGTTTTCCAAAGGTGGGGGAAAAGTCACGGGAGGAGTTGGTGTGGGAATGAATTGCTTGGGATTAACGTTTTCAAAAGGTGGGGGTAAAATCGGAAGAGGAGATTGTGACAAGGGAAGTGTTACTTGTTGATTTTCCAAGGTAGATGGATCGAGGAAACTTTGAACTATATCACCACCGCTTCCATGCATTTCACTCTCATGGGTATAATTACTATTCCGTTTCTTAGGAGCAGCAGGCATTGCACCAAATTTTCTTGGGTTAGGGATATTAGCTTTATGGACGGATAGTCTTGGAGCGATGCCCATCGAGTATGGATATGTTGGTTTATGTATATTTGGAGCCCGCCAATCGTCATTGCGACACTTCTATAAAATATTAATGTACCAACACTAAAATCATTCTAATGTATTAAAGAAAAATAAAAAAAACAAAAAAAAAAAAAAAAAAACAAGAAAAAGGCTTCGAATTGAATGATTTGAGTAGGATGTGAGACAAACCTGCAGATGACTTGCAACTTGCATTCTAGTCAAACCAGGTACATTCATAAGATCAAGTATCTCTTTTGGGTAACATCCTACATTGTTCAGAAGAAAAAAATAATGTCATAAACCATCACATCACATATTTTTAATTTTTTAAATGTCATTAAGAAAGAAATTGAGAATATTACTCCCTCCATTCCTAAATGAATGTCGATTTTTTTTTTTCAAATTTGTTCTTGATTAAGAGCAAATTTGAATTTTTTTTCTGACATTCATTTAGGGACAGATCGAGGGAGTAGTAATTAATACATACTTCCATCACCAAGATGATTGACAGCAGCAACAAATCTTGAATGTAGCTCTTCAGTCCATTCAGTGCAAGACTTCCTCTTGACCTTACTAGACCGGCTATAATTCTCGTTTGAATCACTTTCTCTGTAACTCTTCAAATATTTTTTTCTTGCTGTTCTTTTTGGGATAACACCATTGAGTTCTCGATTATTGTTATGATTTTCTTTCTCCAACGAGGCCAATTCTAGGTTAGATGGAATATATCTTCTATTCTCCTCAAGTATTGCTGTTATTATGTCCCGTGGAACCAGAGTATTGAGCTTTGACCTTCTCTCCTTCATAACGTATTGCCAGAAGTTTCTGGTTGTCTCCTTAGTAAATGGCTTTTCAAGAAAGAGAATTGCTCCATTATTTACGGCCATCTCCGCCACCAAATTATCATACTCTTCGGACATTACTTCATTTCAAATCACATGATGAAAGAAATAAAATTATTGAACTCCAAAATTCAGGTCAAGTCAGATATATACAAATGCTTTTAACAGATTTCACTATGGCAAGGAAATAATAAAATCGGTAACAAAAAAAGAGAAAAAAAACTGTTTGATAAAAAGGAAATCTTTGAACATCAAGTACTTACAAATTGTTGGCAGATCCAAATGTACAGCCACTTGGAGAAGTTTAATCACATCCAAGTCAGGTAAATTATAATCCACCAGCAGTAAGTCCAATTCATGCTTCCCTTTTGTAAGCATTGACATAGCTAACCTCCCATGTTCAACTGTTGTAACTGAGACAACAGCAAGTCAGCAATTGGTAAGAGAGATGATAATACACACACACACACACACATATATATATATATAAATATATATATATATATATATATATATATATATATGCATACATACTAGAATATATTTTCTTGGAAATTACCAAAAGAAGCTATTTTGTATCTTTTCTAGTGCTACTGTTACCTCATGCTTTGTAACAAGCATCCTTAAATTGAGACCCAATTAAGAACATGAAATTAGAGTAATTTTCTTGGAAATTGTTGTATTACTAAACAGGATAGTCTACAGGTAGACGTAGGAATAGTTACTATACTGCGAACCACACTGAATCCTTGTGTTATTTTGTCTCGTACACACTCCTGAGACCAATTCAATTAAGGCTATATAATCATGGTATAAATTGGCTTGTACTGTAAAACAGAATATGAGTTCATATACCTTATGATCAAACTCTAGGCAACTACATGTTATTATATCAACATTCATATACAACCTTATGATCAAACTCTAGGCAACTACATGTTATTATATCAACATTATAGGTAGTAGGAGGGTAAATGAAGGTAACATTCATGTTGCTCCCGATGCTTGTAGTCTCCTGGTCATTAAACGTTTTAATTGGCTAGACACACCATTATATGTGATAACTTTTGGTGGCACATGTTTTTCTAGCGAGGTACTACAAAATAGAATAAGTTATTCGATTCCTAACAAGGATAACTTATAATCTAATGTTTACACCTAAGGCGAAACATCAAAATTGCCTAACTGTTGTTCTAGGAAATTTAGCATTGAAAATGTTGACATATATGTCCATGCTATTGTGCTTTGATCCCGCCACACAAAGACATCTTAAAGTTAAAAGACGTTACCCATATCCTCCTTGTGTAGAAAATGTATAGACGGTAAATTACCAGTATTGCAAAAGAATACTATATATAGGACATAATTGTCTTACATTTAAATATTTCCCGCGCTAATTCACTAATCTTAAAACCTTTTTTAATACTATTTGCATACATCAGTAAATAGCCACTATTAATATTATCATAACTACCTCTTGTATCTTTTTCTCACTAAGTGAAATCTTACCACAATACATCTCAGTATCACTATGTATTCTATCAATTTGAGTTCAGTCTTTGAAATTTATCCAACCGTCTCGACAATATTTACTTTTAATGTTTTATTTTTTGGATAACTACATATCTATGTACTATATTATGGCGTTACGCTCTAGCCATGTTTGTGGAATTGATTTTGATAAACTACCGACACTAAGTTCTTCAAAAATAGAAGTTATAACACCAAATGGTAACGCTATCATAGAAGACATTTGAATGTCTTCTATTTGTACTTTTACACCTTTCTATTTGTTATATTACTAGTAAAAGCCCGTGTCCAAGGACACGTGTTTTTTTATTGTTTTAATTTAAAAAAAAAATTAAATTTTTTTTTAAGAGCAAAATGGGAAAGTTACAACTTAGTGAGGACAAAATGGGAAATTTGGCTTATGAAACTGTTCATTGTACTGTTCACGGAGGGGTTGCCATTTATACTATAGATTGACATTTGAATGTCTAACTTATTAAATTTGTACTTTTACACCTTTCTATTTGTTATAGTTTATACAATATGCTAGAAAATGACATTTTACTAATAAAAATGATGTTGATAAAATAAGGAGAGCATAAAATATATTATGTATTATTTCTGTCTCAGAGTTTACATAAGTTAGAGATTCATATTTATATTCAAAATATATGAGTCCTAATTCTAATAGGATTCTAACACATCTCTCCTTTTTCTAATATAGTAAATACTTATAATTGAAAATACTTCTAACTAAGATAATTTTCCTAAGTTGGCTCAATACCAACTTAGATAACTAAATATTATTTTTCTTTAGAATATTTCTCAAATATAATGTGAAGATATTGTGATAACTTCACAATATCTCAACTTGAATGTATATATTTTGACCCCCTTAATTAATTTTGAGAAAAATTTGCACTAAATTATTCTTTTGACCCCATTGCATCCTAAATTTGTATACAATTATATTAATTATCCCAAAAACAATCTCGACCCATTTACCAAAATTTCTAGCTTCGCCACCGGAAGTAATGATCAACTAATGAAAGAAAAGAAAATTATCTTAAACATATTGGAAAATCTGTTTAATAATTTTATATGTACACAGTGAATTTTGAATATAAAGTTAGTAAATTGTCCATTGAAAAAAAATAATATTACGGGATATTACCATCATTTCCTAGAAATTGTTATAATGTATGAATAGTGTGCATTTAAGAAATCCACAAGTCAAGAAGTTAAATTCACAAACAAAAATGTTGACCAATTATATATAAGCAAAAATTGTGATTGGTGCAAATGCTCAATTAAAGAAATATAATTGTAAGTAATTAATCGAACACCTTCAGGACAAGTGATTCATAAGTGAAGCATATTTAAAAATATTATACCTTTATATGAACAAGACTTCAATTGAGTAGCCATATCCATGAGGTAGTCCCGTTCATGGTCTACCAATAATACATGAATTTCATGTTTGGAGATTGAAATATTTCTGGTCTGAAAACTTCCACTTGGTTGCCACATTATTCCTAAGACGTTGGGAGTGAGAGGAAGGGAAAGGGGTTCTGCGCGAGAGAGGTTGGGATGAATGGATACAACTCCTTAACTTCGCTAGGTTTAAATAAACCTCGTACATTTAAGATTTTCGTACTAACTGGAAAATTTTCGAGTTGAAAGTAGTAAGGTGTGATTTGTTTTTCGTCTACACGTTTTGACTTTATCATGTTTAGATTTTTTCTGTAACGCATACCTTAAAGCATTGGCTCCTATGTGATGCTTAAACTTTTTAAGGTCTATTGAATGTTGACTTTCATTCAAGGGATGTCCTTGTTCACACTAATTTGATCTTGAGCACCCCTCCTACGTTTTGACCTAAAGAGCCTCAATAGTAAGAAGAAGTAACTAATCTTAACTTTATCTTAAATTATCAGCTTTTAGCTTTATTTGAAGTTATTACATTTGATTATGAGGCATTCATCACATCTTAAGTTATTGGATTAAGAAAATCATCTTAAATAAATAATTTATTTTTAATTAATTTTATTTTATGAAGAAATAACCTTATATTGTAGTTTTGTTATTAAAAAATAAAGCCTCCATTCAAAAATGAATTCAGTTTATTCTTGATCTTGATCATGAACAAAAACAAGCAATTATTTTATAACGGAGTGAGCAGATTAAGATTTATGAAGTTTAAAATAGGAAGTGAGGAACTAACATGACCGCAAATCTTGAAAGTTCTTTGAAAAGGCTCTTGTCACTACACTTTTTTCTTATCCACTACATCATATATATATATAAAGGTGAAAGTGAATAGAACAATTCAACAAGCTCATTTATATAAATATATATATATATATATATATATATATATATATATATATATATATATATATATATATATATATATATATATATAACAATTCAACAAGCTCATTTATATATATATACTAGAATAAGCCCGTGTCCGAGGACACGTTTATTTTATTTATTTATTTATTTATTTTTTTTAATTAAGCCCGTGTCTGAGGACACTTTTTTTTTTTAATTTAAAAAAAAAAAAATTTAAAGGGCAAAATGGGAAAGAGACAAAATAGTGAGGGCAAAATGGAAAATTCGCCAAATGAAACTATTCATTCAACTGTTCACACACCGCTACCATTTATACTATTTATATATATATATATATATATATATATATATATATATATATATATATATAAAGATGAAAGTGAATAGAACAATTCATCAAGCTCATTTTTCCTCCAAAACATGAATGACTCTAGAATTTTTTTTGGTTTAAATCAACTAATCAAGAAAATAATTAATTGTCTTTAAATTAACCTATTATCCTATTCTCTCCCCTATTAATTAAATGCAAATGAAACATTACTTTTTTTCTCTTACTTTTAGCCACTATACCTAAACTCCTTTATTCACAAATTCATAAATTCATAAATAAATTGTTTTGCAAACTCTTAATTTTGCAAGTTAAAAATGAAATATGAAAAAACAATAGTAAAAACACATTTAGAAACAAATGAAAATTTTCATTTAATGAATTGATATTTTTGAAATGTGGATAATAGCAATAATTGTTTTTTTTATAGACTTATGGAAACTCCAAAACCAACAATTATTTTGGATATTGAATCCTTTCATTTAATAAAATGATAATTTCGACTTAATATAAATTTTAAAATTCTATCTTGGATACAAATTGTACAATATTATATTTTGAGAAAAAAATAATAAATATATTTTATTCTTTAAATAATATAAAAATATGTAAATTTGTATAACTTTTTGGTTAAAGTTAAATCAAATAATTGTATCTCTTTTGGTGTATAATTTTAATTATTTGTAATGACAAAGAAAATATATATTTGAACAAACATGTATGTGTATCTAATTAAGTTTTTTATTCTTGTAAATGGTTATTGATTATGCATAACAATGATATTTAGATATTTTTTTTTCATTTTTTTCTTAAATGACAAGTGTTTTTAAAACGAAAATAGTTATTGATTAATGTTTAGAAATCAGTAATATTATTAAATTAAGTGATGATATATTTTTGTTGAAAATTTTGTTTTAAAAATTATATTCTCTTAAATTCTTTTTTGTTTTATTAAAACATTTTTCCTTTTATTCATTAATTTCTTCGAACGAAGTGATTTTTTTAGCTAATAGTAAAATATAGGCTTGAAATCATATTTAGCCACTTTTTTTATACAACTTTTGAGTTTATTGTTGATATTTTTTTTTTGTTCATTAAAATTCCAAAAAATAATAAACAATTTTTTTTTTGAGATTTTAGTGTTTTATTGAACCATCTTCTTAAAAAGTGATATATAATTAAGTTTCAATGAGTGTTATTTAGATAAACTTTCATAAATTAAAAGAAAATGGTAAATACAAAGTATGAAAGGATTTTCAAATATTGGGATAATTAATTTGCATTGAAATTTTAAATTGATTCTTTTTTTGGGTTATAAATTTTATATTTATTGCTAAAACAATAAATATGGTGTCATAACTATTTCAAAATAGTTTTCTAAAAAAATCTATTTTATATGGGGTTTTCTAAATAAAAACTATAAGATAATTTTAAAAAATATAAATTTTATATTTATTGCTAAATTAGTTTATTCTTGATCTTGATCAAGAACAAAAACAAAAAAAACAATTATTTTATAACGGAGTGAGCGGATTAAGATTTATGAAGTTTAAAATAGGAAGTGAGGAACTAACATGACCACAAGTCTTGAAATTTCTTGGAAAAGGCTATTGTCACTTGCTTAGAGCATTTCAACAAGCTCATTTTTTCTTCAAAACATGAATGATTCTAGAATATTTTTTGCTTTAAATTAACTAATAAAAAAAACAATTAATTGTCTTAAAATTAACCTATTATCATATTCTCTCCCCTATTAATTAAATGCAAATGAAACATTAATTTTTTTTCTCTTACTTTTAGCCACTATACCTAAACTCTTTTCTTTACAAATTCATAAATATCATTGTTTTGCAAACTCTTAATTTTGCAAGAAAAAAAATGAAATATGAAAAAATAATAGTAAAAATACATTTAGAAACACATGAAATTTTTCATTTAATGAATTGATATTTTTGAAATGTGGGTAATAGTAAATTTTTTTTAATGACTTATGAAAACTCCAAAACCAACAATTATTTTGGATATTGAATCTTTTCATTTAATAAAATGATATTTTCGACTTAATATAAATTTTAAAATTCTATCTTGGATACAAATTGTACAATATTATTATTTTGAGAAAAAAATAATAAATATATTTTATTCTTAAAATAATATAAAAATAAGTAAATTTGTATAACTTTTTGGTTAATGTTAAATCAAATAATTGTATCTCTTTTGGTGTATAATTTTGAATTATTTGTAAGGACAAATAAAATATATGTTTGAACAAACATGTATGTGTAACTAATTAAGTTTTTTTTTTGTTAATGGTTATTGATTATGTATAACATTGATATTAATATTTTTTTTCATTTTTTTTCTTAAATGAACAGTGTTTTTAAAATGAAAATAGTTATTGATTATGTTTAAAAATCTGTAATTTTAAATTGATGTGATAATATATTTTTGTTGAAAATTTTACTTTCAAAATTATATTCTTTTAAATTCTTCTTTGTTTTTATTAAAACCTTTTTCCTTTTTCTTCAATAATTTCTTCTAACGAAGTGATTTTTTTAGCTAATAATAAAAATAGGATTGAAATCTTATTTAGCCACTTTTTTTTATACAACTTTTGAGTTTATTGTTGATATTTTTTTTGTTTATTAAAATTCAAAAAAATAATAAACTAAAAAATTGAGATTTTAGTGTTTTATTGAACCATTTTCTTAAAGTGTGATATATAATTAAGTTTCAATAATTGTTATTTAGATAAACTTTCATAAATTAAAAGAAAATGGTAAATACAAAGTATAAGAAAGGATTTTCAAAAATTGGGATAATTAATTTGCATTGAAATTTTAAATTGATTCTTTTTTTTGGGTTATAAATTTTATATTTTTTAATAAAACAATAAATATGGTATCATAATGATAAATGACTATTTTATAGACATTTATAGTGTTTTTATTATATTATTTACTTTAATTTTAATACCAATTAAGTATAATTTAACCTCTTTTTATTATATATCTTCGATTTTATGTTTGATTGGTATTTTGTGTAATATTACAAAATTGGATCATTTTATGAAGTATAAGGGACTCAGAGTAAAAGCCTTGAAATTAGAGGGACCAGAAATGAAAAAATGCAGAAGACCAGTCAAAGAGCTGCTGCTCGGCCGAGCACCTTCATGCCTCGACCGAGTATGAAGGGACAGAAGGTTGTTTGCTGAAGGCTGCTTTGCTCGGCCAAGCACTCCCCTTTCCTCGGCCGAGCACCTCCCCTGTTCAGCCAACCAGTGCCTTTTTGAAGAGTTGTGAAAGTTTCGTGTAGCTAGGAAGATTCAGTCACGCAACAGACAACGAATGGATGTGAGTACAGATGTGTCTCACAACTGTCCACACATCCACACACAATGCAGCGGAATAAAACAAATTAAAAACAATAACGCAAGAGTTATATATGCTTACTGATCTTGAGATCAGCAAACTAGGCTTACGCTAAAAAACTTTTCACTATAAAAACTTTTGTTGCTTACAAAAACAAATAAGTGAAAAACTAAAAGACTAAAAAACTAAACGAGTTCTAATCACCTTCTACGACAAGAACACTTCCCTTTTTCCAAGTAGGACCTATTCTAGTCAGAAGTAAAACAAAGAACTCTTATGAAAACCTAGATGTGAGTTACGGATGTAAGGCACAACCTTCACTCACAACCTAAAACACAATATTGAAAAACTGTGAAGAACAAGTAATTTTCTCTCTTAAAATTCCGTGTCTTCTCTTGTGCTGGTAGCCTTGTATTTATATGCACCATGGAGAAGGTCTTCACGCAATCAACATCTTCCTTTGTGAGATCTCAAAACCTATAAGGAAATATAAACACACTCACAAAGAAATAGAATATTAGTAGGTTAGTCATAATATAAAACTATGTACATAAATAAAAAGATATTTACTTTATTTGCAAACTCCTAGTCAAAGTAGGACAATAATAAATCTTTCATGAAAGTCCCAAAATCTTCTTACCTTATTTGAAGATATTTTGAAAATAAGGAAACAAGAATTTGTTCCCAAAAAGCTCACGCTTTCAATCTCCCCCTATTTTGGGCTTTCTAGTCAAAACCAAAGATTTATAATAATCACATTTTGTGACTACAAAATTTAGACATAAGCATAACTCCTCCTGAATGGATGTGTGTGCAGATGTGTTTACACATCCCACAAACTGCATAAACCAAGATTAGTACTAAAAACTGCAGTTTATCAAATATAATAAAACCAAACCATTCAGCACCTGTTTTAAGTATTACAGACCATTGTTTAAAACTAAAATTTAAAACAGAAATTAAAATTGTTTTAATACCATAAAAGCATCAAAACAAACAAAAACTTCAAGTCTTCTCCCCCTTAATCAAAGTTCCCAGTTTCTCCAGCCAGCAGCAACAACATCAGCAACCCACACTTTGTTTCCAGCAGCAGGTTCAGGCCTATATGACTGCCCGCGGATTGCACTTCTCACTTTTTTATGTGTAGAAAACTTTCTAACACTTGAACAACGATGTTTAAGAGAAAAACTTGTCAATTCATTTTTTGCCCCCCTTAATACAATCTACAAAGCCTCCTTTTATAAGTGAAGGACGGCGGATTTTAAGCTACGGACTTAAACATAAAATAAAAGGCAAGATAAGATGCCCGACAGGAAAGTAAAGTAGACGCGTAAGTTTTAAAAGAAAAGGTAGGCACGTAGGCCAGAAAAAGTAGGCACGTAGGCCTCTTACAATACTTTACATATTAAAGATTATCTTCAGCCGACGCTTTGTGACAAATCTGTCTACATCTCTTCTCCATAGAATGAGTCAGTGGAATTTGAGTCATTATCTTTAGCTTTCCGCCTTTCTTGACTATTGTTGATGCAATAATCGCACATATGGTCTGGTGGAGATACCAAGCACCATTGTCTTCTTGTTTGCTCCGAAACTTTGAGTTTTCCATCTAGGAAGCTTGCTTCATTTGTGGCTATGTTCTCCAGTTCATTAGGAGTTATTACATTTGAGAAATTGGATATTACTACAACCTTTTCATTACAGTAATTTACTCTCTTTTTGCTATCTGAGAAAATCTCAGTATATTTCGTATATACATTCCTTAATCTTGATGGCCTTAAGGCTTTTGTTAATTCTTCTACATCTTCAGTGATTTTCCTTGCTTGAGGCATTTCGTACCTTACATCTTTTATTGATAATCCCACTTCGATCCAATGATATGGAAGGAAATATTCTTCTTCATCCCAATCTAGCAAAGAGCTAGTTATTTTGACATAGATGTCTCAATCTCCGGCACCAACAACTTTTGTTCGGAAATTCTTTATTGCATGAAAGATTGGCTTCGGTAACAAGCTTAATTCAATTAAATTATTACTTGGATAAACCATATGTAATAATCCACAGTCGTAGACCTCTTTAACCATTTCTGGTTTGGCTTTTTCAAAAAAGGCATATAAAGAAATTCTTTTTCTTATCAATGGTGAAGAAACACTGTTCTTTATCTTCGTCAGAGGCTTCTGCCATATTAAAATAATGAAAATACCTTTCTTTATTAATGGAACTAATTTCCTCATGAAGGATCATCTTGGATCTATTAATCCTGTTTCTTATGGTTTCTGGAACTTGTGACCTTGGTTCTGGGGCTTTGGGAGTTAACACTGGTGTTTTGATATTGGTCAAAGGTTTTGACTGAATCATTTGGCTATATGTTTTTTGGTCATTGAGGGTCAATGTTTTTCTGTAATTAAAATAGGCTCTTTGAGCTTCTTCTGGGTCACTGAATGACTGGTGATGATTATTTGATATTAAAGGAGCAATCTTTGCCCATTCGGTATAGATACCTTGGTTAGGGCCTGAATAAAGTACATAATATTTTGAAACTCTTTTGGTTTGGGGAGAAAAAGAGATTTCCCCTGTAGTCTTATTTTCCGAAGACTGTGTCGGATGTTCTTTTGAACGAAATATACCTTCAAGAGGTGTTATTAAGCTCTTACTATGAGCCATATTAATCTCTATAGGAGATTTTGAGACTGTTGTCTCTAAGTTCTTGCTTTTGCAAGTTCCCTTACTATGGGATACATTATCCTCGTTGCATATAGAGGATGTTACACTGTTTGGAGTTAGGTCTCCTTCTTTCATCTTACCATATATACGTTCGAGTTTCCTCAATTGTGTCTCTTTTTCTAGGATTTCTCCTTTCAATTGTAATATCCGGTCTTCTATGTCTTCTTTTGTGCTCATCTCAGCTCAGCTGTTCTTGGAACCTGCAAATTCTCTTGTCATAATGTCAGCGAGTACATTTTTTGTTCCAGATATATGTTCTATTTCAAAGTCATAATAATTTAACCATTGTTGCCATCTTACCAGTCTGGCTTGTTTGTAATCTCCTCTAATAGTTGTTCTTATAAAATAAGATACGTTCTTATTATCAGTTCTAACCAAGAATTTATATGGGAGTAAGTACACTTTAAAGGCTTTAATGGTTTTTATTAGAGAAAGAATCTCTTTTTCATTACTATGGTATCTAGTTTCAGCTGGTTTAAATGTCCCAGATGAATATCTACATATTAATTCTTGATTATTTGGAGTGAGTGCCTTTAATACTCCTCCCCAGTATAGATCAGATGCATCGCGTTCAATAATGGGTTTGTCTTCAGGACTTGGATTATAAAGATCAGGAAGAGTCTTTACTTGCCCTTTGATTTTTCTTACAGTTTCTGTATCTTGGTCAGTCCAAGACCATTTTATTTCCTTTTTTAGTTTTATTTGTAGAGGATGTCTGAGGCTAGCAATTTTTGGATAATATCCTGAAATATAATTAAGTAGTCCAAGAAATCTCTCTACTGTTTTTCTATCTTGTAGTTGATCTGGGAATTCACTAATGTGGACTCCTATATGTTTTTGTAAGATGAGTTTTCCTCGGTCAATAGTGAGTCCAAGAAAGTTTATTTGGGCCTTGCATAGTTGGGCCTTCTTTTTGCTTAAGACTATACCATAGTCTATACATCTTTGTAAGACATTAGTGACGTGTTCTTCGTGTTGTTTTTCTGTTTCAGAAAAGACAATAATATCATCTACGTATACGGCGCAGTAATTAGAGAAGTCATTTGAGAGACTTTCATCCATATGTCTTTGGAATATAGAGGGTGCTTGTTTTAAACCAAATGGCATAACTATCCATTCAAAATGTCCTTGAGGGCATGTAAAAGCAGTAAGTTCAATAGAGCTTTCTGTTAGTCTTACTTGCCAAAGCCGACTTGCAAATAAAGCTGCGATAATAATTGTTTCCTCCAATTCTTTGAAGTAATTGTTCTTTATTGGGTAGAAGATATCCATCTCCTTTGGTATGGTCATTTAGCATTTTGTAGTTTACAACCATTCTCTTTTTTCCTCTTTTTTGTTCTGAGTATTTATTTACCATGAATGCTGGAGAGAAGTGAGGACTCTTAGTCTTTCTTATTACTTTTAATTCTAATAATTCATCAATTTGTTTTCTAAACTCTTCTCGGTCTTGTGGAGAGTATTGCATGGGCTTTGTTTTTATGATTTTGTTAGAGTCTAATAATTCTATGTGGGCTGTAAATTTGCTTTTATTAATTCTTTCATCTAAAGGGTGTTCAGAACATACTTTGTCAAGCAGATTTTCTATGTTTTGTAGTGAGTAAATTTGTTCGAGAGGGTTTCCCTCTGCTTCCCCCTCTACAAGAGTGGAAATATTATAACTATCAGGATCAGTGATAGGTGTAATATTTTCAGGGTTAGGTGTTGGAAGTGTTGTTCCTAGTTTTTTGCTTGATAAAAATCCTTCTTGCCCATGAAAATAGGCTTTATTTATTTTCTTAATGCTGATTGCTATATCTTTTTTGTGAAAAGTTATAGTGTCTTTATATTGAGCAAAAGGCTCATATAGTCTACAGAAGTTATTTCCTAATGTAATGTCTCCTGTAGTTTCTACTTGATATAATGTGGGAATTACGAAAGTAACTCCACTTATTTGTACCTGTATTTGTTCTGCTACTTTATCCATAGTCATTATTTCATCATTTGCTATTCTAGCCCTTATAGGACTTTTAGTTTGTACCCAAAATTCTTTTGGTATAACTAATTTATTTGCAGTACACATACTGGCTCCTGTATCTATATACATATCTAAGGAGTATTTTTTGTATCCTTTGAAATAAAAGTATCCTTTTATATAAATACTATTTGGATTTGTTTTTCCTAAGGACATAATATTATCATTAGTATTATCTAGAATGCAATTCTTTTCTGTTTCCCAGATGGTATTATCTTCCTCTTCTTCTTCCCAAGGGATAATTTGACTTGACAAGTTATTCTGAATCCTCTGTCTCAGATTCATCATCTTCTGACGTTAGTTCCCAGACTTCTTCTCCTTCGGAGATTTCTTCATCACTAAATAGGGGTTCTAATTCATATTTTTGTAGTTCCTCTAGAACTTTGTTATAACTATTATTATTTTTACAATCTCTGGCATAATGTCCTATTTCATTGCAAATCCAGCAACGACATGTAGTTTTTCCCTGTGGACAAAACTTACTTTTGTCATCAACTTTTGGGTCATCTTTTGTTTGAGGTTTTTGTTCAAGATCTTTCTTTTGGTACCTTGGATTCTTTTTAAAGAACTTCTTATAAGGTCTCTTATTTTTATAAGAGTTATTCCATCTTTTTGGCTTTTTAAGTCTATATTTTCTTTTTATTTTCTTGTACTTGTTTTTATATTTGTTGGTTTTTCCCTCACAACCATACATATTACTAGGATGAGGAAAGTTCGAACAACATTTATTGAATGTGCTTTTCATAGCTTTCTTTATTTTTATTTCTTCACAATGTTTTTCCATGAATTTGTTTACAAGTAATTTTGCGTATGCTAGGCTACCTTTCATTATATCATTTGCTTGTAAATATTCAGGTAGTACTTCTTTTCCTGCAAAAGGTATTTTTCTTATAAAGTCCTCAACAAACTTGGCCCATTCTTCCAAAGGTATTTCTAATAAATGTTTTTCGTAATCACAGTAGAAGTTTTCTAACTTACATAAGTCACATATTTTTAGGTTAACTAACCTTTTTCTAGCTTCTTGACTTTTTAATTTTTCTTCGGTTCCTTGGGTTAAGTAGTTTTTTCCTACGAAGACCGTATATATTACATTTGTGAGGTGGGTTAGAAAATCTTCTCCTGTACCATTAGTAAAGAGAGATACATTTAATTGTTCTAGCAAAAGCCTAACGTTTTCGGATGTTTTACACTTAGCAAGAGTATATATTAGATCAAAATCATTAATCAGATTCTCATCTGTCTTAATTATTAATCTCATTTCATTATCCCATTCTTCGATTAATTGTTCTCTATTTATAATACAATCTAGATTGAGATTAATATTACTCTGGCTAATTTTCCTAATTGGTTGATATTCTTCTGGAATATTATATTGAGTGAATCTTTGAGATCTTCCCCCATGATATCCTTTATGGTCTCCGGCTCTAAAGGGATTTTGGTGGTTCTTTCTTCTCGTCTCTTCATACGAGGTTTCTCCCATTTCTTCCTCCTTAAGATTTATTTTATAATTATCAAAGGGTTTAGCTACGATAATATTTAATTTTTCTTCTCCTAGGTTTTCTATTTCTGAGTCAGTAAGACTTAGCATTTGGACAACTTTGGTCCATATATTCGAACTTCTTGTGTTCTCAAAATATTTTTCAAGTTTGTTCTTTATCATTTTTCTTTAAGTAGAATGAGTTTTCTTTTATCTTAAGATTTTCTGGATGCCATCCTAGTTGAAGAATTTTCTTATCGTAATCCTTTTTTATTTCATCTTCTTTTTTTCTTCCCTTTATCTTGTTTTAATAAATCAATGATTTCTTGGTTATATTCGGGTTTTCGATTTTTCCATTAATTGAGATATTTGTCTTTTTAATTCGGCTATAATGGAAGCTGAGGCTTTTTCAATATATTGTTCAAAATGAATTCTTTGATTATTTTCCAATTGTCCTAATCGATCTTCCATTTTTATTACTTCTTCGTATACTTTGTCTATCTTTCCTTGTGACATTTAGACTTTTCCATCTATTCTTATAATAGTTTCCGATATATGATTTAGTATCTCAATTTTTCTTTCAAGATTTATTATTTTCTGTTCTAGGGATTCCATCCTTTCTTTTATTTGAGACAGTTCTGTTTTTTCTTTTTCAGTTAGTAGGGCTATTTGTAGTTGTTTTTCGGTAATAATCTCTTCAAAGTTTTCTTTATAAAAGGGTGTATTTATTCCTAGAGTTTTGCAAATGAAATTGCACATAATGTGCATATTTCCAACTACTGCATTTATATTGTTTAATTGCTTAATGCATCCCTCGATGCCTTTTCCTCCTGTAAAAAGATAATTAGGATCTCCTCTGGATACATTTTGTATTTGTAATCCTAGGTATTTTTTCTTATAATATATATGAGGATATTCATTATGACTAGACATCTAATTGATTAGCAGCTATATTTATTCTTCTTGATACAGTATATAAATCATCTGTAGATGGTAGGCCATACTTTCGGCTAAGAACTCTAGAGAAAGATCTCTTACTTGGTTCTTCTCTTTCTTGCTCATCTTGGATTATTAATTTTGAGCTTTGTCCAAGTATTTTTCTATTTGTGTTATTCAAATCCATAGTCCAAGTATCTAATAAAGGAGTTAATTCCTTATTAGGTATGGCTGATATTTTCCCTATGTTTTTAAAGAGATCGTTTATCTCTATTCTTTTATTTGTTTTAAATTCCATCTTTGTGATGAGAGTTTGACAAGGTATACCCTATTTTATAGGTTATTGTATAAGGGTGATTTCCTTGTTTCATTAGGTCATTTCTTTCAAATTTATGCGCAAGACATAAGATTTGATTTATTTCTTTATCTTTTAAGGAAACTCCTATGTTCGGACTACAGGTAAACATTATCTTTCCATAAGCAAGATTTCCTTGTATTCCTCCGAATATTGCTTCACTGGGGTTTCTTATTCTTCTGTCAAGAAGAGCTATTTTTAAGGGAGAGTCTATCCCTGTATTAAAGGTGGATTTTATCATTATTTTTATTGTTCCAATGTGGATAAATCCTATGGACTTTCTTTCTTCTTGATTACTTAAAGATAAGATTTTCTTATCTATTTCTTGCTTATTAAAGAGAGGAATTTCAATTAATCCATTTGTGTCTTTTATATCTAGAGGATATTCTCTAAATCTTGATGCAGGATATGCATGTATTTTTTCTCGGCTTTAAGAACTTTGAAATTATATTTCTTTTCTTAAACACTTCAGAGGGTAAGAGATTAAGCTCGGTTTTTTCTATTTGATGGAGAAGTGTTTCATCTAAGGTTATTCAGTTTCAGCAATAGGCTCTATGTCTGTAGTAGCCATCTTCTACTTACCTCTCAGTTCCATGAGGATATTAGCCAATGGTTCCTCATCATTTATCACAGAAGGCTCAGCAACAGTAGGGGCAGCCTCAGGGGTAGGAACAGGAGAATCAACTGGAGTGGAATTTTCAGGAGTAGGGACTATGGGATCAGTAGGATCAATGTAAGGGATAGTAGCAACAGAGGGAGTTGGATCAACAGGATCAGAAGGAGGAACAACTTCAGTGGGAGCAATAACAGGGGCAACAACTGAAGGAGGAGGATTGGGAGGTAAAGCCCTGGTTCTTACAAGAGGTTGAACTTCCTCTTCTTCTTCTTCTTCTTCTTCTTCTTCTTCTTCTTCTTCTTCTTCTTCTTCTTCTTCTTCTTCTTCTTCTTCTTCTTCTTCTTCATCACAAGCTATGGCAGCAGAGGGTTTACCTCCAGGTTTCTTCAAATTTTTAGCTTTGTCAGCTTCTGACAACTTTCAAACCCTGTGCGATCGACGAAGGTTTCGTTGGGGAATTGGATTAGCAGCATGGCCCAAGGGTTTTGCAGGGGTTAGCTTCCTCTTTTTTGTGGAAGGGGGTTCAACAGAGGGCAAAACAGAGGCAACAACTGATGGTTGTAAAACCGGAGAGGTTGGATGATTAGGGTTTTCAGAAGCCAAGGGTTCCAATGTGGGTGATTTGGGAGATGTAGCTTCCATGGATGACCCAGATGAGGATGAGGGAGGAGGAATTTCAGCAAAGAATTTTGCTATTACAAGATTGGCGACAATGGGGGCTTCTCCTTTAGCTACAGAAATTGGTTCGACGTCATGAACATCTTATTCATGAATGTGGGTATGATCGGCCATTTAAACTGCAAAAAAGTGTTAGGTTGAACAGTGCAAAATAATTAATGGCAATGTGTGTGATTGTGAGCAATTACGAGGGAAGAACAAAAGGTTTAGCAAGGGTTTATGGGGGATGGGACGGATGTGAGCCCTAATAAATACTCACAGCTCCCCCTTTCCAACTGAAACTTAGAATCCTTCTCCAAAAAGGTTTCACACATCCAAAATTCCTTAGAAGTCCTCCAACGGCTAGAACCTGTGATGTACCTGATTTTTTTTGAAAATCAAACGGAGTCGCCACGCCATTTTTGTTTTAAGGGCCAAAACTTTGAAAAATGCCCGAGATTAGAGATTTGGGTTCGGAGGTCACGTTACACGCCGGGAAGAACGTTAGTGTTCACCCGGAATGCCTCGTAAAACGAGTCTTCCAAGCATTAAAAACCATTTGTGTGTGTGCGTGTGTGTGTGTTTTGACCAAAATAATGTTGAAACTGAAAAGTAAAAATTGGGAACTCTTTATTAGACTTTGAAAAAATCCCATGATTTTTGGAATGATTTTTGGGTTGAGTTTTGGTACTCAAAAGATTTTTTGAAGTTGAAAAACATTTCTGCCAGAATGAAAAAGGCAGTGGACACTTTATTTTAAAATGGGTTTAAGGGCTTAAAAATCTCAGAATCTGGGGAAAGTCCGAGAATGAAAGTTGTTCAAAACACCTTAAATAAGGTTTCTATAGAATAACTTTCCCATTTGGAGATGATTTGGTGGACCAAAACCTTCTGGAAATCTCAGATGTAAAATCTGGATTTCCAGAGACTGATGAACTAACCTTTAAAAGAAAAATTTGAAAAAGGGAGTTTTACTCACGAAAAAAATGAAATAAAAATATGTCTGGAAATATCTGAATGTTGGTTACAAAAAGTGTTTTGTAGCCAACACCAAATTCCAAGTTTATCTGTGTCCGAAAAATTAGACCATGGACAGAGGTCTTAGAAAATTGCTACTGGACAGCAACTTTCTTAAGAAGAAAAACATGATTTTAAGGGGGTTTTGCATCCATGCTTGTCCCCATTTCCCTAGGTTTTGATTAGTAGTCACTAGACATTTTAGTGGTGATCTACTATATCAAACCATCCTTGGGGTACATTAGGACTTAAGCATTTCATTTGCTTGGGAAGGGGGGATTTTATCCTTGAAAATGAAGATTTGATGTATGAAAATGGTTTTTAGGGTTTTGAAAATGCATTTGCAAGTAAGTAAGAACACTTTGAAAGTAATGTTGATCCTTGTAGAGGATCATCCATGGAGATGAACTTCCATGGTGATCCTCTTGGATCTAAAGCAAGAAGATGAACAAACTACATTTTGGAGTTTGAAAGTGCATGCATGGATGAGAGAGATTTAGGGTAGGGAGAGGGAGGTTATACCTATCTTCCTTTGTGTTTGTGTTTGAATGGATTCAAGGCTTGAATGTGTTTAGGGTTTGAATGTGTTTAGGGTTTGAGTGTGTTTAGGGCTTGTGATTAGAGTTGGTCAAAGAGAAAACAAGTAGATAACAATTAAGTCCTCTATGTTTTCTCTCTAATCCTCCTATTAAGGGGTGATTGAAGCTTGGGCTTGTGTATGAATGGGAGTGATTTGAGAGTATTTGGAGTGAGTGGGATTTGGGAAAGATTCAAGAGAAAATGGTGGCAATCTAAGGATTCCCACTTTGTTTTCTCTCTATTTTCCTTGAGTCTTTGTTCTTTGTGAGTGAATTGTGTTGTGTAATCTGAGAGAGGAGGGTTCAATTTATAGGCAGCTGGGAGGAGCAAACATATCCGCGCGGATCATATTAGAGGCGTGCACTGTTCATTTCGCTGCTGCAGGCTTTTTGGACAGGAGGAATATTTTTCAAAAATTCAAACTGGCTATGTTTTTCAGCTTGCCAATTCGGGTTTTTCCAATTTCTTTTCTTTTTTAAGATTCTTTTCTTGGTTTAACCTTAAATGGCAATCCCTAATCTACCCTTGCTTTGTTAGAAAAGTTAGGAATTGTTAGAAATGTTAGGAATGTTAAGACTTTCGTTAATTTTCTAACGGAAATACTAACAACTCAAATTGGAGCACTTACAGTAGCCCCTCGGCGACGACGCTTTCGAAGGAAGCGGGGTCGTCGATAAGAGTAAGGCTCCATATTTGACAGGATGATCAAGTGATCGAGTGGCTGAACCTAGCGATAGGCTACCTACGTATCCCGAATGGGAATCAAGCCGGCCGTAGTTTGGGTCTTTTGATGCCGACCCTAGAGTGACTGTTTTAGGATGTCAACCTGGCGAGCGAATTCTGCAGTCGTTTGTTGAAAGAAACTCTGCTGGGGATGACCATTTTGGTTTGATGGCTAGAGTTGTATATCCGCTCTGCTGGGGATAGGAATGACCATTTTGGTCTGATGTCTGAAGTTGTATATCTGCTCTACTGGGGATAGGAATGACCATTTTGGTCTGATGGCTGAAGTTGTATATCCGCTCTGCTGGGGATAGGAATGACCGTTTTGGTACGATTGAAGTTGTATATCCGCTCTGCTGGGGATAGGAATGACCGTTTCGGTCTGATGGCTGAACCTATGATAGGCTACCTACGTATCCTTAAGAGGAATCAAGCCGGCCGTAGTTCGGGTCTTTCGACTATCTTCAGACGTAGACCCTAGAGTGACTGTTTTAGGATGTCAACCTAAGATTTGACTATTTTTGGGAAGTCACCCTATGATTTGACTATTTTTGGGAAGTCGCCCTATGACTTGACTATTTTTGGGAAGTCGCCCTATGACTTGACTATTTTGGGGAAGTCGCTCTAAGATTTGACTATTTTTGGGGAGTCGCCCTATGATTTGACTATTTTTGGGAAGTCGCCCTATGATTTGACTATTTTTGGGAAGTCGCCCTATGATTTGACTATTTTTGGGAAGTCACCCTATGATTTGACTATTTTTGGGAAGTCGCCCTATGATTTGACTATTTTTGGGAAGTCGCCCTATGATTTGACTATTTTTGGGAAGTCGCCCTATGATTTGACTATTTTTGGGAAGTCGCCCTATGATTTGACTATTTTTGGGAAGTCGCCCTATGATTTGACTATTTTTGGGAAGTCGCCCTATGATTTGACTATTTTTGGGAAGTCGCCCTGGTAATGATTTCGGTTTGTCGAATTAGGGGATGATTGCGATTTATCGCTTTCCTAGTGTTGTGTGTGATAGCGTTTTAGGTGCCTCAAACCTTAATGATGGAGTCTTAGGTGCCTTGAACCTTGATGATGGCATCTTAGGTGCCTCGAACCTTGATGATGGCGTCTTAGGTGCCTCGAACCTTGATGATGGCGTCTTAGGTGCCTCGAACCTTGGTGATGGTGTCTTAGGTGCCTCAAACCTTGATGATGGCGTCGTAGGTGCCTCAAACCTTGATGATGGCGTTTTAGGTGCCTTGAACCTTGATGATGGGTGATCTGGAGGTGAAAAATTGTTTTGAAACGATTTCCTTCGATGTTCGTATCCTTTCGTTGGGGACAGACTTTGAGGGGATAGACAGTCTTTTGGTGGACTTCATTTGAAGGGATCGGAATTCCGTTAACTTTCGTCGGGGATGAACCTAAGCTGAGGTTTAGTTCAGAAGTATGAACCTAAATGAGAATTCAGTTCAGGAGTATGAACCTAAATGAGGACTCAGTTCAGGAGTATGAACCTAAGTGGGGACTCAGTTCAGGAGTATGAACCTAAATGGGGACCTAGTTCAGGAGTATGATCCTAAGTCGGGGTTTCAGTTCAGGAGTATGAACCTGAATGGGGACTTAGTTCAGGAGTATGAACCTAAATGGGGACTTAGCTCAGGAGTATGAACCTAAGTGGGGACTCAGTTCAGGAGTATGAACCTAAACGGGGACCTAGTTCAGGAGTATGATCCTAAGTCGGGGACTCAGTTCAGGAGTATGAACCTAAATGGGGACCTAGTTCAGGAGTATGATCCTAAGTTGGGGTTTCAGTTAGGAGTATGAACCTAAATGGGGACCTAGTTCAGGAGTATGATCCTAAGTCGGGGTTTCAGTTCAGGAGTATGAACCTAAGTGGGGACTCAGTTCAGGAGTATGATCCTAAGTCGGGGTTTTGTACCTGAGGGAGACTGTTTGAGGGCGTTCTCGCTGGGGAAGATTTGAGCTTACGAGGATTACCGGGGAAAAGGGTGACCGTGTTGGTCAAGTGGCTGGACCTATGGTAGGCTACCTACGTATCCCGAGTGGGAATCAAGCCTGGACGTAGTTCGACAACTGCTGGGGATGGTCTTTGATGGTTTGACGGTATTCGGGAGTCACCCGAGGTTTGACTATTTTTGGGAAGTCGCCCTAAGATTTGACTATTTTTGGGAAGTCGCCCTAAGATTTGGTGATAATTTTCTTTTAGAAAAGTAGTTGACTAAGATATGCTTTCATACCTGTGTTGTGCTTACCTGTAGCTGCTGGAAGGACTGAGGCTACGGCTGATGTTGATGAAGAGTTATTGGGTTGCCGTTCGTGGGATGGTTTCTGCTGACGATTTGCTGTCTTTGGAGGCATTTTGACCTGAAGGAGGAGTTTGGTTGAGTCTGCATCTTGCTGGTGATCGTCAACCTTGTAGAAGTTGTTGAGCTTGTCTTCACATTGGGAATTCTTGCTTTTGAGAACTTTGTGTCTCTGATTGATTTGCATTTGAGAACTTGGTGTCTGTAACCGAATTGTATCTGAGAACTTGGCGTCCCTGACCGATTTGTATTTGAGAACTTGGCATCTTTGACCGAATTGTGTTTGAGAACTTGGCGTCTCTGATCGAATTGTATTTGAGAACTTGGCGTCTCTGACCGATTTGTATTTGAGAACTTGGCGTCTCTGACCGAATTGTGTTTGAGAACTTGGCGTCTCTGATCGAATTGTATTTGAGAACTTGGCGTCTCTGACCGATTTGTATTTGAGAACTTGGCGTCTCTGACCAATTTGTAGACACCGGAGGTGGTCTTCATATGTTTGTGAATGTTGGGGGTTGTTTTCACCAAGTTGCAAACGCCGGAACTTGTCTTTGCCAAGCTATAGACATGGGGGCTACCTTTGCCAAACTGTAGATGCTGGAGGTCGTCTTCATCCATTTGTGGACATTGGAGGTCGTCTTTGGTGGAGACCATTCTCGCTGCGGAGAGGCTTCGGGTAGCGATGGAAAACTGGTCTTTCGTGCTTGAATTGCTACATTTGTTAGTAGAGGGACAAATGCACATATGACATTCATGATGATGGTCGCATGCATAGAATCAAAATGATTATGGGAACATCAGTGTATATGTTCGCGAGATGATGCATTTACTTGCTTTTGGAGATGCACTTAGCCTAAGCTTTTGGCAGGAAAATTATGACTAAGGATTGTTCCTATTGATTCAAGTTTTGTGCATGCTACATGAGCCCTTGGGAGATTTCTGCATGGTGATGAGAGGGGATGTATTGGGATGTATGTGTCTGGAGACTGTTTGGAACAGATTTTGAACAAGTGGGGGGGGGGTGAGAGCCCTCGATCGCGATTTAAACAGCGGTTGTTGATGAGGTTTTGTTAACAGTATCACATGGACCTCAATTTTGATGAGATTGGATTCAGATCCCGGGTCTTGATTGGAATTTTCCCTCTCAATCTTGGTCATTTGAAGCTGATGCTGATAGGCTCTAGGGCACGTTGATATGAGTGAAGCTTCTTTCATTTGGGTGAGCTGTGACTTCGGCCGAAACCTTGTTCGGAGAATGATTTGATGAAATTGCTAATGCAGGGAGAAACCCAGATCTTAAATCCCGATGCTACGGGAAGCTGCTATGTACCAAGTTACGAAGCCGAAAATCTAGTTGTTGATGTGACTAGACCTTTCTTGTGACTTGATAAAATTCAGATCCAAAGGACCAACTTGACAAAGCCCCCCGGATCCTATTAAAGCGAGGGAAGATCCCTTCTTTGGCCAAGCCTCGGTTTGAAGAACTGAATAGGCAACGTCCAGATTTTGAAGAAGCGACTTGGCGAAGCCCCAATCTTATAACCTTGTTGTCATTAGCAGAGTCCCAATCTGATTGGTAATGCAAAGCAATTTTGAAAATAATCTGACAAAGATCGAATCTATCTTGTAAAGAAGAACCCAATGTGGACCGAAATGTGACTATAGAAGCCCCAACTTGAAGAGCTGATACGGAGAACACAGGAGAACCTCTTAGCAAAGCCCCGGCGTGAAGAAGTTCGAGTAGTCTTACGGAGGAGGCACCCATCTTTTCGGACCTTAGTCAACCGATCCGAACAAGACTCGAAATGTTTACGTGCGGGGGCATATCTTTTGAAAGGTGGGAATGTCTCCCGAATTCGTGCATGACACTCTCGTTTTTGGTTTGACTCTTTTGAGAGAGTATAAGCATCACAAGGTGTGGAAAAGTGTATGGAAGCCCCTGCTGACAGAAAGACAGTGTTTGGCTCTATTTCCCTATGATGGAGAGAGAAGACTTGTCGAGACACTAGAAAACTTGTTTTATTCGTGATGATCACAAGGCTGCTTAAAACCCTTTGTTAATGTTTGGGTTATTCAATCCCTAAATCTGATATGAACAAATATTTTGATTAATCACAAGGAGAAAACCAACTGATATCGAGAATCAAACTCGGACGGATGGGAAGCGTATAGGAACGGTCCTTGATGAGACCGGATTTTTTTTTTGAGATTTGTTTGTGATTTCGACCGGACCAGTGATGGTTGCCTACGTTCCCCTCATTATGAGGAGCTCAGGTGGCCGTAGTTCGGGCTTAGCCCGATTGAAGAGAGAATGAATGTGAAAGTTCGAGATTTTGAGGTCCTTTGAGGATTTTGAGGATTGGAGATTCGAATAACATATCCCCTTAGAGTGTCCATGAAAGACACGGATGCGGAGCCTCAATGGGACATCCACGACAAGTGTTTGTGGAGGAGAAATGAAATATGCTCACATGAAATGTCGAATGAATCAGATTTGAATTTGCACAATCTTTGATTGATGATTTTGAATCAAGATGGATTAGATTCCAATTTAAGCAAGCAATGAAGCATCAAATTGATTTAGATCTTAAAGATATTACGGTGAAATTGCTATCCGATAGGAATTACAACTGGGTTTTCGGGCTTCGATCGACCATCGGGTGATTTGGGAAATTATGACCTCTTAAGATGAGAGGTCGGCTGGGCCTTTTACTGACTGAACCTCTAAAGATGAGAGGTTGGCTTGTAGGGATGTGTTTGGAAAATCTACGGTGATGAAGATTGATTGCCTCTAAGAAGGAGAGGTCAGATTTTGACTTTGGCCAAAGGCGAGGGTAATGGTAATGGGAATATCCTCTAAAAGCGAGAGGGTTGCTTGGGATTGATTTAAGGTAATGGTGAGAGGAAGTCCAGGCCGTCGAGAACTTTTGCGAACTTGCGAGAACTCGGGCTCCCTTTTTGGAGAGCTTCTTGAGGAGTCGGGGACTTTTGCTGAATTGTGAGGATCGACAGTCCTTTTTTTTTGGAAGGCCTCCTGAGGAGTTGAGGATTATCTTTGTCCTTCCTTCATGGCTTGGGATATTTTACGCATCGCCGACTCTCGAAGCTAACTTCTTGGCCTTGCTTAGACTTCTCTCAGTAAGGAGAAAATGTGATGGCTAAACAGGGTTTCAAAACACGCCGATCTTGAAATGAAAGGTATTATTTGGTGAGGGTGAGGTAATGGCTTTCCTATGGGTGAAAGGCTTCAGCCGCAATCCCTACCGGATGACCTAATTGAGATTAAGTCTTCATTGCTTGCTTAAGCTTTTAATGAGAAAAGATCCATGCAAATTCATCGAGCAACGAAATGACGAGGATGATGTGAGCATATGAGATGCAAGAGGGGGAGTTGGTAAGCCCCAATTTGAGAAGGATATCAATTGACTTTCTCACTCCAATTAATTTGAATATTAATCATTTCAAAGAATTAGTGGTTGAGCAGCACAAGTGATCATCTTGGATAAAACCATTTCAATTTAGTGTAACGTGGGTGCGCAAGTGATGTCTCGAGTCTAGCAAGAAAAGAAAGAAGACTTTTATAAAATTTAGACATTTAACTACTATGTCCAAAATGGACTTACAACGACAAATGTCCAGGAAGGACTTAGGTGAAAGAGAAGTACTAGAACCTACGAAGGTTGACTTAAAAGACTATTTTAGAGATAGGTAGCCCCTAGTCTAGCCTCTCTTTGCTGTTGGACCATGCATTTACTCTTCGACGCTGGAGATGGGAGCTATCGTAGATCTTTCCACCAGGATTTCTTTGGTAATCCCTTGCTCAATCCAGCCGTTTTCATTGCCTGCGATGACCGGTTCATCGATCTCACAAAAGGGCGAGTCAAATTCCCTTATGCCCACGAGTCTTGAATCACCAAACTCGACCATGTTGACGCTCATGTTGTTATTTCTAGGGAACGGGTTGCGATAGTATTGGGCCCTTCAGCACCTCTAACTTCCCTTGCTCAATCAAACCTTGGATTGCCTTTTTCAGGGGGACGCAATCGTCTGTCAAGTGCCCATGGTACTGATGAAAGGCACAATGCTTGGAGGTATCCAAAGGAGCATTGGGGTTTCTGGGCTGATAATTTTCTAAAGGTCGGAGCAAACCTTCTTTTACCAAACCTCTGAAGATATCACTCAAAGGCATCCCAAAGTTTCTCAAGTCTTGGAGCCGGGATCTGGACGCATCAGGTTTCTTGGGAACAAAGGGAGTGGCATTGTTACAGTCCTGTCCCGAATAGGGCTGGGCAGGAGTCGTGTTAGAGGTGGATGAATCCCGGTATCTGTAGGTAGATGCAACAACTTGCTGTTGATTGTGAGCCCTCTCAAATTTAGCCCCGAAATTAACCATTGCGCGCAAGTCCGCGTAGGGGAAGTGACTGAGGGAGGCTCTCATATGTGGTTTCATACATGACTGAAAGATGTCCAATTGTTCCTCTTCAGAAGGAGGGATGGCCATCTCACTGAGTTTCAGATTCCACCGCTTGTAGAAATCCCCGATGTTCTCATCGGACGCCGCACCGTTGTCGCAGATCAACTCTATTTATTTCCCATTCCAAGTTAGCTTTGTACTTCTCTGTGAAAGCACTAGTGATCTGGTCCCATGTGGCCCTGGCCTCGGGTTTTAAGCGGAAGAACCATTTCAAAGCCCCTGACTTCAAAGAGAGACTGAAGTAGTCGGCCAACTGCTGGCTTGTGCATCCCTTAGCTTTCATTGCCAAAGTGTATGTATCCAGGTGAGTTTTGGGCATGCGCCCCATCAAACAGATCTAGATTAGGCATCACGAATTTGTGGGGCAGGGCACAATGGAGTCCGGGTCCGTAGGCCTAAGGCGTACTTCTTAGCGGTCAATTCAAAGAATCTGCGCTTTCATTTCCTTATGTTATTCCATGAACCAGTCCGGATGAGGATCTTGTGGTGGAACCATGGCATTCAATCCAGTGATCGAGCAAGAGTGAGGAGTTACCACCGGCGCACACCGGTGGAAGGGATACCATACTCCGGGCATAGGTGAAAACCCGTCCTTGGCCCAAATTACCCCGGGGAATGTAGGTAGGAGCTTGGGCAAAGGGATAAAACCCAGTGGCTTGCCGTTGGCTTCCCATCGCGCAGAGAAGGTGGAGGCAACCGAGGTAGCCGAATAGCTCGGGTTCCCTGAGTGAGACCCATAAGTAGGCTTAGATGCGGGCCGCCGTCCCCGGTTGTTGAATTGCATGGCCGGGCCGTAGCGATGGTGTATAACCCGGGGTACTGCGGTCCCGGTGATTCCGATGAAACTGGATGGAGGTTTGCAACCCATCGAACCCCGAGTGAGAAATGGGTTTGTGAAAGCCGTGTTAGGAGCGGCCGAGCTAGCATCATTCTCGAGGAAAGTCTCCCGACCGTTGTCCCGGGACTGCATTGTGGGGCATTCCAAAGCTGTTCGTGAAGGTCCGGATTGATCGGTTCCAAACTAGGGTGGGATTCCAATTTGCTGGGGCATTCCGAGGTAACCCCAACCATGAGAGGACATTCCGTACTGGCTTTGTCCCCACTGAGGAACTGTGAACTGATTAGTGCCGTCAGGCTGCATGGATCCGTGGTCTCGTGGTTGGGAGCCGGGCCGTCCCGCAGACCGAGGAGCATGGGTTCCGGTAGTGGTACCATAGGAGGTGGTGGTGGCATCTGGAGTAATCAGTGGCGACCGAGAGTGGGATTGGCATCCTCTTCTTCTTCCACGGTGAAGGTGCCATCGGGATTGAGGCCGGGCGGCCAAACCGTGGCTCTTAATAGCCTCCATAAGGCTATTCAAATTCGTGCTTCCCTGTCGCAATCTCATACGTTCGCTAACCGATTCCACTCGTTCATGCCCGAGGGGTCCCGGGAGGTGGAGTGACGTTATCCCCATCATTACCGGCCGATGCGGACATTCTGAAACCCGGAGTCGGAACAAACGGTGAAGCTGACGATGCGCTTGACTCTTCCCAACTAATCAAACGGTGACCCGGTGCTCGAAACCAAGCTTTGTGAGGAGCTGCGGGGGAAAAGGCATGAGGGTTCAGATGTCTGGGGATAGAAGGAGCGTAGGTGTTTGGGCTTTGGACTCATGCAACATGCAGTTATTTGTTCTTGTTTACTTAAAACATGTTTTATTAACCTAATCGGTTGGAAAAGATTGCTCTTCTTTTTCGCAAACTACTCTGGATCCTGGATCAGTGGGCCCCGTCACTACGTCTATAAGCCCCTCGTATTCCACCTGTATTTCGACCTCCCAGGGGTGGACGGCTGAGCGAGGGTCCTATAGGGCAAGCGGGTCCCACCGACCGAAAGAAAAACGATCCTAAAAGTCTGGCGGATAATCGAGTCTTAACGAGCATTCGATGTAAATTACGGAAAAAGCTGACGTCAAAGTCAAGATCATGTCTGAGGGCTTGAGAAAAAGTCGGCATGATTTGGACTGATAAATGTCCACAATTGATCTTGACCTGTCGTCAATTAGGCCGTAATTAGACATGGAATAATCGTTAATTCTTGATGACTCAGTGTCATGCTGGGAGTCAGTGTATAATTTGTGCCAGTCAGAGTCAAAGTCAAGGCGCCAGTCAATATCTGGTCAAAGTCCATGACGGAAAACCGGCAGAACTTCGACTGATTAGGGTCCCCGAAAGATATTGACTTGGTATGCCGACTAAGGCTTGAAAGGAAAGGTCTATACACAGACATGGCATGACACAGACCAGACTAAAAACCAACCGGGTCTCGGACAAAGTGTGTCACGGACAAGTGCATGGTCGACACGAGGCTCCATGGGATGTTTGGGTAGTCCCGTGCTTGCACCGAGAGGCGTAATAAGACCAAACGGGCCGCGACAGGGATTTCCCCGGGTTAAGGACGTAGTGTGCAGTGTAAGGTCATGTGCGCGTAGTGTGCAAGCAGTCTATCTTCTTTTTCTGAGCAAAATAGAAATTTTTCATGTGTCTTAAAAAGTATGATGCATGCACAAAATGTTTTTTTTTTTGAAAACTTTTTTTTTTTGAAAATATTTATTATTTTTTTTTGAATTTTTTTTTTCGATTTGATTTTTTTTTGAAATTTTGATGATTTTTTTTTTTTTTTAATTTTTTTTTTGAAAACCTCTTTTTTGAAAGCAAATAACACATAAGCACATAATTCAAGGCAACGGGTCCGATAGTCAAAATTTTGACTTTTCCAAGGCGGCCAAAAACAACACGAAATGTGCAAAATCAACACACACACAACAAATGATTTCAAATGTCGGGACGGAAGCTTGACCCTCAAAAGCTTTTCTTCTTTTTTTTGAAAACAATGACACCGGTACGTGGGATTGTTAAACCACAATTTATCCCCGACTCGTGTTAGGAGGCGATAACGGGAAGTTTAATGGTTTCCACAAATATACCAAATATCATTTTTTTTAAGATAAAGCTTATTTTTCCCCAGCAGAGTCGCCACTGTGATGTACCCGATTTTTTTTGAAAATCAAACGGAGTCGCCACGCCATTTTTGTTTTAAGGGCTAAAACTTTGAAAAATGCCCGAGATTAGAGATTTGGGTTCGGAGGTCACGTTACACGCCGGGAAGAACGTTAGTGTTCACCCGGAATGCCTCGTAAAACGAGTCTTCCAAGCATTAAAAACCATTTGTGTGTGTGTGTGTGTGTGTGTGTGTGTGTGTTTTGGACAAAATAATGTTGAAACTGAAAAGTAAAAATTGGGAACTCTTTATTAGACTTTAAAAAAATCCCATGATTTTTGGTATGATTTTTGGGTTGAGTTTTGGTACTCAAAAGATTTTTTGAAGTTGAAAAACATTTCTGCCAGAATGAAAAAGGCAGTGGACACTTTATTTTAAAATGGGTTTAAGGGCTTAAAAATCTCAGAATCTGGGGAATGTCCGAGAATGAAAGTTGTTCAAAACACCTTAAATAAGGTTTATGTAAAATAACTTTCCCATTTGGAGATGATTTGGTGGACCAAAACCTTCTGGAAATCTCAGATGTGAAATCTAGATTTCCAGAGACTGATGAACTGACCTTTAAATGAAAAATTTAAAAAAGGGAGTTTTACTCACGAAAAAAATGAAATAAAAATATGTCTGGAAAGCTCTGAATGTTGTCTACAAAAAGTGTTTTGTAGTAAACACCAAATTCCATCTTTATCTGTGTCCAAAAAATTAGATCTTGGACAGAGGTCTTAGAAAATTGCTACTGGACAGCAACTTTCTTAAGAAGAAAAACATGATTTAAAGGGGGGTTTTGCATCCATGCTTGTCCCCATTTCCCTAGGTTTTGATTAGTAGTCACTAGAAATTTTAGTGGTGATCTACTATATCAAACCATCCTTGGGGTACATTAGGACTTAAGCATTTCATTTGCTTGGGAAGGGGGGATTTTATCCTTGAAAATGAAGATTTGATGTATGAAAATGGTTTTTAGGGTTTTGAAAATGCATTTTCAAGTAAGTAAGAACAATTTGAAAGTAATGTTGATCCTTGTAGAGGATCATCTATGGAGATGAACTTCCATGGTGATCCTCTTGGATCTAAAGCAAGAAGATGAACAAACTACATTTTGGAGTTTGAAAGTGCATGCATGGATGAGAGAGATTTAGGGTAGGGAGAGGGAGGTTATACCTATCTTCCCTTATGTTTGTGTTTGAATGGATTCAAGGCTTGAATGCGTTTAGGGTTTGAATGTATTTAGGGCTTGTGATTAGAGTTGGTCAAAGAGAAAACAAGTAGATAACAATTAAGTCCTCTATGTTTTCCTCTAATCCTCCTCTTAAGGGGTGATTGAAGCTTGGGCTTGTGTATGAATGGGAGTGATTTGAGAGTATTTGGAGTGAGTGGGATTTGGGAAAGATTCAAGAGAAAATGGTGGCAATCTAAGGATTCCCACTGTTTTCTCTCTATTTTTCGCCGTGAGTCTTTATTCTTTGTGAGTGAATTGTGTTGTGTAAACCGAGAGAGGAGGGTTCAATTTATAGGAGTGGGAGGAGCAAACATATCCGCGCGGATCATATCGGAGCGTGCCTTTGTTCATTTATTCTTTGCTGCGAGCTTTTTTGGGCAAGGAGGAATATTTTTCAAAAATTCAAACTGGCTATGTTTTTCAGCTTGCCAATTCGGGTTTTTCCAATTTCTTTTCTTTTTTAAGATTCTTTTCTTGGTTTAACCTTAAATGGCAATCCCTAATCTACCCTTGCTTTGTTAGAAAAGTTAGGAATTGTTAGAAATGTTAGGAATGTTAAGACTTTCGTTAATTTTCTAACGGAAATACTAACAACTCAAATTGGAGCACTTACAGAACCCTTTGAGATTACCACCACAACAACCTTCGAAGAAATAGGGGATTAAAATAAAATAAGATTTTGATAGATTTTTATGGAAACAAAAATAATTTAGCCATATCTTTTTAAACTAGAATCCCATTCAAAAAGTCCTTCCTTTTCAAACTTGGATTGATACACACCTTTCCTCTTCATATGAGATTTTGGAAAACAAAAACTTGTTAAATCAAGGAGTAAATTAAGAATGAAAATAAATTAACTAGCATATTTACAAAGCTCCTATATGACCTAAAAATGCAGTATGCCTAGCATGATGCAAACACACAGGTGAAGGAAAAAAAAAAACTCAGCTTATGGATGTGGTATAGGATGTGAGTCACATTTGGGGACACATTTTAGATTACAAAAAGTCAATGAGCAATAATCCAATCTGCACAGCCTCTAGGATGCATCCATCAATTTTTTATTGTGGATTTTTGCATTGTGAGTAGCTTTCACTTTACTTTAATCCCAAAGATAGCCCTTTTTCCCAATGATCTTATCAAGTTTGATTTCAAGATTTCTTATGAGAATCACTTGATCACAATGGTATGGCTTCATACTAAGGGTGAAGCAGCTGTTTCTCAAATATATTTTTTTTTCTTTTATAGCACCCACTGTGAGATACCTAGGAAGGTTATATCAAGTCATCAAAAGATGACATGAACAGGAAGTGCTCACAATTAAGTGATCAAAAACAATGTCAAGATGAAGACTCACAAGTGACCACACTGAGAAATTTCGTGCTAATGCATAATTTTTTTTCCAGTTAATCAAATATACAAATGTGTTAGAGGATGTGAGACATATTTGTGCTCACAACCTTAGATATCTGTAAGTACCCAAATCCGGATTGTCAAAATCCGTTAAAAGTTAACCGGAATCCGTTAAACTGGCCCGCTCCAGGTTAACCGGAACCCGTTAAGCTCCCCGTTGCCAAGCCAACGAGACGTCCCGGGACTGCCCCGTGCATCCCGACGTCGAAACGTACTTAACACACGTCATCGCACGTAAAAGTACGACTTTCCCTGAAAAACGCACTTTCCGGCACTTTCGGGGGCATTTCGAATATTTTCCGGACTGTTATTTTAAAAAATGGACAAAATCGGGACCCGGGCGCGAACTCCCACAAGGCTGGTGAGTCATGGGACACGTGGCATGCATACCACAGCCCTCCCATCACCTTTCAATCAATTTCAGAGTGAAAAGACTAAAATACCCCTGGTATACAGTCTCAGTCCGGCCGGACTCCTCTGCAGACTCTCAGAAATTGCCAGCAAGTCCCTCAAATTTCTAAAGTTTCACAAAACCCCCTGGATTTCAAGCTAAGTTCGGTCGGACTCATGCTGAATTTTCACCTATAAATAGAAGGCATGTCAAAGCCATTAAAAACAACAAAATCACTCTCCAAAAACACCATAGCCACGGCCCAACTGGTTTCCACCCCTTCCCGAGCTCCCATTTCGCCTCGATTCGCGTGAAACCTCCATATTTCGATCAAATACGCCCCTCACCACCTCAACACACCATCCCAAACCACTTTCCGTATCCCGTATACCCCCCCCCCCCCCGACTCAAAGGAGTCGACCCTAGCCATAGGTATAACTCCATCTCCCTAATCTCTCATTCCGCCTCGGTTTACGTGCCAGTCGTTATAACCGTTTCGGATGAACATCTTTGAAATGTAGACGCCTCCGTCTAACGGGGTTCGATACGTTTTAGCCCCTCGATCCTCTTCTCTTCCCGTAAGAGAAGTAATCTCGGGTTAAAACGGCGTTCCGGCCCCGTTCCATTTTAATTTCTGTCATTTACAATTCCGGATCGATCGATCCGTCGAACGTCATTTAAATTTCTGTCATTTACAATTCCGGACCGTTTGATCCATCGAACGTCATTTACATTTCATGCTCTCGACAGAACGTCATTTAGATTAGCATGCCATTTTAGGAGTGTATCCTTAAGAGCTTTAAGGTTGTTGGCATGGGCAATGGAAGCTTGCAGTTGATCAACCAATGCAGAGGTATGAGATTCAGCAGCTGCTATTTCAGCATCCAATTCCTTCATTTGAGCAGCAAAAGGGTCTTCAGATGTGGGTTCAGATGTGCCCACATCTAGCATGGAAATTTCAGGAACAACACCGAAAGGAATATCAACAAACCTTTGCTTAGCATCTAAGAGGGTTTTGATCTCCTTAAACAGATCAAACTTTTCAATCCTATCTTCACCTTTTTTAGGTTGAACTCCTTGAGCAACCAAAATTTGGGAAATGAGAGAGGGATAGGGTAAAGACCATTTCTTAGAAGGGGATTCTCCATAAGCAAAAATTTTCCTAAAAATGAATTCTCCAAAATGGATATTCCTTCTAGCACCCAACCTATAAAGTAAGTCAGCTTGCACCCTAGTAACAGAGGTCTTATTATTTGAAGGGCACAGGTTGGCAGTGAGGATTGTATGGAGAAAACAGTAAAGGGAGGAGAGAGAACCACTACCCAAATCTTTTGGCTTGATGGGCCAAGAAGTCACTTTGCCATGGGTGATAGTAGACACTAGTTCTTCCTCAGAAACAACACAAAGCTGATCCATAAAATTATCTAACCCAAGTAAATCATTGATCACAAAGGGAGAAAATGGAACAGATTTACCCCTCACATAAACTAAGTGAAATGAGGGGGAGGAAGGTCTATATAGCTCTCTGGTCAAGTTGGCATAAAACTCATACACCATTTTGGGATAGAAGGGGAGAGGGTGATCCACAGTAAAAAACAAACCTCTTTCTTCAAAAAACTTATCCATGCCTAGTTTAGAGAAAGTCTCTCTATCCCTTTTCATCTCAATTATAAAAGCCTTATTAACAATCAGGCTAAATCTATTAGAAGCTTCCTTGGATAAAAAATTAGGGGACAAGGGTTTAAAGGCAGGAGTAATGGAGAGAGATTTAGAAATACCCTTTATAGCCTTCTTTCTGGTGGATGTGCACCTGGATGTGTGCACATCTGCAGGCACATCCTTTGAAGGAGATGGTACCTTGACAGATTCAACTTCTGTCTCTTCACCAGAGGAGGCATCAATGTGTTGATCCTCTTTTTCTTGTTCAAGCTCAGCCCTTCCTAGTTTGAAATTTGCATCTGAAGCAGTATCATCACTCTCATAGCTGGATTCTGAGTCACCAGCAGCTTCAGCAATAGGCTCTATGTCTGTAGCAGCCATCTTCTACTTACCTCTCAGTTCCATGAGGATATTAGCCAATGGTTCCTCATCACTTATCACAGAAGGCTCAGCAACAGTAGGGGCAGCCTCAGGGGTAGGAACAGGAGAATCAACTGGAGTGGAATTTTCAGGAGTAGGGACTATGGGATCAGTAGGTGTGATGTACCCGATTTTTTGAAATCAAACGGAGTCGCCACGCCATTTTTGTTTTAAGGGACAAAACTTTGAAAAATGCCCGAGATTAGAAATTTGGGTTCGGAGGTCACGTTACACGCCGGGAAGGACGTTAGTGTGCACCCGGAATGCCTCGTAAAACGAGTCTTCCAAGCTAAAAACCATTTGTTTGTGTGTGTGTTACTTTGGCCAAAATAGGTTGAAACTGAGGAAAGTAAAAATTAGGAATTCTTTATTAGACTTTGTACAGATCCCATGATTTTTGGTGTGAGTTTTGGGTTGAGTTTTGGTACTCAAAAGATTTTTGGAAGTTGAAAACCACTTCTGCCAGAATGAAAAAGGCAGTGGACACTTAATTTTGAAATTGATTTAAGGGCTTCAAAACTTCATAATATGAGAAAACTCAGAGAATGAAAGTTGTTCCAGACACCTCAAGTAAGATTTCCGTGAAAGAATTTTTCATTTTGGATAAAATTTGAGGACCCAAAACCTTCTGGAAATCTCAGATATGAGATCTGGACTCCCAGAGACTGGTGATCTGACCTTCAAAAG
Organism: Adenophora triphylla var. japonica; assembly: GCA_022495995.1. Taxonomy (NCBI): domain Eukaryota; kingdom Viridiplantae; phylum Streptophyta; class Magnoliopsida; order Asterales; family Campanulaceae; genus Adenophora; species Adenophora triphylla. The sequence continues at coordinate 131,011 of JAFEMH010001460.1, read as the reverse complement.
GAAATTTGAAAAATGGAGTTTTACTCATGCAAAAAATAAATTAAAAATATGTATTGAAATATCTGGATGTTGGCTACAAAAAGTGTTTTGTAGTCAACACCAAATTCCAATTTTATCTGTGTCCAAAAAATTAGACCATGGACAGAGGTCTTAGAAAATTGCTACTGGACAGCAACTTCTCAAGAAAGAAAACATGATTTTTAAAGGGGGTTTTGCATCCATGCTTGTCCCCATTTCCCTAGGTTTTGATTAGTAGTCACTAGAAATTTTAGTGGTGATCTACTATGTCAAACCATCCTTGGGGTACATTAGGACTTAAGCATTTCATTTGCTTGGGAAGGGGAATTTTGTAGAGATGAAATTAAAGAGAAAAATCAACTAGAGATTTAAAAATGTGGACCATTTGAGATGGTCATTCATGAAGATGAACTTCAAGATGACCATCTTGGGTCAAAACTTAAGTTAAACTTGACATAAAGTAGATCAAAGTAAGAAGAACAAGATGAACAAGAAGTTGAAGGGGAGTTTTAGGGTTTAAAGAAGGAGGGCTTTACCAATGGTGACACCCTATCTTCCTAGGCTTGGAATTTGACTTGAGGAGTATCAAGATTTGGTGTTTGACTTGAGGAGTATCAAGATTTGGTGTTTTGGATTTGTGTTTGAGTGGATTCAAGGCTTGAATGTGTTTAGGGTTTGATGATAGAGTTGGTCAAAGAGAAAACAAGTAGATAACAATGAAGTCCTCTATGTTTTCTCTCTAATCCTCCTCCTAAAGGGTGATTTGAGCTTGAGTTAGTGTATGTATGAGAGTATGTATGAGAGTGATTTGAAAGTATTTTGAGTGAGTGGGATTTGGGAAAGATTGGAGAGAAAATGGTGGCAATTCAAGGGAATTCCCACTGTTTTCTCCCTATTTTTCGCCAAGGTGCAGTTGCTGTGAGTGAATTGTCTTGTGTAAACTGAGAGATGAGGGTTCAATTTATAGCCCTCTGAAATTGACAAACATGTCCGCGCGGATGGGATTGTTAGCGTGCACTGTTCATTAATTACAGCTTCAGGCTTTGGACAGGAAGAATAAAATTCAAAAATCCAGCAGTTTATGTTTTTCAACTTGCCCAATTCGGATTTTTCCAATTTCTTTTGCTTTTTTGATTCCTTTCCATGGTTTATCCTTAAATAACAATGCCCACTTTACCCTTTCTTGGTTAGAAATGTAAGGAATGTTAGGAATTGTTAGGAATGTTATAACTTTCGTTAATTTTCTAACGAAAATACTAACAAGCTCAAATTGGAGCACTTACAGTAGCCCCTCGGCGATGGCGCTTTCGAAGAAAGCGGGGTCGTCGATAAGAGTAAGGCTCCATATTTGGCAGGATGATCAAGTGATCGAGTGGCTGAACCTATTTAATAGGCTACCTACGTATCCTTAAGAGGAATCAAGCCGGCCGTAGTTCGGGTCTTTGACCCTGGAGTGACTGTTTTAGGATGTCAACCTGGCAAGCGAGTTATGCAGTTGGTTGCTGAAAGAAACTCTGCTGGGGATAGAAGATGACCATTTTGGTCTGGTGGCTTTGAGTTGTATATCCTCTCTGCTGGGGATAGGAATGACCATTTTCGGTCTGATGACTGAACCTAATGATAGGCTACCTACGTATCCTTAAGAGGAATCAAGCCAGTCGTAGTTCGGGTCTTTGACCCTGGAGTGACTGTTTTAGGATGTCAACCTGGCAAGCGATTTATGCAGTTGGTTGCTGAAAGAAACTCTGCTGGGGATAGAAGATGACCATTTTGGTCTGGTGGCTTTGAGTTGTATATCCACTCTGCTGGGGATAGGAATGGCCATTTTCGGTCCGATGGCTGAACCTAATGATAGGCTACCTACGTATCCTTAAGAGGAATCAAGCCACTCGTAGTTCGGGTTTTTGACCCTAAGATTTGACTATTTTTGGGAAGTCGCCCTGAGATCTGACTATTTTTGGGAAGTCGCCCTATGATCTGACTATTTTTGGGATGTCGCCCTAAGATCTGACTATTTTTGGGAAGTCACCCTAAGGTCTGACTATTTTTGGGAAGTCGCCCTGAGATCTGACTATTTTTGGGAAGTCGCCCTATGATCTGACTATTTTTGGGAAGTCTCCCTAAGATCTGACTATTTTTGGGAAGTCACCCTAAGATCTGACTATTTTTGGGAAGTCACCCTAAGGTCTGACTATTTTTAGGAAGTCGCCCTGAGATCTGACTATTTTTGGGAAGTCGCCCTATGATCTGACTATTTTTGGGAAGTCGCCCTATGGTTTGACTATTTTGGGGAAGTCGCCCTATGGTTTGACTATTTTTGGGGAAGTCGCCCTATGGTTTGACTATTTTGGGGAAGTCGCCCTATGGTTTGAATATTTTGGGGAAGTCGCCCTATGGTTTGAATATTTTGGGGAAGTCGCCCTATGGTTTGACTATTTTGGGGATGTCGCCCTATGGTTCAACTATTTTTGGGGAGTCGCCCTGGTAATGACTTCGATTTGTCGAATTAGGAGATGATTGCGATTTATCGCTTTCCTCGTGTTGTGTGTGATAGCGTTTTAGGTGCCTCAAACCTTAATGATGGCGTCTTGGGTGCCTCGAACCTTCATGATGGCGTCTTAGGTGCCTCAAACTTTGGAGATGGCGTCTTAGGTGCCTCGAACCTTGATTTGAAATGATTTCCCTTTGATGGTTTGGGATAGAAGGTCTATTGGTGGACTTCATTTGAAGGGATCGGTCTTATGTTTGCTGCCGAGGAAATGGATGATAATGGGAAAAGAAACGGGATTCCGTTAACTTCGCTGGGGATTTTGTTAGCCTTTGTTGGAGTTTAGTTTAGGAGTATGAACCTAAATGGGGACTTAGTTCAGGGGTATGATTCTAAGTTGAGGTTTAGTTCAGGAGTATGAACCTAAATGGGGACTTAGTTCAGGAGTATGATTCTAAGTCGAGGTTTAGTTCAGGGGTATGAACCTAAATGGGGACTTAGTTCAGGAGTATGATTCTAAGTCGAGGTTTCAGTTCAGGAGTATGAACCTAAATGGGGACCTAGTTCAGGAGTATGATCCTAAGTCGAGGTTTCAGTTCAGGAGTATGAACCTAAATGGGGACCTAGTTCAGGAGTATGATCCTAAGTCGGGGTTTCAGTTCAGGAGTATGAACCTAAATGGGGACTCGGTTCAGGAGTATGATCCTAAGTCGAGGTTTTGTACCTGAGGGAGACTGTTTGAGGGCGTTCTCGCAGGGGAAGATTAGAGCTTACGATGATCATCGGGGAAAAGGGTGACCGTGTTGGTCAAGTGGCTGGACCTAAGGTAGGCTACCTACGTATCTGTAAGTACCCAAATCTGGCTCATGCCTTCCGGTTAATTTTCCCGACATTTCGGTAAATTTCCCGGTAATTCCCCGGACCTTCCTAGTGTTCCGGAAATGTCCTGGAACAGTCCAAATTTAAAATTAAGGGCTGAAGGGAGCCTTCCTAATTAAGAAACACGTTTTTCTTAATTAGGAGGGAAGCTTCTAGAATGATGCCACCTTGCATGGTTCTAGAATGCTGAGTCATTGTGGATAAGACCGCACGGCCTCATTTGCAAAGGGCCTGCAGCCGCACGGCTTCATTAGCCTTATCCAGACTGCCTATAAATAGAGCCCTCCTCTACCCATTTTAAAAATCAACAAGAAGCATAATACTCTCATAATACGAAGAAGATCCCCCAAGGAGCTGCTGGAAGTCCAAGAAGGTGAAGAAGAAGCTCAAGAAGCCATCTCCCTCCTCCTTGAAGACCCAAGAAGAACCTCTCCTCCTAGCTCCGTCCGAAGAAGCGAAGGAAACGATTGGTAACCTCGCACGCCCTAACCTTGCATTTTAATTGATATACTTGCTCATTGCATTCATATATCTTGCTTGGGACTTGGCATTTATTCATAAAGATCATATCTTTATCACCCCCTTTCCCCTTTGCATGCATTAAGACCTCATTTGTCATAAAAATGTAGTCTTTTCATAAAGGTGCATCCTTTGCACCTAAAATCCCTATTTTTCAATAAAAATGTCATCTTTATGCATCATTTGCATATAAAGATCAAATCTTTTTCAATGAAAACGCATCCTTTGCATCAAAACCCCTTTTCTCAATGCATCATTTGCATAAAAATCAAATCTTTATGCATCATTTGCATAAAGATCATTTCTTTAAATCAAAAAGCATCATTTGCAACCTAAAAATGTCATCTTTTCATTAAAGAGTCATTTTCATCATGCATTTCCCCTTTCCCCCAACCTTGGAACGGACCGGTGTAAAAGTTCTCATCTTTGCATCGTTCCTTCCATTAAAGGTTCATGATTTCTTTAGGAAAAGGATAACCTTGAACCCTATATCTCCGATTATCGCTTAAGAATGAGTATGAAGCCTTTATACGAGCTCGACCGTCTTAAAGCGTAGGATTGATGGGCTAAGGACATTCCTTCCTAAAGAACCTCATCTTTGACCCAAAAGAGAGTCATTCTCTCGATCACGCAAGTCCCGAGGGTCCCGAGGTTTAAAATGCGATGATCATAAGTCATAAGATGAGGACGGGATCATAATCCCAAATACATAAATTCCAAGGAATCCCGAGCGACAACCAACAAAATGGTTTGTACGTCCGGAAGATAACTTGGGACATTCCCCCTTATTTTCAAACACATGCACACAAAGAAAGCACGCAAGCAAACACGATTAATGAAATCTAGGGAGACTTGCTCCGGCAAGGCACTTTGGGTGAACGCCAAACGTTCTTCCCAAGGGGTAACTTAACCTCCGAACCCATAAAACCTTTTTTTCAAAGTTTTGAGGTAATCAAAATGGCGTGGCGACTCCGTTTTCAAATAACTCGGATGTCTTCAAACTCGCGTGAATTCCAATAAACAAAAATTTTGGGCACATTCACGTTTGGCGACTCACTGGGATCATCCCAAAGGAGAAAAGCTTTATTTTCAAAACAAAAGTCGATACTTGGTATATAGGTGGACCCCACTTACCCTTCTGTATCGCTCCCTAACCCGGTTTGGGATAACAAGGTGGTTTAACAATCCCACGTACCAGTATCCACTTTTTAAAAAAAAAATTTTTGAAAAAAAAAAAAAATACAACAAGCTTTTCCCTTTGAGCGGGTTAGACTCCCATCGCCGATTTCATTAATCGTGCTTGCTTTCTTTTACCATGCATTGCATCATTTGCATCTTGGAATCTGTGCATACTTTGAACGGGAAACAACCCGAAAAATAGCAAAAGGAGTGGAACACGGAAAATTGATCCATGCGGTCGTACGGCTAATCCTCATAGGATTCGACCATACGACCTCGGGCAATTCCACCAGGAAAAATCATGGTTAATCTGGCGGTCCTAGCGGCTTGGGGCTACTCGGCTCCATGACCGACTGGGCTCCTTAAAATTTACGTGCTTATGTGTTGCATTTTCCCCGTCCCGAAAATCATTCCTTTAAAACACATTTATGAAAATCTCTGTTTTAACTCAAAAAGGAACATTTTTAGGAGACCGCACACTACGCGCACCCGATATATCCCGTACACTTTTGCACGCACGTCCTTCAAACCCGAGGGTGGTTCAGTGCAGATCACGGACTGACCTTACGATGCTCCCGGGCGCGCACGGAATCATCCCAACCTCCCCATGGCGGCCGGTGTCGACCAATGCACACCGTGTCACACGTTTCAAAAAACCGAGACTTTTGGTTGGTTTTTGGTCTAGGCCGTGTCATATAGCCCAGTTGCATACCCTCGTAAAGGTCAAGCCTTAGCTCATAACGGAAACCAAGATTTTCGCTCAAGCGAAATTCTGCCGAAATTCCGACAAGGAAAAATCGGTGGGATCTTGACTCCGACATTGACTATTGACCTTGACCCGCACGGAATGCGTAAAAGTCAAGACCAAGTCTTTGCCAAAATAAAAGATCTTTCGCTCAAGCGAAGCTCTGCCAAAATTCCGACAAGGAAAAATTGGCAAGATCTTGACCAAAGCATTGACTTCGATTCCGACTCGCACTGCGTATGCAACGAAGTTCAATGTGACACCGTGTCATCCGGCTTTGCCGCCCGACCCATGCCTATTATATTCTCGACATTACCGAAAGTCAAAACCGTCATTCGCTCAAGCGAAACTCTGTCAAAGATCCGTCGAGGCAGAGAGACGAGACTTTCACGGTATTGCCTTGACTATAATCCGCATCGCTCGTGCGTTGAAAGGTCCTATGACCCGCTAGACCCGATAGGAGCGTTTCTTTACTCTCGGCCGGTGGGATCCGCGTGCCCTATAGGACCCTCGCCCGGGCCGTCCCACCCCGGGAGGTCGAAATACAGGTGGAATACGAGGGGCTTATAGACGTAGTGACGGAACCCACCGATCCAGGATCTAGAGTAGTTGTGAAAAAGAAGGGCGTAACCCCTTTTCCAACCAAATAGATATTAATAAAAGATATCGTTTTTAAGTAAACTTGAAGATTCTAATTTGCATATTGCCCGAGCCTTCACCAAACACCTACCCCGAGTCTAAACCTTTCCTATCCCTTTCCCGCAGCGAGAAAGAAGTGGGTGAGAACACCGGGTCGCCGACTTGTTAGCGCGTAATCCTCGCATACTCGCATAGAATCCTCGCTTTCATCAGCCAGTAGAGTCAGAATGACCGATTTGACAGAAAACAGTGCTGGTTTGGGTAACCAGATGACTAGGGAAGAAGAGCTAGCCTATAACCAATGCCCTCCCCCATCTTCATATAACCCATTACCAAAGACTGTCCTTTCTCAGTCTTATCCAATACCCCAAGTTGTTAGGGTCCCGACACCCTTACTTCCTCTGAATCCCCCCATGGGACCCTTTTCCTCCTTTCAGCCAGAGCCAAATTTCCTTACCTTGGAATCCCAGTGCGCCGCTTGACCTTTCCAATTTTGTCAACGCCTTCGTGAATTTGCCTACCTCTCGTATAGCTAAAGCGAAGAGTCTGGTCGGGAATGAGAATAGGAATGGGTGGATTTACAAGTGATGATGACAGTCAAGTAGAAGGAATGGACTTGGAGCCAACGGAAGTGAAACCCGAAGGGCAAGATGAGGCGTAAAGCCACGACCTGGAACAGGGGATGAAATCACTTCAAAGTGTGTCTGCAGCCTATGCAAAGGCTCGGAGAATGATGAGGCAGTGTATGAGTCTTATATTCTAGAGTTCAATACTCCGTACAAGGACTTGGTAGGTGAATGGAGAGACTTGATCAAAGCTTTAGCCAAAAGAGGGAAGTGGGCTCCTCCCACCGATCTAGAACATGTAAGCGTCGCCGAAGCCAAACTCTCATCAGGAAGGGTAGATTCTATCACAAAGGTTAGTAGTCACTCCCGAAACTTGGTCCGAAGAAGAATGTATGGATGCCTTGGAAAGAGTCCCGAGTTTAGAGGCGACCCCAAATTCCCCTTTATGTCCTACGATGATAATGATGTCTTCCCGGTAATCCCTAAGCCCGAGGAAGAGTCCGAGATACCCCTCATATGGCGTCAAGTATCCCGACCCGCTTTTGCCCTCATTGGTCATAAGAGCCAAGACGAAAGTTCCCACGAGAGCTACCGTAGTGACACCGATGAAGACACAAATAAGTGCCTGGAAGGGACAATAGAGGAGTGGTTAGCCCAAGCCAAAAAGCCCGGAAAATATCTCTGACAAGTAAGGAAAAGGAACCCGCCATGAGGTTCGACCCCCGCAGAAATCCTTATTGATGATGGAATTTCCCATTTCGTAAAGTGTTTAGCCAACGTCCAAAGATGCCGTCAAAAGGTTGACCCCTGTGGAAAGAAAAGACATGCTTGACAGTGATGAGGAATGTGATCCTACTCTGTTAAAGAAGTTGCTAGGTTCGGATGAGAAAGCCATTTGCCAAGCTCCAAACTCCGGGAAGTGATAATTCTTGTTGCATGCCGACTTTGAAAAGTTTGAATGAGACCGTGAAAGCTTTAAACGGAGAATGTGAAAAGGTCAAAAAGCCGGTAACACGGGACCAGATTCGGGAAGCCGCCTATGCTTCCGACAAAGACCGTCAATCGATCAATCGCCAGAATTGGCCATACGCCGCAAGAATCCGCCTCCGACTTTGAAAGAATTGACATAATCCTCCAAAGAGGAATAATGACCAAGGAAAATCCAATGTCTATGTGATGACTCGATGCAGACAGATGAGTATTGAGCACCTAAGGGTGACAAAAGGAATGCCGTCTCGGAACCAAAGACAGATAAAAGACCTTATAAGCCGAAGCGTAAAAGCCCGACTCGATAAGGAGGATCCACCCTAACTCAGCTTGAAGTGTACCCAAGCCAATATCTCCTTATGGTCTCTGTTGACCTCTTCATACCCTCATAAATTGAAGCTAGAAGAAAGTTTGGCCAAGACCATGGTGCCCATAGATGTCACCCCGATGAGGTCGTCCAAATGATTGGAAATATCCACTACGGAAACATCATTACCTTCACCGAATTGGACCTCGCCAAAGTATGGGGCTAGTCACAACGAACCTCTTTACATCACAGTCCAGCTAGAAGAGCGTCGATTGCCACGAGTACTAGTCGACGGGGTCCGCAATGAATGTCTTGCCGCCTAAGATGATGGATTTATTGGATCCGAAGCCAACGGACTTAAAGCCTTCTAGTCGACTATTAAGGCCTATGACTCCACCGCACGATCGCTTTGGGGATCGCCACTCTCAAGATGTGGTTCGGAAAAAGGGTCATGGACGTTGATTTTCAAGTTATTGACATTCCGATTTCATTTACTGCCTTGCTGGGACGGCCTTGGATCCACCAGATAAACGGGGTAGCCTCTACTTTGCATCAAGGCCAAATTTCAATGAGTGATGGAACTATCACCACCATTTATGGGGACAAAGTGTCACGGTAGAAGGAACCAAAGCACCGGGATATCCCGATATTGGAGATCAAGCATGATGATGAAGGGTTAGCATTGACCGGATTCTCCGTAGCTTCTTCCAAGGCACAAGTGTGCTGCACCGACCTCACCACTACTTCCGATAAAATCCCTCCTGCCATGAGAATGATGCGAAAAATGAGCTATCTTCCGGGACTTGGATTGGGTAGAAGACTTCAAGGTCGTAACACCATCATTGATGTGAAGGAGCAGACTACCAGATATGGCTTGGGGTACAAACCGAACTCTCGGGATGCTAGAAAAGCTAAAGGCACGAAAGGTGAAGGGGTCCAGCTCCATCCTTACACCTGTCTCGACCCATTACTTTATAAAAGGAGGGACACAATATGATCGCGATCTCCTTGCGTAAAACCCTTCTAGAGAACCTTGAGAAAGTTAGGGGAAAGCCACCCAATCCCGTTCAAGAATGTTCCTTGATTTGCCGATATCCCTGGGGCCACCACCACCGTTCAGAATGAGTACGTCTTCAAAGGAAATCCGGCCAGTGTCAAAGAGTCGCATTCGGGACAATGGACTTCTCCGCCTTGAGTTAGCTCTTCCAAAGATCAGCCAGATAGACGCCGCCACAAAGGAAGACAATGGGGTTTGCAAGAGTTGTTTGACGAAGAAGCACAAATCCTGACTTGATCGACTTCACTCGTATGATGAGATAGTTGCCGTTATTGGAGACGATGGTGAAAGTCATTTTGATCCTCGCACTTTGGTAACTAAGACAAAATGCCATCAAGAATTGGGAGACATTCTCGTGGCCGATAGCCGCCGACAAAGAAATGATCACGGAGCTTGGATTGGTACCCCGTCCTCCTCAACCCGGCCGTGTCAAACACCCCGTTGTCTATTCGCTTGAGTCAGGAATCTTCGAGTTCCAGTCCTCAGTAGTCATCCGAAGGCCTCACGCCCGAGGATTATGAAAATGTAATCGATGTCATCTTTCCCCTTATCTTGAATGAAATGACAAATCTTTCTCGATTATCCTCTTATTGCCAACTTAACAAATGATAAATTAACTCAAAACTTAACAACAGCTTAATAATGAATCATTTGAACAAGATGCAAACACACTAAACGAACAATACATTAAAGAAATCTTTAAGGTGTTTCGTAAAAGAGGAAAACCGGGCCCAAGCCGCCGAGGAGGTTTTGATAAGTGTGAACTTGGGTACTATTGAGGAACCTAAAGAGACACAGTATTGGAAGCTTCTTCCAGGGGGTTGAAAGGGACAGATTGATCGAGCCGCTCGGAGAATACGTCGACGTGTTTGCATGGTCATACAAGGATATGCCGGGGCTAGACAGCTCGATAGTAGAGCACGTAATCCCTCTAGCACCAGCATGCTAAGCCGCAGCGTAAACCGAGAAAGATTAAGCCGGAATGGTCTCTACAGTCAAAGAAGAAATTGAGAAGCTAATGCGGGTAGGGTTCATCGAGTTATTGAATACCCGACATGGTTGTCCAATATCGTGACCGTAACCAAGGCCAATGGGAAGGTGCGCCGCCGTGTGGATTTCCGAGATCTCGAACAAGGCCGCCCCAAAGACGACTACCCTCTCGCCAAACATAGACATCCCGGTGGACTCCACCGCCAACTACGAAGTCAAATCTTTCGTTGATGGTTTTGCGTGCTACAACCGCATCAAGATGGCCGAGGAAGACCAAGAAAAGACAGCCTTCACCACACCATGGGGAACCTACCGTTATACAAAGAATGCCATTCGGGCTCAAGAATGCCGGGGCTACTTACCAAAGGGCAACACCGCGCTTTTTCATGACATGATCCACAAGGAGATTGAGGTCTACGTGAGATGACATGATAATCCACTCCAAAGGAGAAGGTGGGCAGCACTTTGTTGACCTACGAAAATTCTTTGAGAGGCCGAGACAGCATTCCATGAGACTAAACCCCGCCAAATGCACCTTCGGAGTGACAAGGGGAAAAGTGCTCGGGTACATGGTCACGGAGCGAGGTATAGAAGTTGACCCCGAAAGATCAAAGCCATCATGGATATGAGGCCACCTCAAACCCGCATGTAAGTCAAGAGATTCATGGGTAAATTGGCAAGACATTAGCCGCTTTCACAATCGCCGACCACTATGTGCGAGCCCATCTTCAAGCTCATGAAGAAGAATGTGGACACAGAATGGACCGAAGAATGCCAGGATGCCTTCGACTGCATCAAGGCATACTTAGTACATCCCCCTACTATGCCCCCACATAGACGAAGCCTCTTCCTCGCTCTATCTCACCGTCACGTACACGGCAATGGGGCTATACTTGCTCAGAAAAGAAAGACTCTCGGGTAGAAAACGCCATTTACTTTGTCACCGGAAGCTACAGGGGAGTGAGCTCAATTACTCAAAGATGTGAAAAGACTTGTGCAGACTCGGTCCGGTTAGTCGGCAAGTTGAAGCATTATATGCAAGCCCACCCCGTGAATTTGGTCTCGAAAATGGACCCCATCAAGTACATCTTTGACAAGCCTTCCTCTCGATGCGTTTAGCGAAGTGGTCCTTCTTCTTGGCGTATCACGACATCAACTATGTGACCGTAAAGGCCATCAAGGGTCAAGCATTGTCGATCACCCGGCGAATTTCCCCAAGAATGAAGACAGAGGGCCTCGAACCCCAATTTCCGATGAAGGGATCTTTGCAATTGAGCCTCGAAAATAGATGGCAATTGTTCTTTGACTGAGCCGCTAACAAAAGAGGAAATGGTGTAGGAATGCTATTGGTCGATCCGAAAGATGAGCATACCCCCATAGCCCTCAAGTTGAACTTTCCCGCCACGAACAATGTCGCCGAGTATGAAGCCCGCATTGCCGGTTTGGAGGCCGCCTTAGAAAGAAATGTCAAGGAGCTCGAAGTTTACGGAGACTCGGCCTGATCATCAACCAAGTCTCCAACAAGTGGAAGACTGTGGACCCTAATCTACAACGGTATCATGCCCATATGGAGGAGTTGACTCGGACAGCTAGAGAAGTGACTTTCCACTACTTGCCGAGGGAAAAGAACAGATTCGCAGATGCCCTAGCTACTCTAGCCTCATTGGTAGAGATCCCCGAGGGAAAAGCCATAAAGCCCTTCAGAGTGGGTAGAAGAGAAGCCCCAGCCTTCGTTGTGAAGTGGACCTGGGACCCGAGCCTATAAAGGAACCTTGGTACAATCGCATTTACCAATTCCTCAAAGACGGAGAGTCGGCCTTTCGTAGACGAAGAAGGTAGACCGAAAGAAGGTATTAGAGCCAAGAGCTTACAAGCCCCGAAAAGGTTGGCTTCTCATTATGTCATTCTAGGAGGCAACCTATACAAGAAGCGGTATCAAGGACCACTCCTCTTATGTGTCACTCAAGAAAGAGCCAGAGAGTTGATGACCGAAGTCCACAATGGTCCCCGCGGTCCTCACATGAATGCCGAGCCCCGATGCAAGTGATCCTCGTAATGGGTTACTACCGGATCTCCATGGAGACAGATCGCGTTCAAGACGTCCGAACCTGCGACAAATGCCGCCGGTTTGCCAACCTCAACCATCTCCCACCTCATGACCTGTACCGCATGACGATTTACCTCCTCGCCGCTTGAACTTGGGGGCATTGACGTGATAGGGAAAATATCCCCGCAGAAGCAATGGGCACGAGTTCGTGTTGGTAGCCATCGACTACTTCACAAAGTGGGTAGAGGCCAAGTCCTACAAGGTCCTCACTTCCGTAAAAGTGGCCCAGCTTCATCAAAGAAAACATAATGTGCGATATGGGGTGCCCAACGAGATCATTTCGATAATGGGTCACACTTCGAAGGAGACTGCGATAGAGCTCATTTGTCGAATCGGAACTACTCGCCATAAGTCGTCCCCGCATGCACTGCACACCAATGGAGCCGTGGAAGCCGCTAATAAGACACTCGAGCGGATCATCCGGAAGATGGCCACCCGTGGTCGTGATTGGCCCGAAAAGCCGCACCTAGCACTCTGGGGCTGCGTAACGTCTGTCGAATGCCCACAGGAGAAACTCCTTTTGCCCTAACTTACGGGATGGAAGCAAAGGTTACCGGTGGAGTTGGAAATCCCGTCATTAAGGGTCCTCCCCGGAAAACAGTGTTAATGAAGTGGAATGGTTGCGCAGCTCGGCATAATGAGTTAGCCCCGCTTGACGAGAGAAGGCTAAAAGCCATGGAACACACCCGAGCCTACTGAGGCGAATGGCCGTAGCGTTTGATAAAAAGGTCAAGGCCGTAGATATCAAAGAGGGCGACTTAGTGTCGAAAGTAAAGCCCCTACAGACAACCCCGGGAAAATGGGAACCCGTCTGGAGCGGCCCTTATGTGGTGCGTAAGATACCGTCGGGAGGAGCAATGAAGCTTGCGTACTTGGATGGCAATCCCTTTGTCCACCCGGTCCAACGGTGATAAACTCCGAAGATACTATGTCTGATAAAAAAAAAAAGAAAAAATAATAAAAAAAAAAGTGCAAAAAGAGTAATACCCAGCTAGGCTGAAAACCCCAAAAAGGGCGGTCTAGGCAAAAGACAGGGTTGCACATATATAAAAAAAGAAAAAGAAAAAAAATCTTAGTGCAAAAAGAGTAATGCCCAGCTAGGCCGAAAACCCCAAAAACGGCGGTCTAGGCAAAAAACATGTGGCCGCACATAAAAAATTGGTTCACTGTAATGAACTACGTAGACCCGAGCCCCTTAGCCTTTCTTGTAAAAGGGGAACGTAGGCAGCCATATATGGTTCGGTCTAAACAATAAAAAGGACAATCAAGCTTCCATGAAGTGCGTCCTAAATAATAAAGGGTATTTCAGTTTTCATAAAACGGGTCCCAATCAATAAAGACATTTGAATTTCCATGAAATGTGTCTTGATTAATTTTTAAGATAATATGCCTTGTTCATTACAAGTTAAAAACTTCTTGATGAGTTCAAGCACGGTCTACCTCTTAACTCTACTAACCTGCTAAAAAGATCTAAAATACAATAAAATGCCTAAATAAACTAATGTGTTTGCAAATGGCAATAAGAGGATCTTGAGAAAAGACTTGTCGCCGTCATTCGCCGAGTCTTCTTCGCCTTCTTCCCTTTTCCTCGGCCTCGTCGAGTCTTCTTCCTTTTCTTCTCAATAATGTCGGTATCCCTCATCCCGACCTCCGGTATCCTCACCGGAGCCTCTACCAACCCCGTGTCAATGAGTGCTCTCTCTATCCGAGCACGAGTCCGCACCTCCTCCCTCTCGAGCCTCTGGCCAAAGGAGCGACCTCGGACGGCCTCTTGTACCGAGCCTCCATATCTCGGACCAAGTCACCCGACCGGTTATGGCAACCTCGCCTTAGCCTCGCCTCCCTCGTAGTCCTACTCGAGTCACGCCGCCTCCCAATAAAGCTCGACGTCTATCCTCCAAGATAACCCGAGTCGCTCCCATCTCCCTCTCGTACTACCCAAGTAGACAGGGTCAAGATGGTGCTCTTCCCGCTCCCCGAAGATAGCCCCGGGTGGGAAAGCAAGTATATGTCCAAGCCCTCGAGAAGAAAGAGAAGCCGGGCCGGGATCTCTCATGTCCAATGACACCACCTCCATGGTCCGGATGTCCTCCCCAATCACTCAATGGCTCCCGTAAAGCCCCAAACCGCCCGCCGGGATACCAAGCAGGTATGTAGAAGGACGACCACTGCCAGTAAATCTCGAACCCTCACAACATAAGACTCCCGAAATATCCTCCCGTCCGCAACCTCCAATATGGTATCCACCAACGGATGTCCGAAGTGGATAGCCTAGCCATCATCGCCTCCGCCTACCCCCGTTCTCGCCGCCTAGGCGCACCTCTCCGAGAAATCACCCAAGGGCACCGAGTCGGTAAAGCCCCAGTGTAAAGCCCCGAGCCTCTCCCCGCAGCCTACGTAGTCAACATAGCCGGACTCCCTGACCTCATGAAACGGTCTCCCGAGCCATCCTATCAATCCCATGAAATGTCTCTCCCAAAACCAGCGGGACAATATCCTTCCCACCCGCAGCCTCCGACCATGTCCAAGAGGCCACTATGACAGCATCCCCACTCGACTCAAAGAAGGAATGCAATAGAGAATACGCAGAGAATGAAAGCATCCATAGCTACCGCGGTCACGGCCATATCTCTGGAGACCCAAACTCCGCCCGGATATCGAAAGGTCAATCCTATCCGGGCTACCATCATCCTCTCGCCTCTCCCAAAGGAATCTCGCAGAAAAGATGCAAGCTTTACCGTCACCGGCGCGTCTCCGATCAGCGGAATAGATATAGCCTCGCCCTCGGGACCCCAATCAAGGCTCTGAAGTCTTCGTGCGTTGGGACAATTTCATTGTAAGAGAAGCAAGAAACATGTCTCCTAGACGTCCTGTAACTTTGCCGCGGCTCTCAACAGTCCCAATCGGGCGGGAGATCCCTCAAATGCCATAAAGACTTGATCTTGAAGGAAGAATCAAGCAATCCCTTGTGATTTTGGAAGTTATGTCTCGCCCAAGATTGAAGACCTGGATAGAAAATGGTTTCGCTTCCCTTTGCAATCCGACGAGCTTCTCCATCGCAAAGTGTTCAAAGATGGTGCTTTTAGGTCCAAAATATGCTCGGGAACAATTGGGACAAGTCTAGAGTGAAAATGAAATGAAATGGCCAAGCCTTGCTTTTATTCGTAAAATAAATCCGCTCTCGTACGTAACCGTTAGCCGCACGGCTTCATTTGCCCTCAAGGCCATGCCGCACGGCTACATTTGCCCTCTCGCAGAAATTTGCAAAGAACCAAAGTTGCTGCCCAAGGGAGTTTTCACCCCACTTTTTCAACCAAAACCCGTACAAAACATATCCGTAAGCCATTCAAGCATTTATATACCATTATAAATCATTTTGGCCCGATTTCACTTCCCCAATTCCAAGCAAAAAAGTCGCCCCAAGGCTCGCATAATATGCAAATTGAAAAAGCATAAATTAGAAAAGTAAATAAAATGTAAATACAATGTTTTCGCCCATCGGCGCCCAAATAAAGCAAAAAATAAACAAGTTGTGCATAAAAATTGTTCATTGTTTGTTTTCGTTCCAAATCTATTCTAGAGACCTCCTAGGCCTCCGATTCTTCTTCCTCCTCATCGCTACTCAGCTCATAAATGCTAGCCTCCCTCATCAAGTCCTCCCGGTCGCTCACGTCGACAAATGGACATTATCGTGCCCGTACTCGCCCACCGCCTGAATGTCGCATTGGGTCCCCGCCCGAGGCATGGCACCGGAAGAGTACTCCGAGGCCGATGAGGTAGACGCCGTGCCCCGACGTGCCGTCTCTTGCGCCTGTGCTCCCGTGCATCCGCCGCCGCCTTCGAAGCGCAGCGCCTTCCTCGAAGAGACCGCACATGTCCTTCCACCCTATTCCGCCCGACCACCCTATCGTAAGTGCGAGCCGGAACCCGAGAAAAAGAAGAGAAAAATCTCGTAAAATCTCGTAAAATTGCAAAAGCGTAAAATCTCGAAAGCTAAAAAGGGAATAAGACCCTAAGAGTACACTTACAGTGCTATCAGCGGCAAAGTGTACCGGGGCTCCTAGCATCGGGGACAGGTATCCTCATCCTCCTTGGCACTCCATGGACCACATAGGACAAATGCGCAGGAGGGATCGGCGGGTCGCAGGCTCATCCTCCCCATATCCCCGAGTGACCGCCGCCTTCACTAGCTTCGTGGCGTCCTCGTGCGCCGCTCCACAAATACAGCGTAGGGGGTGTCCATATCAAAATACTCCTCTGCAGCCCACACCTCGCCCGGTACCTCTCAATCTCATCCGCCGCGCTCCTCGGGCCGCAAAGCATCCGTGCCGGGAGGATCCCGAGGAGTAATGGCGTCCAATGGAGGGACATGGCTACGCCGCTCGAGAAGCGGTCCCCGCATAGATGACATCACATGTCGGCCCAGTGAGCCACCTCCTCCGCCTCGTCGCATCAATGGCATCTCCCAAAGAAGATCTCCGGATACCGCCCTGTGGGTAGAAGTCCACTCCATCGTGCCCATCCCTCGTTGATGACCGGCCTCACCATTTTGTAATCGAAGGTAATCCGGGTCTTCCCGTGAATTTATCTCTCGCATCTCCTCCAAATAACCATAGCAGGGAGGATGTTGACATCACTCTGCCGGGTTCCAAGGGAAGAACCCGATCACCTCACAAAACCAGCCCGCATGTTCAAAACATCAAAAGGTCATTCTCTCTCTCATAAAAGTCTCAAGACAGAGAAAAGAGAAAAAAAAAAAAAGGAGACTACCTCAAGGGCAAATGAGAAGCACCCATGGAAGCAGCCTTGTTCCGACCGTACATGTCCAACGAGAAGTAGAGCTCCGCCAATCCGGCCTCGCCCCAAGAGACCGTCCCTATCCCATCCACATCCTCCAGAGTCAAGGAGGCAAGTCATAGCTAGCGTCCTGTAATTAGCAAAAATGGTGACCGATAGCATCAACCATATGAATGCTCTAGCCACCGGGCAAAGGGCCACATCATTAGCAAGAAAATTTCGCATGCAAGTCTCGAATCGCCACCTCGACGTTCCGCGTCTCCATCCCCGGCCCCTTGGGAATCAGCTCAAACCCGACCAAAGCCTCGGAACTCCTCGGCTGTAATATGGTCTCTCCAAGTCACGGGCCTCCCGGTGAACTGTAGGCCAGTAATAGCTGTGAAATCGGCAGGAGTCACTGTCAGCTCTCCCCAGCTCAGGTGAAAGCTATGTGTACTGTCCCACCAGAACTCAGAAAAGGCCCTGGACCAAGCCCTTGCTCTTAGAGGTGATGTGAGCACCCCTGCCGATGGCATCTACAAATGCATCCAAGCCGGTAGCCCTCACCAGCTGCTTGGGATTTACCCCATTCTTCTCAAAATCCGGCATCCTCTGCCAAAGCTTGACTGCAATCTCCGATGGTCCTCTAGACTTGTTCTCCTGTAGACAAGCACATCAAAAAGAAGCGTCAGTCCTTCATATCATTTCAAAAGCATGCATATATTCAAAAGTGCACATATTTTCAAAAGAAAAGCATTCACAAAAGTTTTTCTCGCATTATTTGCATAAAAAAAAACGTGTCTTTCATCACTTGAAACGCGTCATTGCTTTCCTAAAGCACAAAATCACAATTCTTTGCACATAAGCATTATCTTTCAAAAAATGGCATGCATGAATCATTTTCATCTTCCAAAATCATGTTTTCTCATTGAAAATCAGAATTTTGACCTAGTTCTAGCACAAGGCAAGAGCTCCGTCTCATATTTTGAAAAATTCTCATTCTTACTTCATTTTGCGAGAAAAAAGTGAGTCATTCTCATAATTTTGTCAAACAAGTTGCACATTGCACATTCTTAGCCTCATAGGTTGTTCATGCATCTCAAAATCATTCAAAAAAAAAAAATCATTCAAAAATCCTAAAATTCGGGTCAAGCCCTAAAATCATTCAAAATTCAAGCAAAATCATCGGATTTGAGCAAAATGAGAATGCTTACCCCAACCGATCGCGGGTTCGTTGATTTATGCTCCCTTCTCCCCGGGTAAAGCTCCGATGGAGGCGTAAGGAAGTCATACTTCCTCTCCGTCCGAACGAGCTCCTTTCTCCTCCTTCTCGCGGCCGCCGAGATGTTTCTTCTTGCTTGCCTCAGTATGGGATTGCCCTCCGGATCCATCTCAAATCAAAGGGAAGCAAAAGGGGTTGAAGAATTTCGAAATTCTCTCTCTCTCTTCTCTCTCTCTCGGCTGAAGTGGGCGGCAATGCAATGCCCAGTCCCCGTTCAAACCTGTTTTAAATAATCTGGAAAAAACAGGTCTCTAGCCGTACGGCTTCTTTTTCTCCATCTCATGCCGGGCGGCTTCATTCGCTCTGAGCAGAAATTACAATCCTTCCCCTGGACCTTCCACTTGGGCATGCAATTCCCGTTATCTTTTAACCAAGATAACATCTTTTCAGAAAATATCCCTTATCTATGAAGCAATCAAGCTCTATTCCCAGTCACCTTCGTTAATTCCGTTATAACGGGATAACACTAGGTGACAACCTCCGAATTGTCAGAACTCTAAACTTGTGCTACCTCTATCCGCGAATAGTGACGTATGCCCAAGTCATTCCAACTTGTGCTACCTCTATCCGCGAATAGTGACGTATGCCCAAGTCATTTCAACTTGTGCTACCTCTATCCGCGAATAGTGACGTATGCCCAAGTCATTCCAACTTGTGCTACCTCTATCCGCGAATAGTGAAGTATGCCCAAGTCATTCCAACTTGTGCTACTGCTATCCGCGAATAGTGACGTATGCCCAAGTCATTCCAACTTGTGCTACCTCTATCCGCGAATAGTGACGTATGCCCAAGTCATTCCAACTTGTGCTACCTCTATCCGCGAATAGTGACGTATGCCCAAGTCATTCCAACTTGTGCTACCTCTATCCGCGAATAGTGACGTATGCCCAAGTCATTCCAACTTGTTCTACCTCTATCCGCGAATAGTGACGTATGCCCAAGTCATTTCAACCTGTGCTACCTCTATCCGCGAATAGTGACGTACGCTCAAGTTTCCCAACTTAAGTTACCTCTATCTCCGTCATAAAGAGATAGCGCCATAAGCTCTAGCTTCATCAGGTGACAGCCTCCGAATTGTCAAAATCTCAAGGATCCTAGACATCGTTCCTAACTATCTAGTGATGCTTGAACTACGATCAAGGCTTGATTCCTCCGGGATACGTAGGTAGCCTTTTATAAAAGGTCCAGTCATCCGACCACTTTGGTCACCCTGTTCCTTCGTCACTCATCAGTGATGAAGTATCCCCTCATAGAGGTCTAGATATCTGACCACATCGGTCATTTCTAGCATATCCCCAGTAGGATCAATTGCTTGACCTCTTAGGTCATTTTCTCTTCTACTTCCCCAGCAAGAGACCAGTTTCTCTTCTCCATTCCTCAGCGGACCCCATTCCGAACTACGGCCTGGCTTGATTCCTCCGGGATACGTAGGTAGCCTTCCAAAAGGTTCAGCCACTCGACCACCTTGGTCACCCAATCCGTCTCGGCATTCGCCAGATCGGATCCTTTTCTTTCGACAACCCCACTCGCCTTGCAAGTGACGTTGCCGAGGGGCTTCTGTAAGTACCCAAATCTGGCTCATGCCTTCCGGTTAATTTTCCCGACATTTCGGTAAGTTTCCCGGTAATTCCCCGGACCTTCCTGGTGTTCCGGAAATGTCCTGGAGCAGTCCCAAATTAAAATTAGGGCTGTAGGGAGCCTTCCTAATTAAGAAAACACGTTTTTCTTAATTAGGGAGAAGGTTCTAGAATAATGCCACCTTGCATGGTTCTAGAATGCTGAGTCATAATGGATAAGCCCGCACGGCTGCATTAGCTCGCTGCCTCATGCCGCACGGCTTCATTAGCCTTATCCAGACTGCCTATAAATAGAGCCCTCCTCTACACACAACAACACAACAACAACAACACAAACAAAACACACACACTCCATAGCAGTCAAGACGGGAAGAAAACCTTTGAAGGCTCAAGAAGGCGAAGAAGAAGCTCAAGAAGCCATCTCCCTCCTCCTTGAAGACCCAAGAAGAACCTCTCCTCCTAGCTCCGTCCGAAGAAGCGAAGGAAACGATTGGTAACCTCGCACCCCCTAACCTTGCATTTTAATTGATATACTTGCTCATTGCATTCATATATCTTGCTTAGGACTTGGCATTTATTCATAAAGATCATCTCTTTATCATTCCCCTTCCCCTTTGCATGCATTAAGACCTCATTTGTCATAAAAATGTAGTCTTTTTCATAAAGGTGCATCCTTTGCACCTAAAATCTCTATTTTCCAATAAAAATGTTATCTTTATGCATCATTTGCATATAAAGATCAAATCTTTTTCAATTTTCAATGCATCATTTGCATAAAAATCCTATCTTTATACATCATTTGCATAAAGATCATTTCTTTAAATCAAAAAGCATCATTTGCTAAAACCAAAAATGTCATCTTTTCATTAAAGAGTCATTTTTCATCATGCATTTCCCCTTTCCCCCAACCTTGGAACGGACCGGTGTAAAAGTTCTCATCTTTGCATCGTTCCTTCCATTAAAGGTTCATGATTTCTTTAGGAAAAGGATAACCTTGAACCCTATATCTCCGATTATCGCTTAAGAATGAGTATGAAGCCTCTATACGAGCTCGACCGTCTTAAAGTGTAGGATTGATGGGCTAAGGACATTCCTTCCTAAAGAACCTCATCTTTGACCAAAAGAGAGTCATTCTCTCGATCACGCAAGTTCCGAGGGTCCCGAGGTTAAAATGCGATGATCACAAGTCATAAGATGAGGACGGGATCATAATCCCAAATACATAAAAATTCCAAGGAATCCCGAGCGACAACCAACAAATGGTTTGTACGTTCGGAAGACAACTTGGGACATTCCCCCCCCCCTTTTACTCTCAAACACATGCACACAAAGAAAGCACGCAAGCAAACACGATTAATGAAATCTAGGGAGACTTGCTTCGGCAAGGCACTTTGGGTGAACGCCAAACGTTCTTCCCAAGGGGTAACTTAACCTCCGAACCCATAAAACCTTTTTTTCAAAGTTTTGAGGTAATCAAAATGGCGTGGCGACTCCGTTTTTCAAATAACTCGGATGTCTTCAAACTCGCGTGAATTCCAATAAACAAAAATTTTTGGGCACACATTCACACTAGGGTCGGCTCCTTTGACTCGGTGGGCGTATACGGGATATGAAAGTGTGTTTGAAACGGTGTTTTGAAGTTGCGGGGGTTGTATTTGATTGAAATACGGAGTTTTCATGCAAAACGAGGTAAAACCGGGGCTCGGGAGGAGGGAAACCAGTTTAGGCCGTGAGGTTTTTGTGAAAGGGAGTGATTTTTTTGTTGTTACAAATGGCTTTGACAGCCTCTGTATTTACAGGTGTAATTTCAGGATCAGTCCGGACGAACTGAGGGTGAAATCCAGGGGGTTTTGTAAAACTTTGGAAATTGGAGGGACTTGCTGGCAATTCCAAATTTCCTGCAAATGAGTCTGGCCAGACTGATACTGCATACCAGGGGTATTTTTGTCTTTTCACTCTGAATTTGATTGAAAGGTGATGGGGGAGCTGTGGCATGTGAGCCACGTGTCTCTGTGACTCACAGGCCATGGATTTTCGTGCCGTTATTTCCCGGTTTTGTTCGTTTTTAAAATAACAGTCCGGAAAATGTCCGAAATGCCTCCGGAAAGTGTCGGAAAGTGCGTTTTTTAGGGAAAGCCGTACTTTTATATGCAACAACGTGTGTTGAGTACGCTTTGACGTTGGGATGCACGGGGCAGTCCCGGGACGTCTCGTTGGATTGGCAACGGGGAGCTTAACGGGTTCCGGTTAACCTGGAGCGGGCCAGTTAACGGATTTCGGTTAACTTTCTAATGGATTTTGACGATCCGGATTTGGGCACTTACAATTGCATTGAGGTTGTTTGTGGCGGTAGCCTCCCTTTGTCAGAACGTTGATTGAGTGCGAGTGCCCGGTTGGCTTTGACTTTCCTTCGCCGGCCCATGCTCTGAAGTTTGATAATTTGAACCTTGGCTAATCCTTCTGGGGATTATGCTTCTTGCTAGCAGTAAGGTTGCCAGGATTTGAGACTTTCTTGTGTCCTAATGCCTGAACTCTGGTGTCAGAAGGATATTTTGGCTTTCCCACCCCTGCATGTTCTGAAGTTGTGCTGCTTGAAGGAAGGGAAGACTTGCTGGAGTAGAGTACGTATCTTGGTGGCTACTGCTACCCAGAGGAGTCTTGAGGATTCAAAATCTGTTCTTTCGAAGTTGCATCTGAGAAGCCCCAATTCTGATTAAAACCATAATGCCGGAAGATGCTTCTGACTAGCCCCAGAAATCGGATATTTTGTCTTTCCCACCCCTGTAGGTTCTGAAGCTGTGTTGCTTGAAGACAGGGAAGTCTCTTTGGAGAAAACTGCCCTTGCTGCTACTGTTGCCCATAGATGTCATGAGGATTCAAATTCTGATCTTTCGAATTTGCATCTGAGAAGCCCCAATTTTGATTAAAACCATAATGCCGGAAGGTGCTTCTGACAAGCCCCAGAAATCGGAACTCAAAGTAGACCCTCAAGATGAAAAAAACTCTCTTTGCGTGGCAAAGCCCCAGTCTGAAGAAATGACTTGGTGAAGCCCCAGTTTGGAGGAATCTCTGGTCATCTGTGTAGGTCCTGGAGTGAATTTGATGTAGCCCCATTCTGAGTTGAACCTTATGTGGCCAAACGAGGAGACCGTCCTTGATTTTTTTTTTTCGATTAGTCAACCAAAGTGTATAAGATGTGGCTTGTAATGTATACGTGTAAGGACGTATTTTTAGAGAAGTGGGAACGAATCCTGATTTTATGTGGATGCCTAGTTTAATGCAGGCACCAAAACTCGCTTTGGGTTTGACTCTTTTGAGAGAGTATGAGCGTAGAGAGGTTTGGAGAAGTGTATGGAAGCTATTGCTGACAGAAAGACAATGTTTGGCTCTATTTTTCCTATTATTGTAGAAAAAAAAGACTTGTCGAGACATCTGAAAACATGTTTTATTCACAATAATCACAAGATTGCTTTAAACCCTTTGTTAATGTTCAAGTTTCTCAACCACTAATCTCGATATGAACAAATGTATTGATTAATCATGAGGAGAAAGTCAACCGATGTCGCGGATCAAAGTTGGCTATGTGTGAAAGAAAGGTTTGTGTATAGGGGAGGTCATTGATGAGACCAGATGTATAGGTTATGTATTTGTTTAGCTCTGGACCGTTTCTGGTTGCCTAGGTTCTCCTCAGTGTAAGGAGCACAGGTCGTCGTTGTTCTGGCATAACGGTGCTTTGACTTTGAGAAAAGGGTATGATATTTGTGGTCCTTTTGGTGAAAAGGCTCGGATGGGATGTTTGGATGATAAGGTACGGGCCTCGAGGTGATTCCTTGACAAGTTGTTGTTAACGGCTTCTTCCGTGATTCCATTACTTCTTGATCGGTGTCTTTCATCGGGGGAGAAAGAATTCGATTATAGCATAAGAGCTTATAATGTGTTTTTTGCCTTTGCTTTGACCGCTCCATTGTTATCGACAACCTCCATTCTTCGAGCTTTAATTTTGTTTGCCCATCTGTCAAGCTTTTGTTTGGCGGTGATGGGTCCTTGGCCTCATCCCTTTTTTTTGAAGTTCTTGCTTGAACTTTTCTCTCTTTTTTTTTTTTTTGTCTTGTTTGATCTTTTCTCTCTCTCTCTTTTTTTTTTTTTTTGAAGTTCTTGCTTGAATTTCTCTCTCTCTCTCTCTCTCTCTCTCTCTCTCTCTCTCTCTTTTTTGAAGTTCTTGCTTGAACTTTTCTCTCTTTTTTTCTTTTTTTTTTTATAGTACTTGAGGACGAAGGCAAGCTCCTGCTTGAACTTTCTCGATGCGCATGAGGGCGAAGGCAAGCTCCAAGGTTGTTGTCGACATAGGGTCAATCTTTCGATGCTGAGTGACCTTTTGTTGTTCCTTGATGTTGCCGCCGTCGTTGACTTGGTCAAGGTGATGGTGGGGACATGTTTTGGGAAGTGTATGGCTTGATGGAGGCATTTGTGAGGTAAGTAAAGTGTATGGGGAGGGCACCAGTTGACTTTCTCACACCGATTAATCAGAACATTAGTTATTTCCAGAGTTTATTCGTTGAGCAACGCAAGTGATCAAATAGGATATAACCATTCCATTAGATGTAATGTAGGTGTGCAATAATGTCTCAAGTCTAGCAAGAAAAGAAAAAGACTCTTATTTATAGAAAATTTAAGATTAACTACAATGTCCGAGGCAAACTTGATTGAACGAGGAAAGTACTAGAACCTACAAAGGTTGACCAGAAGACAGTTGACAGATCTTGAGGATAGGTAGCCCCTACTCTAGCTGCTTCTTTGTTGCTGAAATGCCAGGACGCTCAAGCTTTCCGTCTTCTATTAGATCTTGAATTGCTCTCCTAAAGACTGTGCAGTTGTCGGTTATATGACCATGATACTGGTGGAAAGCACAATGCTTGGTTACATCCCAATTAGCATCGGGGAATTTGGGCTGGTAATTTTCAATAGGTTCGAGGAGACCTTGCTTCTTTACACAATCAAATACCTCACTCAAGGGCATTCCTAAATTACTATAGTGTCGTTGTTGTCTCGGGGGACCACCACTTCTTTATAGTGCTCCATTCTGAATGTAATGGACTGTTCCGACAACCTCCCTCCCTTTGTCTGGGGCAGATATTGGATTGGGCGGGGCTGCCTTGTAGTGATGAGAAGAGGCTGGACTCGGGGCTGGCTTTTCTTTCAAGTCTTTCTCGAATTGGGAACCTGCGTTGACCATGGCTCGGAGATCTGGGAAGAAGTAGTGGCAGATGAGCATTCTGATGGATGGCCTTAAGCAGGACTTGAAGATCCGCATCTGTTCATCTTTGGAAATAGGCTCCATGATTTCAGAAACTTTCCAGCTCCATCTTTTGTGAACTCCCCAACACTTTCGTCTGCCTTTTGTTCGGTGGTGATTAAGTCTTCACGACTTGTTTCCCATTCCAGGTTGGACCAGTACCATTCAAGGAAGATGCTGCTGATCTAATCCCATGTATGGCGATCTTCGAGCTTGACCCTTAGGAGCCACCGTAACGCTAAACTCTTGAGAGTGTGCTGGAAATGGTCGGCTGCTAGAGGGTTGCTCCTTTTGCTCTTATGTCGAGAACATAAGTGTCAACATGTGTCTGAGGGCATTCAGTCCCGTCGAATCTGTCCCTTTTTGGCATTCAGAACTTGGCTAGGAGAGGTGTGACCATTCCCGGATCTTTAGATCTGAGTGTTTCTTTCTTCGAACTGCCCATGCTAGCTTTCAGATCCTTCAATTTCTCGACCATACAGGCCAGGGTTGGGTCAAATGGTGGACTTTGAGGCTCGGGGTCGGTCTTTGCTATATGAGGCGTAGTTGAAGGTGGAAGGCTTGATATATGTGGATATATGGTGGCCTTTTCTGGATTGTATCGGGGTTTTACCCCGTTGTTTTGAGGTTTGTATATAGACAATGGGTTGAACCCGGGAGGATACTGGAGGATATTTAGATTTGTTTGAGATGGTCAAGTGCTGCGCTAGTTGTATTGAGTGAAAGGGGTAGTACTGGCTTGACCGTATATGACAGGGGTGCTTTGAGAGGTGGCAATATGAAGCCCCGGTTGGTTGTTTCCTTGGTTTGAAGGATTCCCGTAGTTCAAAGGCGGAGGAACCTGGTTGAAGGTTTGGGGAGCTGATCGTGAAGGATCTTCGTCCTCGATTAGGACGAATGTACCATCTGACTGGGGGATAGCTGCTATACCTCGCTCATTCAGAAGCTGTACCACAAAATTCTGCTGATCTTCTTTCTATTTCTTGTGAACCTTACAGGCCCGGATGGCTTTTTCCAGTGTCATGTCGGTTACCGGTGGCGGGGTTTTGTTCCTGTCAAGACTTCTTGGCTAGTCAGACATATCGGAGAATCTAGCTGTAGGAACTGAGGGAACTGAGGAACTGTCTGATTCTGTCGTAACTGTAATTCTGGCAAGGCCCTGACCCGGGATTCTGAACTAATGTCTGTATGCTGCAGGGAACGAGAGGTAGGGTTTAGGCTTCGAAATGGGTATTTGGGTCAAGGCTTTAAGGCTCGTGCAACGTGCATTTATCACTTAAGTCTACTTAAAACATGCTTTCTAATGATCCCCGCTGGTCGGAAAAGATTAGACCTTGAAAGGTTGAGATCGAAAATTGAACCGTGAAAGGTCGAGATTTAAAGTTTTGACCATGAAAGGCCGGGATTGAATATTTGAACATAAAAGGTCGATATAGGAAATTGGACCGCGAAGGTCGGGAAAGAAAATTGGAGATTGGACCGTGAAAGGTCACGATTAGAGATTGAAGATCGGAGATCGGACCGTGAGGGTCTCGTTTGGAGACTTGACCATGAAAGGTCGAGATCGACTATTTGAGATCGGACCGTGAAGGTCTCGATTGGAGATCGGAGATCGGACCGCGAAGGTCGGGATTGACTATTTGAGATCGGACCGCGAAGGTCTCGATTAGAGATCGAAGATCAGACCGCGAAGGTCGAAATTGACTATTTGAGATCGGATCGTGAAGGTCTCGATTAGAGATCGGAGATCGGACCGCGAAGGTTGCGATTGGAGATCGAAGATCAGACCGCGAAGGTCAGGATTGACCATTTGAGATCGGACCTTGAAGGTCTCGATTGGAGATCGGACCGCGAAGCTCGCGATTAAAGATTGAAGATCTGACCGCGAAGGTCGCGATTAAAGATTGAAGATCGGACCGCGAAGCTCGCGATTAAGGATTGAAGATCATTGGACCACGAAGGTCACGATTAAAGATTGAAGATCGGACCTCGAAGGTCGCAATTGAGGATTGAAGATAGGACCGCGAAGGTCACGATTAGAGATTGAAGATCGGACCACGAAGATCGAGATTGAGGATTGAAGATCGAACCGTTAAGGTCACGATTAGAGATTGAAGATCGGACCGCAAAGGTCACGGTTAAAGATTTAAGATCGGACCGCGAAGGTCACGATTAAAGATTGGAGATCGGATCGCAAAGGTCACAGTTAAAGATTGAAGATCGGACCGCGAAGGTCATAATTAAAGATTGGAGATCGGACCGCGAAGGTCATGATTAAAGATTGAAGATCGGACCACGAAGGTCGCGATTAAAGATTGGAGATCAAACCGTGAAGGTCACGATTAATGATTGAAGATCGAATCGTGAGGGTCGCGATTAAAGATTGGAGATCGGACAGCGAAGGTCACGATTAAAGATTGAAGATCAGACCGCGAAGGTGGGAATAAAGATTGAAGATAGGACCGCGAAGGTCACGATTATAGATTGAAGATCGGACCGCAAAGGCCAAGATTGGAGATTGATGATCGGGCCGCAAAGGTAACGATTAAAGATTGAAGATCGGACAGCAAAGGTCACGATTAAAGATTGAAGACCGGACCGCAAAGGTCGCGATTGAGGATTGAAGATCGGACCGCGAAGGTCACGATTAGAGATTGAAGATCGGACCGCAAAGGTCGCGATTGGGGATTTGAGATCGGACCGTGAGGGTCTCGAATAGAGATTTGAGATCGGATCATGAAAGGTCGCAATTGGAGATTTGAGATCGGCCCTTGAGGGTCTCGTTTGGAGATTTGAGATCAGACCGTGAAAGGTCGCGATTGGAGATATGAGATCGAACCGTGAGGGTCTCGATTGGAGATTTGAGATCAGACCGTGAGGGTCTCGATTGGAGATTGGAGATCGGACCGTGAAAGTTCGCGATTGGAGATTGGAGATTTGACCGTGAGGGTCTTGATTGGAGAAATGAGATTGGACTGCGATGGTCACGATTAAGGATTGAAGATATGACCGCTAAGGTCACTATCAAAGATTGAAGATCGGACCGCGAAGGTCATGTTTAGAGATTGAAGATCGGACAGCGAAGGTGGCGATTGGAGATTTGAAATCGGACCGTGAGGGTCTCGATTGGAGATTTGAGATTGGACCGTGAGGGTCTCGATTGGAGATTTGAGATTGGACTGTGAGGGTCTCGATTGGAGATTGGAGATCGGACTGTGATGGTCTCGATCAGAGATTTGAGATCGGACCGTGAAAGGTCGCGATTGGAGATTTGAGATCGGACCTTGAGGGTCTCGTTTGAAGATTGGAGATCGCAATGCGTGAAGGTCCCGATTGGAGATTTGAGATCGGACCGTGAAAGGTCGCGATTGGAGATTTGAGATCAAACCGTGAGGGTCTCGATTGGAGATTAGAGATTGGACTGCGATGGTCACGATTAAGGATTGAAGATCGGACCGCGAAGGTCACGATCAAAGATTGAAGATCGGACCGCGAAGGTCACGCTTAGAGATTCAAGATCGGACCGTGAAGGACGCGATTGAAGTTTTGAGATCGTACCATGAGGGTCTCGATTGGAGATTTGAGATTGGACCGTGAGGGTCTCGATTGGAGATTGGAGATCGGACCGTGAAAGGTCGCGATTAGAGATTTTAGATCGGACCGTGAGGGTCTCGATTGGAGATTTGAGATCGGACCATGAGGGTCTCGATTGGAGATTGGAGATCGGACCACAAAGGTCACGATTAAAGATTGGACCGCGAATTCGATTAAAGGTGGATCGAGATTTGAGATTTGGAATCGGAGCCGCTCGAGGTGGGGTGGAGATTGGACCGTGAGGGTCTCGATTGGAGATTTTAGATCGAACTGTGAAGGTCGAGATTGACTATTTGATGTCGGAGATCGAACCACGAAGGTCGGGATTGACTATTTGAGATCGAACCGCGAAGGTCTGGATTGACTATTTGAGATCGGACCGCGAAGGTCTCGAATTGAGATCGTAGATCGGACCGCGAAGGTCGCGATTGGAGATTTCAGATCGGACCGTGAGGGTCTCGATTGGAGATTTGAGATTGGACCGTGAGGGTCTCGATTGGAGATTGGAGATCGGACCAAGAGGATCTCGATTAGAGATTTGAGTTCGGACCATGAAAGGTCGCGATTGGAGACTTGAGATCGAACCATGAGGGTCTCGATTGAAGATTTGAGATCAGACCGTGAGGGTCTGGATTTGAGATTGGAGATCGAAGGTCTCGGTGGAGATCGGAGATCGGAAATCAAACCGCGAAGGTCGGGATTGACTATTTGAGATCGTACCGTGAAAGTCAGGATTGACTATTTGAGATCGGACCGCGAAGGCCTCGATTGGAGATCATAGATCGGACCGCGAAGGTCGCGATTGGAGATTTGAGATCAGACTGTGAGGGTCTCGATTGGAGATTTGAGATTGGGCCGTGAGGGACTTGATTGGAGATTGGAGATCGGACCGTGAGGGTCTCGATTAGAGATTTGAGATCGGACGGTAAATGGTCGCGATTGGAGATTTGATATCGGATCATGAGAATCTCGATTGGAGATTTGAGATCGGACCATGAGGGTCTCGATTGGAGATTGGAGATCGGACCTCAAAGGTCACCATTAAAGATTGAAGATCGAACCGCGAAGGTCTCGATTAAAGATTGAAGATCAGACCGCGAAGGTCACGATTAAAGATTGGACCGCAAAGGGTCGAGATTTGAGATTTGAGATCGGACCGTGAGGGTCTCGATTGGAGATTGGAGATTGGACCGTGAGGGTCTCGATTGAAGATTTTAGATCGGACCGTGAAAGGTCGCGATTAGAGATTTGAGATCAGTCCGTGAGGGTCTCGATTGGAGATTGGAGATCGGACCGCAAAGGTCACGATTAAAGATTGAAGATCGGACTGCGAAGGTCACATTTAGAGATTGAAGATCGGACCGCCAAGGTCACGATTAGAGATTGAAGATCGGACCGCGAAGGTCGGTGGGAGATTTGAGATCGACACCGTGAGGTCTCGATTGAGATTCGAGATCGATCACGCAAGAGATCGGACCTTGATCTCGTTTGAGATCGGACATCGCACGAAGGTCTCCGATTGTAGATTTGAGATCGGACCGTGAAAGTCGGGATTGACTATTTGAGATTTGGACCGGCGAAGGTCTCGGTTGGAGAATCGAGAGATCGGATCACGATTAAGGTCGGGATTGACTAAGGTCACGACAAAGGTCTCGGTGGACGGCGAAAGGTCAAGCCAGAGATTGAAGTTCTGACCGCGAAGGACGCGATTGAGATTTGAGATCGGACCGTGAAGGTCTCGGTTGGATATCGGAGATTGGACCGCGAAGGTCTCGGGATTTGGGATTTGAGATCGGACCGCGAAGGTCCCGGGTTTGAGATTGAGATCGGACCGCGAAGGTCTCGATTTGAGATTTTAGAACCATCGGACCGATTTGATTGGAATTTGAGATCGGACCGTGAGGATCTAGATTGGAGATTGGAAATCGGACCGCGAAGGTCACGAAAGATTGAAGACGGAAATCGGACCGAAGGCCACGACAAAGATGGGTGGAGATCGGGCCGTGATTTGAGATTTGAGATTTGAGATCGGACCATGAGGGTCTCGATTGGAGATTTGAGATTGGACCGTGAGGCTCAATAATGGAGATTTTAGATCGGACCGCGAAGGTCGCGATTGACTATTTGAGATCGGAGATCGAACCGCGAAGGTCAGGATTGACTATTTGAGATCGGACCGCGAAGGTCTCGATTGGAGAACGTAGATAGGACCGCGAAGGTCTCGATTGGAGATTTCAGATTGGACTGTGAGGGTCTCCATTGGAGATTTGAGATTGGACCGTGAGGGTCTCGATTGGAGATTGGAGATTGGACCGTGAGGGTCTCGATTAAAGATTTGAGATCGGACCGTGAAAGGCCGCGATTGCATATTTGAGATTGGACCGTGAGGGTCTCGATTGGAGATTGGAGATTGGACCGTGAGGGTCTCGATTAGAGATTTGAGATCGGACTGTGAAAGGTCGCGATTGGAGACTTGAGATCGGACCATGAGGGTCTCGATTGGAGATTTGAGATCGGACCGTGAGGGTCTAGATTGGAGATTGGAGATTGGAGATCGGATCGTGAAAGGTCACGATTAGAGATTTTAGATCGGACCGTGGGGGTCTCGATTGGAGATTTGAGATCGGACCATGAGGGTCTCGATTGGAGATTTGAGATCGGACCGCGAAGGTCACGATTAAAGATTGGATCGAGAAGGGTCGAGATTTGAGATCGGGCCATGAGGGTCTCGATTGGAGATTGGTGATTGGACTGTGAGGGTCTCGATTGGAGATTTTAGATCGGAACACGAAGGTCGGGATTGACTATTTGAGATCAAAGATCAAACCACGAAGGTCGGGATTGATTATTTGAGATCGGACTGCGAAGGTCAAGATTGACTATTTGAGATCGGACCGCGAAGGTCTCGATTGGAGATCGTAGATCGGACCGCGAAGGTCGCAATTGGAGATTTCAGATCGGACAGTGAGGGTCTCGATTGGAGATTTGAGATTGGACCTTGAGGGTCTCGATTGGAGATTGGAGATCGGACCATGAGGGTCTCGATTAGAGATTTGAGATCGGACCGTGAAAGGTCGCGATTGGAGATCGAGATCGGGACCATGAGGTCTCGGGATTGAGATTTGAGGCCGATGAGAAGGTCTCGATTTGAGACGTGGAGATCGGACCGCAAAGGCCTGGGATTGACTATTTGAGATCGAACCACGATCGGGAAATCGAACCGCGAAGGCTCGGGATTGACTATTCGAGATCGTGAAGGTCTCGATTGGATATCGCAAGGTAAGGATTGACTATTTGAGATCGGACCGCGAAGGTGTCGATTGGAGATCGTAGATCGGACCACGAAGGTCGCAATTGGAGATTTGAGATCAGACTCTGAGGGTCTCGATTGGAGATTTGAGATTGGACCGTGAGGGTCTTGATTGGAGATTGGAGATCGGACCGTGAGGGTCTCGATTAGAGATTTGAGATCGGACGGTGAAAGGTCGCGATTGGAGATTTGAGATCGGACCGTGAGGGTCTCGATTGGAGATTTGAGATCGGACCATGAGGGTCTCGATTGGAGATTGGAGATTGGACCTCGAAGGTCACGATTAAAGATTGAAGATCGGACCGCGAAGGTCACTATTAAAGATTGGACCGCAAAGGGTCAAGAATTGAGATCGGACCGCGAAGGTCACGATTAAAGGTTAAAGATTGAAGATCGGACCATGAAAGGTCGCGATTGGAGAATTGAGATCGGACCTTGAGCGTCTCGTTTGAAGATTGGAGATCGCACCGTGAGGGTCCCGATTGGAGATTTGAGATCGGACCATGAAAGGTCGCGATTGGAGATTTGAGATAAGGCCGTGAGGGTCTCGATTGGAGATTGGAGATCTGACCGCGAAGGTCACGATTAAAGATTGAAGATCGGACCTCGAAGGTCATGATTAGAGATTGAAGATCGGACCGCAAAGGTCGCGCTTATTGAAGTTCAGACTGCGCGAAGGACGCGATTGGAGATTTGAGATCGGACCCAGGCAAGGTCTCGCAGAGATTTTAGATCGGACCGCAGGGATTGAGATTCGGGAGATCAGACCGTGAGGGTCTCGATTGGAGATTGGAGATCGGACCGCGAAGGTCACGATTAAAAATTGAAGATCGGACCGCAAAGGTCACGATTAAAGATTGAAAATCGGAAAGTTGGAGATTTGAGATCGGACCATGAGGGTCTCGATTGGATGAGATTGGACCAGGCGAGGTCTCGGTGGAGATTTTGGACGGGCTCGAAATGTCGATTGAGATCGGAGATCGAACTGCGAAGGTCGGGATATTTGAGATGGGACCGCGAAGGTCAGGATTGACTATTTGAGATAGGACCACGAAGGTCTCGATTGGAGATCGTAGATAGGAACGCGAAGGTCGTGCGACTGAGATTTCTGCATCGGACCGTGAGGGTCTCGAATGGAGATTTGAGATTGACCGTGAGGGTCTCGATTGGAGATTTCCGAGATCGGACCGTGAGTGTCTCGATTAGAGATTTGAGATCGACCGTGAAAGGTCGCGATTGAGACGAGATCGACCATGAGGGTCTTGACGGAGATTTGAGATCGGACCGCAGGTCTCGATTTGAGATTGAGATCGGACAAAGTCGGGATTGACTATTTGAGATCGGGGATCGAATCGAAGGTCGGGATTGACTATTTGAGATCGTACGCAAGGTCAGATTAACTATTTGAGATCGGACCACGAAGGTCTCAATGAGATATCGTAGACTCCTCGAAGGTCGCGGTGGATATTTGAGATCGGGGCGTGAGGTCTCGAGTGAGATTTGAGATTGGACCGTGAGGGTGGATTGGAGAGTGGAGATGGGTCGAGGGTCTCGATTAGAGATTTGAGATCGGACCGACGGTGAAAGGTCGCGGTGAGATTTGGATAGCGACCGTGAGGGTCTTGGTGAATCGGTGACGACCACGAGGTCTAGTCGGGGAGATTGGACCTCGAAGGTCACGATTGAGATTGAAGATCGGACCGCGAAGGTCATTAAAGATTGGAAGTGAAGATCGCCAAGGTCACTATTAAAAATTGGACCGCAGGTATTTGTGATCGACCGCGAAGGTGGATTAAAGGTTGTAAAGATCGGACCATGAAAGGTCGCGTGGAGAATTGAGATTCTAATTCGGAGCTTGCCAAGATTGGAGATCGTGAGGGTCCCGATTGAAATTTGAGATCGGGCGTGAAAGGTCGCGATTGGAGATTTCCGAGATTCACCGCGAGGCCTTGATTGGAGAAATGAGATTGGAGTCGCACGGTCACGATTAAGGATTGAATATGGACCGAAAGGTCACGAATCAAGACTAAAAGATCGGACCGCGAAGGTCACGCTTAGAGATTGAAGTTCGGACCGAAGGACGCGAGTGGGGAGATTCAGACTCGGACCGCGCCAAAGGTCTCGATTAGAGATTTTAGATCGGACCGTGAGGGGATTGGAGATTTGAGATCGGACCATGAGGGTCTCGATTGGAGATTGGAAATCGGACCGCGAAGGTCAAGATTAAAGATTGAAGATCAGACTGAAGGTCAAATTAAAGATTGAGATCGAGAAGGGAAAAGATTCGGGATATGAATTTGAGATCGGACAGCGAGGGTCCCGATTGAGCCTGAGATTGGACCGTGAGGGTCTCGATTGGAGATTTTGGAATCCCAGGAGGTGAATAGAGCTGGCCCCAGGAATCGGAGACGGCCGCGAAGGTCGGGATATTTGGAGAGATGGGACCGCAAGGTCAGGATTCGAGATAGGACTAGTCTAGACGGGATCGTAGATAGGAAACGCGAAGGTCGCGATTGGATTTCGATCGGACCGTGAGGGTCTCGATTGGAGATTTGAGACGTGGAGGGTCTCGATTGGAGATTTGAGATCGGGTGTGGTCTGGTTAGATGAGATCGGACCGTGAAAGGTCGCGATTGGAGACTTCGAGATCGGACCATGAGGTCTTGATTGAGATTTGAGATCGGACCGTGAGGGTCTCGGTGAGAGATTGAGATCGGATCGCAAAGGTCGGGATTGACTATTTGAGATCGGATCGGAAATGAACCGCCGGGATTGACTATTTCGAGATCGTACCGCGAAGGTCGAGATTAACTATTTGAGACTGACCACGAAGGTCTCTGGAGATCGTAGATCCGACACGAAGGTCGCGATTGATATTTGACCCGCGAGTTGAGTCTCGAGTGGAGATTTGAGGTGGACCGTGAGGGTCTTGATTGCGAGATCGGAGAGTCTGATTTGAGATCGGACATCGGGACGGTGAAAGGTCGCGAGTGAGATTTGGATAGCGGACCGTGAGGGTCTCGGTGGAGATTTGGTGATGGACCTCGAAGGTCACGGTTAAAGATTGAAATCGGACCCAAGGTCACGATTAAAGGTGATCGGACCGCGAAGGTCACTATTAAAGATTGACCAAGTCAAGAATTGAGATCGGACCAAGGTCACGATTAAAGGGTAAGATCGGACTCATGAAAGGTCGCGATTGGAGAATTGAGATCGACCTTGAGCGTCTCAAGAATGGAAGACGCGCTAGCGAGGTCGCACCGTTGAGGTGAATCGACGTGACCGAGAAGATTTGACCACGGGAGAGAGTCTTGATTGGAGAAATGAGATTGACTGCAATGAGTCACGATTACTGATTGGAAGATCGGAAGGTCAAAATAAAGACTAAAGATCGTATCATGAAGGTCACGCTTAGAGATTGAAGTTCGGGAGCGAAGGACGCGATTGGAGATTTGAGATCGGGACCGTGAGGGTCTTGATAGATCGACCGTGGGAGGGATCGAGATTGGGGGGTGAGATCGGACGAGTCTCGGTGGGAGATTGGAAATCGGACCGCGAAGGTCAAGATTAAAGATCAAGATCATCATTGAAGGTGAAATTAAAATTGACGAGAAGGGTCGAGATTTGAGATATGAGAGATCAGACCATGAGGGTCTCGGTGGAGATTTGAGATTGGACCGTGAGGTCTCGATTGAGATTTTGATCGGACCGAATGACCGTTTGAGACGGAGATCGAATCGCGAAGGCTCGATGGAGATGGGTCAGGATTGACTATTTGAGATAGACCACAAGGTCTCGATTGGAGATCGAATGGAACGCGAAGGTCGCGACTGAGATTTGAATCGACCGTGAGGTCCTGGAGACGAGACGGAGATTGACCGTAGGTCTCGAGTGAGATTTCCGAGATCGACCGTGAGTCTCGATTAGAGATATGAGATCGGACCGTGAAAGGTCGCGATTGGAGACTTGAGATCGGACCATGAGGGTCTTGATTGGGGATGAGATCGGACCGTGAGGTCTCGATTTGAGATTGGAGATCGGATCGCAAAGGCCTGGGATTGACTATTTGAGATCGGATCGGAAATCGGACCGCTGAAGATCGGGATTGACTATTTGAGATCGCGAAGGTCGGATTAACTATTTCGAGATCGGACCACGAAGGTCTCGGTGGAGATCGTAGATCTGACCTCGAAGGCCGCGGTGATATTTGAGATCGACCGTGAGGTCTCGAGTGGATGAGATTGGACCGTGAGGGTCTTGATTGGAGAGTGGAGATCGGATCGTGAGGGTCTCGGTGGAGATTTGAGATCGGACGGTGAAAGGTCGCGATTGGAGATAGAGACCGTGAGGGTCTCGGTGGAGATTTGAGACGGGACCAGAGGGTCTCGATGGGGTTGACCTCGAAGGTCACGATTAAAGATTGAAGATCGACCGCGCGAAGGTCACGATTAAAGATTAAAGATCGGACATGAAGGTATTTAATAAGATTGGACCGCAGTGGTCGAGATTGAGATTTGAGACGGGGTGAGGTCCCTGAGATTGAAGATTGGACCGTGGTCTGGTGGAGATTTTAGGCCGGACCGTGAATGTCCGGAGTGGAGATCGGTCCGTGAGGGTCTCGATTGTAGGTGGAGATCGGACCTGAAAGGTCATGATTAAAGATTGGAGATCGGGCCGCGAAAATAGAGTAGGTGATCGGAGGCCGGATTAGAGATTGAAGACGGAGCGAAGGTACTGGAGATTTCGAGATCGGACCGTGAGAGTCTCGGTGAAGGAGATCGGACCGCGAAAGGTCGCGATTGGAGAATTGAGATCGGACCCGAGTCTTGGAAGATCGAGAGAACCGTGAGGGTCCCGAGATTGAGATCGACCGTGAAAGGTCGCGATTTGAGATTTGGAGATTCCGTGAGTCTTGATTGGAGAAATGAGATTGACGCGATGGCGGGGTGAATATCGGACCGCGAAGGTCACGATCAAAGACTAAACGTCGACCGCAAGAGATTGAAGTTCGGACTCACGGACGCATTGAGATTTGAGATCGGACCGTGAGGGTCTCGATTGGAGATTTGAGATTGGACCGAAGAGTCTCGATTGGATTTGAGATCGAACCGTGAGGGTCTCCACTGGAGATTGAGAATCGACGAAAGGTCGGTGGAGATTTTAGATCGGACCGTGAGATTGGACATTTGAGATCGGACCATGAGGGTCTCGGTGAGATTGGAAATCTGGACCGAAGGTCACGATTAAAGATTGAAGATCGCATCGCGAAGGTCACGACAAAGATTGGACGAGAAGGGTCGAGATTTGAGATATGAGATTTGAGAGATCGACCAGAGGTCTCGATTGGAGATTTGAGATTGCACCGTGAGGGTCTCGATTGGAGATTTTGGATCGAACTGCAAAGGTCGGAATGACTGTTTGAGATCGGAGATCGAACCGCGAAGGTCGGGATTGACTATTTGAGATCGGACCGCGAAGGTCAGGATTGACTATTTGAGATCGGACCGCGAAGGTCTCTATTGGAGATAGTAGATAGGAACACGAAGGTCGCGATTGGAGATTTCAGATCGGACCGTGAGGGTCTCGATTGGAGATTTGAGATTGGATCGTGAGGGTCTCGATTGGAGATTTGAGATCGGACCGTGAAAGGTCGCGATTAGGGATTTGAGATCGGTCCGTGAGGGTCTCGATTGGAGATTGGAGATCGGATCGCAAAGGTCACGACTAAAGATTGAAGATCGGACCGCGAAGGTCATAATTAGAGATTGAAGATTGGACCGCGAAGGTCGCGATTGGAGATTTGAGATCGGACCGTGAGGGTCTCGATTGGAGATTTGAGATCGGACTGTGAGGGTCTCGATTGGAGATTTGAGATCGGACCATGGGGGTCTCGATTGGAGATTGGAGATCGGACCGTGAAAGGTCACGATTAGAGATTTTAGATCGGACCGTGAGGGGATTGGAGATTTGAGATCGGACCATGAGGGTCTCGATTGGAGATTGGAAATCGGACCGCGAAGGTCACGATTAAAGATTGAAGATCAGACTGCGAAGGTCACGATTAAAGATTGGATCGAGAAGGGTCGAGATTTGAGATTTGAGATCGGACCATGAGGGTCTCGATTGGAGATTTGAGATTGGACCGTGAGGGTCTCGATTGGAGATTTTAGATCGGACCGCGAAGGTCGGGATTGACTATTTGAGATCGGAGATCGAACCGCGAAGGTCGGGATTGACTATTTGAGATCGGACCGCGAAGGTCAGGATTGACTATTTGAGATCGGACCGCGAAGGTCTCGATTGGAGATCGTAGATAGGACCGCGAAGGTCTCAATTGGAGATTTCAGATTGGACCGTGAGGGTCTCCAATGGAGATTTGAGATTGGACCGTGAGGGTCTCGATTGGAGATTGGAGATTGGACCGTGAGGGTCTCGATTAGAGATTTGAGATCGGACCGTGAAAGGTCGCGATTGGAGACTTGAGATCGGACCGTGATGGTCTCGATTGGAGATTGGAGATTGGACCATGAGGGTCTCGATTAGAGATTTGAGATCGGACCGTGAAAGGTCGCGATTGGAGACTTGAGATCGGACCATGAGGGTCTCGATTGGAGATTTGAGATCGGACTGTGAGGGTCTAGATTGGAGATTGGAGATTGGAGATCGGATCGTGAAAGGTCACGATTAGAGATTTTAGATCGGACCGTGGGGGTCTCGATTGGAGATTTGAGATCGGACCATGAGGGTCTCGATTGGAGATTTGAGATCGGACCGCGAAGGTCACGATTAAAGATTGGATCGAGAAGGGTCGAGATTTGAGATCGGGCCATGAGGGTCTCGATTGGAGATTGGTGATTGGACTGTGAGGGTCTCGATTGGAGATTTTAGATCGGACCACGAAGGTCGGGATTGACTATTTGAGATCAAAGATCAAACCACGAAGGTCGGGATTGACTATTTGAGATCGGACTCCGAAGGTCAAGATTGACTATTTGAGATCGGACCGCGAAGGTCTCGATTGGAGATCGTAGATCGAACCGCGAAGGTCGCAATTGGAGATTTCAGATCGGACCGTGAGGGTCTCGATTGGAGATTTGAGATTGGACCGTGAGGGTCTCGATTGGAGATTGGAGATCGGACCATGAGGGTCTCGATTAGAGATTTGAGATCGGACCGTGAAAGGTCGCGATTGGAGACTTGAGATCGGACCATGAGGGTCTCGATTGGAGATTTGAGATCGGACCGTGAGGGTCTCGATTTGAGATTGGAGATCGGACCGCAAAGGTCGGGATTGACTATTTGAGATCGGAGATCGGAAATCGAACCGCGAAGGTCGGGATTGACTATTTGAGATCGTACCGCGAAGGTCAGGATTGACTATTTGAGATCGGACCGCGAAGGTCTCGATTGGAGATCGTAGATCGGACCACGAAGGTCGCGATTGGAGATTTGAGATCAGACTGTGAGGGTCTCGATTGGAGATTTGAGATTGGACCGTGAGGGTCTTGATTGGAGATTGGAGATCGGACCGTGAGGGTCTCGATTAGAGATTTGAGATCGGACGGTGAAAGGTCGCGATTGGAGATTTGATATCGGACCGTGAGGGTCTCGATTGGAGATTTGAGATCGGACCATGAGGGTCTCGATTGGAGATTGGAGATCGGACCTCGAAGGTCACGATTAAAGATTGAAGATCGGACCGCGAAGGTCACGATTAAAGATTGGACCGCAAAGGGTCGAGATTTGAGATTTGAGATCGGACCGTGAGGGTCTCGATTGGAGATTGGAGATTGGACCGTGAGGGTCTCGATTGGAGATTTTAGATCGGACCGTGAAAGGTCGCGATTGGAGATTTGAGATCGGTCCGTGAGGGTCTCGATTGGAGATTGGAGATCGGACCGCAAAGGTCACGATTAAAGATTGAAGATCGGACCGCGAAGGTCACAATTAGAGATTGAAGATCGGACCGCGAAGGTCACGATTAGAGATTGAAGATCGGACCGCGAAGGTCGCGATTGGAGATTTGAGATCGGACCGTGAGGGTCTCGATTGGAGATTTGAGATCGGACCATGAAAGGTCGCGATTGGAGATTTGAGATCGGACCTTGAGGGTCTCGTTTGAAGATTGGAGATCGCACCGTGAGGGTCCCGATTGGAGATTTGAGATCGGACCGTGAAAGGTCGCGATTGGAGATTTGAGATTTGACCGTGAGGGTCTTGATTGGAGAAATGAGATTGGACTGCGATGGTCACGATTAAGGATTGAAGATCGGACCGCGAAGGTCACGATCAAAGACTAAAGATCGGACCGCGAAGGTCACGCTTAGAGATTGAAGTTCAGACCGCGAAGGACGCGATTGGAGATTTGAGATCGGACCGTGAGGGTCTCGATTGGAGATTTGAGATTGGACCGTGAGGGTCTCGAT
Organism: Adenophora triphylla var. japonica; assembly: GCA_022495995.1. Taxonomy (NCBI): domain Eukaryota; kingdom Viridiplantae; phylum Streptophyta; class Magnoliopsida; order Asterales; family Campanulaceae; genus Adenophora; species Adenophora triphylla. Next base: position 90,272 of record JAFEMH010001460.1, on the reverse strand, counting down.
TGGAGATTTGAGATCGGACCGTGAGGGTCTCGATTGGAGATTGGAGATCGGACCGTGAAAGGTCACGATTAGAGATTTTAGATCGGACCGTGAGGGGATTGGAGATTTGAGATCGGACCATGAGGGTCTCGATTGGAGATTGGAAATCGGACCGCGAAGGTCACGATTAAAGATTGAAGATCAGACTGCGAAGGTCACGATTAAAGATTGGATCGAGAAGGGTCGAGATTTGAGATATGAGATTTGAGATCAGACCATGAGGGTCTCGATTGGAGATTTGAGATTGGACCGTGAGGGTCTCGATTGGAGATTTTGGATCGGACTGCAAAGGTCGGAATGACTGTTTGAGATCGGAGATCGAACTGCGAAGGTCGGGATATTTGAGATGGGACCGCGAAGGTCAGGATTGACTATTTGAGATAGGACCACGAAGGTCTCGATTGGAGATCGTAGATAGGAACGCGAAGGTCGCGATTGGAGATTTCAGATCGGACCGTGAGGGTCTCGATTGGAGATTTGAGATTGGACCGTGAGGGTCTCGATTGGAGATTGGAGATCGGACCGTGAGTGTCTCGATTAGAGATTTGAGATCGGACCGTGAAAGGTCGCGATTGGAGACTTGAGATCGGACCATGAGGGTCTCGATTGGAGATTTGAGATCGGACCGTGAGGGACTCGATTTGAGATTGGAGATCGGACTGCAAAGGTCGGGATTGACTATTTGAGATCGGAGATCGGAAATCGAACCGCGAAGGTCGGGATTGACTATTTGAGATCGTACCGCGAAGGTCAGGATTGACAATTTGAGATCGGACCGCGAAGGTCTCGATTGGAGATCGTAGATCGGACCGCGAAGGTCGCGATTGGAGATTTGAGATCAGACTGTGAGGGTCTCGATTGGAGATTTAAGATTGGACCGTGAGGGTCTTGATTGGAGATTGGATCGTGAGGGTCTCGATTAGAGATTTGAGATCGGACGGTGAAAGGTCGCGATTTCTAGATTTGATATCGGACTGTGAGGGTCTCGATTGGAGATTTGAGATCGGACCATGAGGGTCTCGATTGGAGATTGGAGATCGGACCGCGAAGGTCACGATTAAAGATTGAAGATCGGACCGCGAAGGTCACGATTAAAGATTGAAGATCAGACCGCGAAGGTCACGATTAAAGATTGGACCGCAAAGGGTCGAGATTTGAGATTTGAGATCGGACTGTGAGGGTCTCGATTGGAGATTGGAGATCGGACCGTGAGGGTCTCGATTGGAGATTTTAGATCGAATCGTGAAAGGTCGCGATTGGAGATTTGAGATCGGTCCGTGAGGGTCTCGATTGGAGATTGGAGATCGGACCGCAAAGGTCACGATTAAAGATTGAAGATCGGACCGCGAAGGTCACAATTAGAGATTGAAGATCGGACCGCGAAGGTCACGATTAGAGATTGAAGATCGGACCGCGAAGGTCGCGATTGGAGATTTGAGATCGGACCGTGAGGGTCTCGATTGGAGATTTGAGATCGGACCATGAAAGGTCGCGATTGGAGATTTGAGATCGGACCGTGAGGGTCTCGATTGGAGATTGGAGATCGGACCGTGAGGGTCTCGATTGGAGATTTGAGATCTGACCGTGAAAGGTCGCGATTGAAGATTTGAGATCGGATCGTGAGTGTATCGATTGGAGATTTGAGATCGGACCGTAAGGGTCTCGATTGGAGATTGGAGATCAGACCGCGAAGGTCGGGATTGACTATTCGAGATCGGTGATCGGAGATCGAACCGCGAAGGTCGGGATTGACTATTTGAGATCGGACCGCGAAGGTCTCGATTGAAGATCGTAGATCGGACTGCGAAGGTCGCGATTGGAGATTTGAGATCGGACCGTGAAGGTCTCGATTGGAGATTTGAGATCGGACCATGAGGGTCTCGATTGGAGATTGGAGATCGAACCGCGAAGGTCACGATTAAATATTGAATATCGGACGGCGAAGGTCATGATTAAAGGTTGAAGATCAGACCGCGAAGGTCACGATTAAAGATGGACCGTGAGGGTTGAGATTTGAGATTTGATATCGGACCGTGAGGGTCTCGATGGGAGATTGGAGATCAGACCGTGAAAGGTCGCGATTGGAGATTTGAGATCGGGCCGTGAGGGTCTCGATTGGAGATTGGACCGCGAAGGTCACGATTAAAGAGTGATGTTCGGACCGCGAAGGTCACGATTAAAGATTGAAGATCGGACCGCGAAGGTCACGATTAGAAATTGAAGATCGGACCGCGAAGGTCGCGATTTGAGATCGAAACATGAAAGGTCGCGATTGGAGATTTGAGATCGGACCGTGAGGGTCTCGATTGGAGATTGGAGATCGGACCGTGAGGGCCTCGATTGGAGATTAGAGATCGGACCGTGAAATGTCGCGATTGAAGATTTGAGATCGGACCTTGAGGGTCTCGTTTGGAGATTGGAGATTGAACCGTGAGGGTCTCGATTCGATATTTGAGATCGGACCGTGAAAGGTCGCGATTGGAGATTTGAGATCGGACCGTGAGGGTCTCGATTGGAGATTTGAGATCGAACCGTGAGGGTCTCGTTTGGAGAATGGAGATCGGGCTGCAAAGGTCACGATTAAGGATTGAAGATCGGACCGCGAAAGTCACGATTAAAGATTGAAGTTCGGACCGCGAAGGTCACGATTAGAGATTGAAGATCGGACCGCAAAGGTCGAGATTGGAGATTTGAGATCGGACCGTGAGGGTCTCGATTGGAGATTTGAGATCGGGCCATGAAAGGTCGCGATTGGAGATTTGAGATCAAGCCGTGAGGGTCTCGATTGGAGATTAGAGATCGGTCCGTGAGGGTCTCGATTGGAGATTTGAGATCGGACCCTGAATGGTCGCGATTGGAGATTTGAGATCGAACCATGAGGGTCTCGTTTGGAGATTGGAGATAGGACCATGAGGGTCTCGATTGGAGATTTGAGATCAGACCGTGAAAGGTCGCGATTGGAGATTTAAGATCAGACCGTGAGGGTCTCGATTGGAGATTTGAGATCGTACCGTGAGGGTCTCGATTGGAGATTGGAGATCGGACCGCGAAGGTCACGATTAAGGATTGAAGATTGGACCGCGAAGGTCACACTTAGAGATTGAAGATCGAACCGCGAAGGTCGCGATTGGAGATTTGAGATTGGACCGTGAGGGTCTCGATTGGAGATTGGTGATCGGACCGTGATGGTCTCGATTAGAGATTTGAGATCGGACCGTGAATGGTCGCGATTGGAGATTTGAGATCGGACCGTGAAGGTCTCGATTGGAGATTTGAGATTGGACCATGAGGGTCTCGATTGGAGATTGGAGATCGGACCGCGAAGGTCACGATTAAAGATTGAATATCGGACGACGAAGGTCACGATTAAAGGTTGAAGTTCAGACCGCGAAGGTCACGATTAAAGATGGACCGCGAGGTTTGAGATTTGAGATAGGACCGTGAGGGTCTCGATGGGAGATTGGAGATCATAGCGTGAGGGTCTCGATTGGAGATTTTAGATCGAATCGTGAAAGGTCGCGATTGGAGATTTGAGATCGGATCGTGAGGGTCTCGATTGGAGATTGGAGATCGGAGCGCGAAGGTTACGATTAAAGATTGATGTTCGGACAACGAAGGTCACGATTAAAGATTGAAGATCGGACCGCGAAGGTCACGATTAGAGATTGAAGATCGGACCACGAAGGTCGCAATTTGAGATTTGAGATCGGACCATGAAAGGTCGCGATTGGAGATTTGAGATCGTACCGTCAGGGCCTTGATTGGAGATTTGAGATCGGACCGTGAAATGTCGCGATTGAAGATTTGAGATCGGACCTTGAGGGTCTCGTTTGGAGATTGGAGATTGGACCGTGAGGGTCTCGATTCGATATTTGAGATCAGACCGTGAAAGGTCGTGATTGGAGATTTGAGATCGGACCGTGAGGGTCTCGATTGGAGATTTGAGATCGAACCGTGAGGGTCTCGTTTGGAGTTTGGAGATCGGACTGCAAAGGTCACGATTAAGGATTGAAGATCGGACCGCGAAGGTCACGATTAAAGATTGAAGTTCGGACCGCGAAGGGCACGATTAGAGATTGAAGATCGGACCACGAAGGTCGAGATTGGAGATTTGAGATCGGACCGTGAGGGTCTCGATTGGAGATTTGAGATCGGGCCATGAAAGGTCGCGATTGGAGATTTGAGATCGAACCGTGAGGGTCTCGATTGGAGATTAGAGATCGGACCGTGAGGGTCTCGATTGGAGATTTGAGATCGGACCTTGAATGGTCGCGATTGGAGATTTGAGATCAGGCCTTGAGGGTCTCGTTTGGAGATTGGAGATCGGACCATGAGGGTCTCGATTGGAGATTTGAGATCGGACCGCGAAAGGTCGCGATTGGAGATTTGAGATAGGACCGTGAGAGTCTCGATTGGAGATTTGAGATCGGACCGTGAGGGTCTCGATTGGAGATCGGACCGCGAAGGTCACGATTAAAAATTGAAGATCGGACCGCGAAGGTTAAGCTTAGAGATTGAAGTTCGAACCGCGAAGGTCGCGATTGTAGATTTGAGATTGGACCGTGAGGGTCTCGATTGGAGATTTGAGATTGGACCGTGAGGGTCTAGATTGGAGATTTGAGATCGGACCGTGAAAGGTCGCGATTGGAGATTTGAGATCGGACCATGAGGGTCTCGATTGGAGATTTGAGATCGGTCTATGAGGGTCTCGATTGGAGATTGGAGATCGGACTGCGAAAGTAACGATTAAAGATTGAAGATCGGACCGCGAAGGTCACGATTAAAGATTGAAGATCAGACCGCGAAGGTCACGATTAAAGATTGGACCGCAAAGGGTCGAGATTTGAGATTTAAGATCGGACCGTGAGGGTCTCGATTGGAGATTGGAGATCGGACCGTGAGGGTCTCGATTGGAGATTTTAGATCGGACCGTGAAAGGTCTCGATTGGAGATTTGAGAATGGACCGTGAGGGTCTCAATTGGAGATTTGAGATCAGACCGTGAGGGTCTCGATTGGAGATTGGAGATCGGACCGTGAAGGTCTCAATTGGAGATCGGACCGCGAAGGTCACGATTAAAGATTGAAGATCGGACTGCGAAGGTCACAATTAAAGATTGAAGATCGGACCGCAAAGGTCACGATTAGAGATTGAAGATCGGACTGCGAAGGTCGCGATTGGAGATTTGAGATCAGACCGTGAGGGTAACGATTGGAGATTTGAGATCGGACCATGAAAGGTCGCGATTGGAGATTTGAGATCGAACCGTGAGGGTCTCGATTGGAGATTGGAGATCGAACCTTGAGGGTCTCGATTGGAAATTTGAGATCGGACCGTGAAAGATCGCGATTGAAGATTTGAGATCGGATCGTGAGGGTATCGATTGGAGATTTGAGATCGGACCGTGAGGGTCTCGATTGGAGATTGGAGATCGGACCGCGAAGGTCGGGATTGACTATTCGAGATCGGAGATCGGAGATCAAACCTCGAAGGTCGGGATTGACTATGTGAGATCGGACCGCGAAGGTCTCGATTGGAGATCGGAGATCGGATCGCGAAGGTCGGGATTGACTATTTGAGGTCGGACAGCGAAGGTCTCGATTGGAGATCGGAGATCGAACCGCGAAGGTCGGGATTGACTATTTGAGATCGGAGCGCAAAGGTATCGATTGGAGATCCGAGATCGAATTGCGAAGGTCGGGATTGACTATTTAATATATGACGGCGAAGGTCTTGATTGGAGATCGGAGATCGGACCGCGAAGGTCGGGATTGACTATTTGAGATCGGACCGCGAAGGTCTCGATTGGAGATAGGAGATCGGACCGCGAAGGTCGGGATTGACTATTTGAGATCGGACCGCGAAGGTCTCGATTTGAGATTGCACTGCGAAGGTCACAATTTGAGATTTGAGATCGGACCGTAAGGGTCTCGATTGGAGATTTGAGATCGGACCGTGAAAGGTCGCGATTGGAGATTGGAGATCGGACCGTGAGGGTCTCGATTGGAGATTGGAGTTTGAATTGTGAAGGTCTTGATTGGAGATTTGAGATCGGACCGTGAAAGGTCGCGATTGGAGATTTGAGATCGGACCATGAGGGTCTCGATTGGAGAATTGAGATCGGACCGTGAGGGTCACGATTGGAGTTTGGAGATCGAACCACGAAGGTCGGGATTGACTATTTGAGTTCGGAGATCATAGATCGAATCGCGAAGGTCAAGATTGACTATTTGAGATCGGACCGTGAAGGTCAGGATTGACTATTTGAGATCGGACCGCAAAGGTCTCGATTGGAGATCGTAGATCGGACCGCGAAGGTCGAGATTGACTATTTGATGTCGAACAGCGAAGGTCTCGATTCGAGATCAGAGATCGGACCGCGAAGGTCAGGATTGACTATTTGAGATCGGATCGCGAAGGTCTCGATTGGAGATCGGAGATTGAACATCGAAGGTCATGATTTGAGATTTCATATCGGATCGTGAGGGTCTCGATTGAGGATTGGACCTCGAAGGTCACGATTTGAGATTTGAAATCGGACCGAGAAAGTCGCGATTTGAGGATTGGACCGCTAAGGTCACGATTGGAGATCGGACCGAGAAAGGTCGCGATTTGAGGATTTGACCGCGAAGGTCACGATTCGAGATCGAACAGAGAAAGGTCGTGATTTGAGGATTGGACCACGAAAGGTCGAGGTTTGGTGATCGGATCGAGAAAGTTCGCAATTTGAGGATTGGACCGTGAAGGTCACGATTTGAGATCGGACCGAGAAAGGTCGCGATTTGAGGATTGGACCGCGAAAGGTCGATGTTTGGTGATCGGACCGAGAAAGATCGCGATTTGAGGATTGGACCGATAAGGTCACGATTGGAGGATTGGACCGAGAAAGGTCACTATATGAAAGATTCCCGAGATGGTACCATGTAATTGTTATTCTATTTAATGTGTAAGTTTACTGAAAACACGTTTTTCTCAAAGCCCTAAATGGTTGGAAAAGATTGCTCTTCTTTTTCGCAACTAACCTAGGTCTTTAGATCAGTGGATCCCGACACTACATCTATAAGCCCCTCATTTTTCACCTGTAAATCGTCTTCCCGGGATGGACAATCCCGAGCGAGGGTCCTATAAGGCAAGCAGGTTCCACCGACAAAGAGAAAAGTGAACTTAAGGCTAGCTGGTCATGTAAACTTTCAACATATGTGACATGCGGGTCACGGTCGAAGTCAACATCCTTAAGTTAAGGCAGAAATCGTGCCAAAATTTTGGCATGACCTCTCTTGACTCGCTTGTGCGAGGGGCCTTATCTTTTGGCGTTGGCCAAGTTGTGGTTGGCATGGTGCATACGTTGAGGGTTTGATGACACGGCGTCACATTGAACCTTCGGGTATTTTTTAACACGGTTCTGGGTCAAAGTCAAAGCTGAAAAAGCTAAGACTTCGGGTCGAGAACGACCTTCGATCTCAACTTTTAAGTTTTACTTGTGAGGGAGATCGGTGTAAAAGCATACACTTAGGATTTATGACATGAACTAAGCCAAAAACCAACCAAGGTCTTGGACGAAGTGTGGCATAAAGAGTGCATGGATTACATGGGCTAATGGGCTGTTTGGGATGACCCCATGCGTGCTCGAAAGGTGTATGGTAGACCAATCAAGATGCAACTGAACGGTCACCCCGGGTTGAGGGTTGTAGTGTGTGCAGTGTACCGAGGCAGCAAGTGCGCGTAGCGTGCGGTGTACCGAGGCAACAATGTAAGTAGTGTCCGGTCACTAAATTCTTTTTTTTCTGAGTAAAATAGAGATTTTCAGAATGCGTTTTAAAGAGTTTATGCGCAGTTCAGAATATAGCACAAAAATCAAATATGAACGAAAATGCACGAACATGTTATGATTTTGAAAGAGATGAAAAGCAACATCTTTTTTTGAAAAAAGTCCAATGTTTTGAAAACCGGAGCCATTTGAAATTTCTTTTTTGAAAAGAAAAGCGAGTAACACGAGATAGCAAGAAAACACACACGCACACAAAAACGAGGAAGGGTAAACAAAAGTTTGACCCACTGAATGTTTTTAAAACAACGGCAGTTTTGAAAAACATGTTTTTTCCCCAGCGGAGTCGCCAACTGAAATTACCCAGATCGCGCGTGGAAACGCGGCGAGTGGCTTTCACAACTTGGGACCTCGCTTAAAAGAGAGGAGTTGCCACGCCATTTTGTATTATGAGCCTAAACTTTGAAAAAGGCTGGTTTGAAAAGGAGGTCATTTTGATTGGTAGCCAAAACTTGGAAAAAGGATTTGAAAACAAGGTCATTTTGATTGGTAGCCAAAACTTAGGAAAAGGCTGTTTGAACAGAGATTGTTAGGTTCGGAGGTCACGTTACGTTACGTTTCGAGAAGAGTATATTGAGATCACCCGAAATGCCTCGCATGACGAGTCTTTCTGTCTTTCTCGAAAAGTGTGCGTGTGTGTGTGTTCGTGTTGCTTTTGAAAATGAACTTGAATGACAAAATTTAATCTTGGTTTGAATGACAAACGTTGATTTTGGTAAAAGAGCGTTTAAATGACAAACGTCGGTTTTGAGTTTGAAAAGGGGTTTAAAAGGGAGTTTGAATGACAAACTTGGTTTTGAACCGGGCATTACGATGTTACCCATTTTGATGAAAATGATGGCAAGTAATATGCGATCAACGAATATTGGAAAGTAAATACTATCAACAAACCAAACGGCTTGGACTTGTAAATGAAAATATTGAAAATGCGGTATCAACGAAGCAAACGGTTCAGATAGTAACAGTGCGAATCAACGAGTCAAATGACTCAGATTTGTAAAGTGTGTAAAGTAAAGAGATATCAACGGATCAAATGATTCGGATATGTAAATGACGATCACGAACCAAACGGTTCGGACTGTAAAGTGCGAATCAACGGATCAAACGATCCGGACAGTAAAAGTGCGATCGACGAACCGAACGGTTCGGACGGTAAATGACATAAAGTAAAAATGGGACTCGATCTCCGTTTTAACCCAAAATAACTTCTCTCGAAGGAGAAAAGATGATAGAGGGAGGATCATTTCGAGACCTGTAAACGGCGTTCCGTCTACATTTTGGGAACTTTGATCGGATCGAAAGTAGCCTATGACGCGTAAAATGAGACAAGGCGGGGTTTAAGGAGTGAGAGTGTTACCAATGGCTAGGTGTGACTCTTTGTCTTGGAAAGGAGTATACGGGATACGATTTGGTGTTTGAAAGGTGTTTAGGACGTGTTTGGCTCGTGTTTGGTTGAAAAGGAGTTCGAATGACGAACTCGAGTTTTGCGGGGTAAACCTTGATTTTGAATCGGGCAGAGTTTCCCCTTTATTTGGTGCTTAGAAGCCTAAGAATTTGGGCAGCATTTCGACTTGTGTCGGTTTAGCCTACGTTTTAGAATCCACCGACGAGTAGCACGAGGGCCCCAGAAGAGCAGAGAATTCCACCGACGAGTAGCACGAGGGCCCCCGAAGAGTGGAGAAAGACTAGATTTTTGCTAGGGCTAAAGGAGGAGGTGAATTGGTGAATTTTTATGAATGAGGAGGGGGAGTGTTTATACGAGGAGAAGGAGGTTACCTTGGACTGGTTTGGATTGTTTTGGACAGTTTTTAAATATCGAACAGTGCTGGAATGATTGTTTAGGCTGATTTTTTAATCTGTAAAACAGGCCGGACGGCCTATCCCTCCATTTGGGGGCATTTTGGTCTTTTGGCTTTGAATTTGATTGATTTTGACACGTTTTGGTTAAACCAATAAAACAGGCCGAACGGCCAGTTCTGTAGATTGGCTATTTTCCCTCATCAAATTAGTTATAAGTATAGATCTTGTTCTCGCGTTCGATTTGATATGCGGTGGGCCCAAAACGGAGTTCGTATGAGAAAGTTATGACCTCGGAAGGTCGAGACTCTCAAAAACAGCAAATCAAACCCCAGAAGACCCCGAAAATTACGTATTTCGAGGAGAGTGGTACTTTTACGTGTGAGAATGTGTGTTGAGTACACTTTGGAATTTGGATGCACGGGGCAGTCCTGAGAAGTCTCGTTGACTCGAAAAGGGGAAGTTAACGGATTCCGGTTAACTTGGAAATGGTCAGTTAACGGATTTCGGTTAACTTTTAACAGATTTTGACAATCCGGATTTGGATACTTACACACTTCTACCCTTAATAAAAGGAAGAGAAAGAGTTATACTTGAGGGTTAAAATAGGTTTAATCAAAAAAATTATTTTATAAAGTTTCTTTTCATTCCAATTGCTCCCACTTTTGGGAGGATTGTGTGGGAGAGGAATTTTTCTTCCTTTTCCTCTCATTTTCTTACTAAAAAAACTCAGGAGCAACTTTAGAAATGAAAATATATTAAATTTTCTCTTATTTTCTTTCCTTTCTCTCGTTTTTAAAACTTGGGAGCTCACCCTTAGTGTCTTGAGGGAAAGTGACCATCAATAATCTTTATTGATCATATCATCTCAGATCTTGAGGAGTTTCTCAAGAATCCACGCATGTTAAACTACAAAACTTTTACACCTATGATGGGAGGTGCACATTTTGAAAAACTCATTTTTTTCTATAAAAAACATTAGTAAAAACTAATTTTTCATAACAACGACTCACGCATTACATGGTGTGTGAAGTGGTTATCATAAATGGATTGGGCTTGGACAGTTTAGAGGGTTCATTGGGCTTGGTGGGCCAAGTAACTCAGAATGGCCCATAAATATCAAGGTAGATAAATAATGATTGAATAAATGATAAGTAATATTCTGTTTTAAAATGGCGAGATAACGTAGTATGTACCATGATGCGACATAGAGTGGAAGCAGAATGTAGGCGAGAAGATGGGGTGGCGAGAAGACAACCTAGCCCCCCCCCTGATTTTGGGTAACAAGGGCGTAATTTAGGATAAGTTACCAAGTATGCTTTGTCGCTTTAGATGGTTTGTCGCCAAGCGACATACGTGACGGATAGGTACCAATTGATGGGGATATTGACACGTGCCCCCCCATAACGTACAACAGTGTAACATGATGGGATGGGTAGTACTTTCATACCAACTTTGTGGGTAGTTGACCCAAAGAGTGTGGATGACTGACACGTGTCCTCTAGAGGTATGGCCTATGATTGGATATCAGTATAAAAACGTGGAATGCAGCATAATTATGTAAGTTCTATTCTCTCTCTAAACTCTCTCTTCCCCATTACTCTCTCCATGATATTTTCTTGATCTGAATATAGTTACTGATTCTCACGCCGGAGGGGTTTCACCGGAGTCACCCCCGGTTTAGTTCACCGTTGCTTGTGTGTGTGTAGGACCCAGGGTGATCTGCCCCAAGAAGACCAGCCGGAGTATCCATTGGAGCAGCTGTGATTCAGCTCCTGTGCAACACCATTTTCCATGGTAGCATCAGTTGGTTCCGTTGCCGGGACCTGAATGTTCTTCTTTGGGTGGTTTGGTGGAGTTTGGAAGATTGTTGGTGGCTGCCGGTGGTGAGTGAGGAGGTGGTATACTGTTGTTGCTCTATTGGTGGAGCCCAGAAGATCTATATTGTCAGTTTGGTTGAAGAAGTAAATGCTAGTTGGTTAAAAAATCAAGAAGAATCCCCAGGTGGTACTTGTCAGAAGTTGTTTTGTGGATTGTTGTTGTATTTATTTTAAGGTGTCATAAAAGTTGTCCTTGGTTATAAAGGTTGTAGGATCATTAATACGTGGTGTAAGGGTGTTTTGTTGTCAGAAAAGGAACTTGTAAAGTTGTCAGAATTAGTGTTCAGTTGTTAAAAGGTGTGGTGTGGCTTTGAGTGTGTGTCAAAGTAGCCACTTGTTTGTTGACTATATAGTATGATGGGGCAAGATAAGGCTACGCCTTCAAGGGCAGCTCAAAATTTAACCCTGGCTACCCCCAATGCTAAGGAAGCTCGTGCTGGGGCGGGATCTGAAAGAGAGGTGGAGGTGCACACTTCAGAGACTAACTCCAGCATTAGGCGGGCTAGGGAGGAGGAGGAAAGGGTGAGAGTGGAAAGAGCCAAGGCAGTAGATGAAGGGCAAGTTCCCGCGAAGTCGAAGAATGCAGAAGTGAGAGAAAGGATTGAAAAGCTGAGGGCGGACAATGAGGCGTGGATGCGTGTTCTCGCCAATAATCAACAATTGAAGGAGCTAAATGCGGAGCCTTCCCATATTCCTGAGGAGTTATTGAATGGGCAAGCGGGAAGGTCCAATGTTGGCGGGCAGAATCGAGAAGTTAGCGCCAGTGTGGCTAACAGGCCAAGGCGGGATGTGGATATGCCGCCACCCAGAAGATTGGCGGAAGCCCGTAGGCGGGATGACGGCTTGGGAGCAAGAAAGAAGAAGAGAAAGAAAATTTACCATAAGGCAGGCAATTCTAAAGAATAATCTTATTATTTCGAATATGATAGTAATGAATCCAGTGGCTCAGCGTGCGATGAGGGATGTGTTCCTGTAGCGTTGTGAGAAAGAAATTCTGGTTCTTTTTATTTTTATGAGTCGCCACCTATATTATTTGATTGGAAACATAGAAAAACCATTTGAGAGATTTGAGTTCGGGGCTTAGGTTATGAAATGGGTAGGTTTAGAAGGCATCCATTTCACCCAATCCGGAGATCGGTCTTGCTAAAGAAAAGAGAGGTTTTTCAAAAGAAGAAGTAAAAAACGAATTCAAATACTACAAATAAAGGTCCATTTGACGAGGTCAAACGGAATGTAGAATCGATTGCTTCGAGACCGTCTCCATGATTTGGAGAGGCTCTAGGCCGATCCTAGATTCTATGGACTTATACCACTCTAACAATCAATTAGAAGGAAGATTAGGAATTACCTTGCGTGAGGTGATTTGGGCAGAGTTTCGGCTCAAGTTTAGAGTCGACCCTCCACACAGACAGAGCTTCGCCTTGGTCCTTGGTTTGGAGATTGATGCTTGTTTATCAACAAGGTTGACAAACAAACTATGAGGTGAGTTTTAGGGTGATTTTGAAGGATTCTTTCAGGGAAAGAAAATGACAAAATGTGTGTGTATTGTGTAAATTCGCGGTCCGAGACCTTCTCCTCTTCGACCTTGGAAGTCACCAAGTATTTATAGAGGTTGGATATGAAGAAGTGGAGAGTTAAAACCCTATCAGATGGTTCTAGACCTCCTCTCCCATTAGTTGGCCGGAGAGATAAAGTTTTATCCCGAAAAGAGGTTGAAATCGACGAGGAACGCGTCGTGCACTGTCTGCGAGAGGAGATATCTCGCGCGAGACACGGCATCTCGCGGCGAGATATTGCTCCTGTGGACAGTTTTGTCCTTTCCTCGTTATCTCGTATGCAGTTTAGTCCCAAACTAACGGTAGTTAGTCAAAACTTTAACGAAACATGACGAAATGGTGGATTTCTACTTCTTGACTCAAAGCGAGACTTAGAGTGGTATAAGTATGATCCGATGTGTTCGAGAATGGGGTGTCTACCGCGCCCCTCGGCGACAAGTCTTATGAAAGAAGTCATGTCGACGATAGAAAAGACATCATTACGAACATCGGGATGGTCGTGCCGCACGGCTGCCTACGTATCTCTATCGGAGAATCAGACCATAACGTAGTTCGACTCCAAAACACGAAAAGGTTGCTTTAGGTATTTTGAAAAATGTTTTTTTTTGAAAATCGAGGAGATTTTTTTTTTTTTGAAAAGGAAAATTCATACTGAGGAATCAAATCAAGACCCACTCGAATATACCCGTCTCTGTTCGAAGATTCGCCCGTCTCAGGGCTCCGAACCAAGCGGGAAATATGTTAGAAAACAAAGGCTTACCTGTCCGGTCCTCTGAGTCCTGTCGTTTTTTGTGACGATTCGCCGTTCTGGGCTCCGAATCGGGCTTTTTGCTGTTGGGGATGACGATTCACCTGTTTGGGCGTTGAACCGGGCTTTTGGTTCGACGATCCACCTGTCTGGGCGTTGGACCGGGCTTTTTGATGACGATCCACCTGTCTGGGCGTTGGACCGAGCTTTTTGATGATGATCCACCTGTCTGGGCGTTGGACCGAGCTTTTTGATGATGATCCACCTGTCTGGGCGTTGGACAGAACTTTTTGATGATGATCCACCTGTCTGGGCGTTGGACCGGGCTTTTTTTTTTTTTTTTGATGACGATCCACCTGTCTGGGCATTGGACCGAGCTTTTTCTTTGATGATTCACCTTCCTGGGCTCTGAATCATGTGAATTGGGTTGATCTTTGGACCACTCGGTTCTCGGGCGACTGGTGCCGTACCGGGCGATTGTGCGCATGTCACGTTTGACTCGTTCCGTGACTTGCGGTACCGGTTTTTCCACGTTTCCTTGTTAGTTTATCATTTCCAAGGGTAAATGTGTCAAAATTTTGAACTTTGACGTTGCGTAGACGCTTATTGTCGAGGACAATTTTGTCCTTTTCCAGAAGGTTTATCTCGCGGCGGGATAAGATATACCGCGCGAGATATGTACTGTCGGGGCATATAAACAGCAGCTCTAGCTCATTTTGAAAATATCCTTTTCAAAATTTCCCTCCCTAGCTCGAGCCAAGGTCGCCTTTTCTGTGATTTTTCGTGGATTTGCTTGGAGATTCTTCCCTCTAATCCATTCTTAATTCCTCCTTCCTCCAAAATCCATGGCCCAAGAACAAGGAAATCCGATTTTGCGAAGCTATTTGCTAGGGAAGGATTACCCTCGCGATGATCTTACCTTTGATAGGCACGCCCACATCTCCACTGTCATTCGGGAGGGCTTGGTAAGAACTCTATCTTCACCTCTTGTTTCTTGTATTGCATTGATTTGAATCCCCTTTCCCTTGAATTCAAAATTTCATCAATGGCTTTTGTTCTTGTTCATGCCTAGAACTAGGTTCCCCTTGCATGCTTTGATTTTGTGCATTTTCTTTGGATGTTTGTTGTTGCATTGTGTGCGTATGAGCCTCCTACACATCATGGATTGTAGGAGAGGTTGATTCGGATCATGAATGGCATCCTTGGGCAAGCTTTTCTCGTACGCCCGCCAAGTGTTCGATGAAATGCCCCAATGAAATTTTTTTTCTATTTCATTGATTTCTTGACATGGAATAATTTCTAACGTTGCCCTCTCTGTTTTTCCTCTGTTTTACAGTCGTATAAGCCAATTAAGAACTGTCGGGGGAGTCCGAAAATGGCTAAGGCGGTTTGGGACAAGATCAAGGATCTTGACGGCGTCCGAGCTAGGGTGGCCCAAACGGGTTTGTTGACTTTAGTTGACAACCTTCAGGGGATAAGGAGGACTCCCCAAGTTCTTCAGGCTATCCGGGAAAGGTGGTGGGACACTACCCACACGGTCCATTTGCGCTTCGGGGAAGCAACTATGACCCCGACTGACTTTCTGGCCATCACGGGACTAGAGTTCATTGGCGATCCCCTGCCAAAGTTTCCGAATTTCAAGCCTGCGGGTCCAGCGGCGTGGAGGCAGTTGATTGGTTTCGTCCCTAACAAGGTTAAAGGGATTTGCTTCTTGGCGACACCCCTCCGTCGGATTGACGATTATGCTTTGAGAAGCCGAGCGATCACGGATCGGCGGTGAGGGCCCTCTGGTACATCCTTTCTGAGACTATTTTTGCGAACCATTCTTCTACGGCCCGTCTTTCTCTGTTACGTTTGTTGGTTGATCTGGATGAGGTGAGCGGCTACGATTGGGGCTCAGCGGGACTGGCCTTCTGCTACCACGCCATGGATGAGGCGTGTAGGCACACCAAGGATACTTTGTCGGGGTATTCTTATGCCTGGGAGGTATGCCTCTTTGATTCTATTTCTGTTTTCTGTCTGTATGCTCTGTCTGTGTTCCCTTACTGAATATGTTACATTTTCTTGTGCAAATATGGGGCTACACTGTCCTTGGGCTGTATAGGTTTGAGTTGGAGAGCCGGGCCCCTTTGTTTCCGGATATCAGGAGGTGGAGCCACCCCAACCGGAGCGTTGATGAGGAGGAGGATCAGGATTGGACCACTGGCAGATTGCGGAGGCACGGGCATATCTTTGGACACCTTTAGTACGAGAGGCTGGGCCTGTATCCTCCGACCTGTTAGAAGCTGGAGGTGCATAGAGCTTGGGATGCTACCGGGATGCGAGAGGATGTTTGGCGTCTTTGGAGGGAGATACCATGTATCTCGGTGAGCGGGTCTTCCCACGGCATGGCGGGGTAGACTATCATACTGAGTGCCGGCGGATCCGCCGAGGTCGATGTATCCCACCCACTCTATTGGGAGGATGATTATGCTAGTCTTTTGGTGGGTGATGCGGCGACGACTTGCGTGATCCCGGGGCTTCTTATGCGGAGTTACGCCTCGGTTGATGGGTCCCCTCACGGTGGGGATAGGCAATCACATGCTCGTGGCTCCACTCTGCTTCTCGCTTCAGTTCTTCAGCCCACTAGCACTTCCTCCCAGGCTATCGGTTCTCTGCCTTTTGCCCCCCGGACTACGGCCCTCGAGCTACACATATATGATGGGGAGCATGCCGATGATGGGGCACATCCCGTCTCCTGATCAGATTCCCGAGGGTTACCGCCTCCCGGCTGATGTCTCTTCGGTATGTCTCTGTTTGTATTGTTTCTCGTATTCGTCCATATAAGTGTATATATTCGACTCCATCTGAGCATCTTCTTTTCTTTGATTGTCAGGTCACCATTTCCGCGGCCGATTACAACCGTGGAGCGGCAGAAGATGGCAGGGGTTGATGGCTTTGGTGTCGGACTGTCAGAGAGTACATTTCGAGAAGGCTTCTTCGGCGGCCTCGACGGTGGCCTCGGCTATGACCCCTACTTGCGGAGCCAAGAGGTCGAGGAGGGATGGTAGCCCCCTGGTGGTGATGGCGGAGGTCTTGGCGGCTCGAGCGACTTGATGGCGTGATCCCTCCCCTTTTTCTTTATCGATTATCTGTACATATTGGCCGTGTGGGCCCCGGACAATTTTTTCTTTCTTTTCTCGGTTTTTGCTAGGAACACATAGGTAGCACAAACAATGGTTTTTCTTAATCCCTAATCCTAGGTCTAATTAGTTAGTTAATTAACTTTCTCGACTTTCCATGTTTTCGGAAATGGAATGGCCGTTAGGCCGCAATTTTGAGCACGAGTATGGTGTTTTATTGCATGTTATGAGCCGTACACGCAGGTTTTCGAGACTTGCTTTGTCAAGTCGGGGCTAGATTGTTGTTTGAGTAGAAGCTGCTGTTGCTTTGCCGTAGGGATATCTCGCGCGAGATAAAGTGTCTCGCACGAGACACGCTACCCAGCAGAAATCTCTTCCTTTTCGAACAGGATTTTGGCAGTTTTCCCTATAAAAATCACTCTGTAGTCCGGCCGAGATAACTCATTCTAGCCTTTCAAACTCTAGAGATATCTGTTAGGGTGAAACTCTTGTCTTCTTCTTCAACCACTGTGATCCATGGCTTCGAAGGAGATTGCCCAACGTCCATGATTGTCGATGATTTTTCTTTGTCCTTCGAAGTGATTGCATCTTTCAAGCAAGCATCAAGGGATTTTGTAAGGTCGTTTCGCAACCGGTCTCGCAATAAGTTTATCGCAGAATTCGGATTTAGAATTCTTTTCACTTTGAAGAACCTCCAACCGGATTGGAAGTTATTACAGTCTTTGCTCGATTTTGGGATCCCTCTATTCATCTTTTCAATTTTTCTTTGAATGAGATGGTGCCTACTTGTGGAGGAATTCGCCATTATCTTGGATATGCCTTTGGTTGGCAAGATTGCTTTGTTCCCTAAGTATCATAGGAATCATTCGGAGGCTTTGAACGAATTGTTAGGGATCCCCTTGATACTTGCTATGGGTTGGTTCACCGCAAGTGGGTTGATTGCTCTTCTTTTTCGGGACGCTTCGGCGGTGATTACGATGATGACGCTTTTCATGTCCATAAGCGGAACTTTCGCACTCTTTCTCTTTTCGGAGATGTTTTGTTTACGTGCGGGGACGGCTTGGTCGATTCCCAGCTGGTGGAAGTTGTTCTGCGAGGCTAGGAAACGTTCTAGGAACATTATTCCGCTAATCTTGGGTGAGACCCTTCATGGTCTTGATGAGCTGCATAGGGCGGCGTCATGACTCAAGGGAGTCCCCTCACGTTGACTATTTGGCTTAGGGAGCATCTCAAGTTGATAGGTCCCCCGTTGGAATATTCTCCTTTTACATATCATACGCGACAGTTGTTGATCAAAGATCTTTCGGCGGATGAATAGGAGCTGATTAGTTGCGCGAAGACCGAAGCGCCGATATTCTCTGGTGTCCACCTTATTGGAGGTTGAACAAGTACGTTGCCAATACCAAGGGTTTTGACGGGGTTGTTCTTAGGGTTTGCGAGATTCCTCCTTTTACTTTCCCAGCGGGTGCTCCAGTCGGTTTAGTCGGCGGCCAGGACACTTATCTTTTCGAAGGAGCTTCTCGTGAAGTGTCTTATATTGGTGTAGAGTTTGTGCAGTGCTAGCTCAAGCATAGGGTGAAGGAACTAATCGGGACCGTTGGTCGAATCTTCGGACTTTTAATGCAAGCATCTTCTGTCGATAAATATTTGGATTGGTTCCTCCACACCCTGGTCCATCCTAGTGCAGAGAAGATTGATGATTTGCGGCTTTTCTGCTAAGAGATTCTTTTGTAGCTAGCAGTATCTTGCGAAGGAGCGAGGCTCGATGCGATCCTGCTAATGTGCGAACTGATCCAACTCGGGATTTTCTTGATGGGGATTGGTATGAGAGGCGAGGCAAGGGAATGCACGGAAAGACGCAAGCTTTGGATAGGCCTCATGTCTTCAAGAGATTGTCGGAATCTGTCTTTGATCGTCTCGACTACGTTTTTGACCGTCTCGAGGATGTTACGCTTTGAGAGGCTCAAAGCGCAAGGAGAGATCACGACGACGGTGGAGACCATGTCCGCCGGCCAACCAAGTCAATGAAAGGCTAGATCTTTAGGAGTACCAAGAGATTGCTTTGATAGATCAATTGTTTACGCTTTATTAGTATTATTTTTTCAAGTTTGTTAGCTTAGCAAATTAGTCGTTGTGGTTAGGATTTCCCTATTGTCATTAATGAAACGCATTCGATTAATAAAAGGGACAACTTTGATTTATTTATTTGATTAGACCGAACCCGGAGGTGCCTACGTTCCTCTTTTACAGCAATTAAACAAGAGGCTCAGGTCTAACGTAGTTCATTTTTGAGAAAAAGGACAAAATATGGCTCAGGCCGTGGGGTAATCTCGCGAGATAAGGCCCCCCCTTTTTTTTTTTTTTGCACACCCTTTCTTTTGCCTAGACCGCCCCTTCGGGTTTTCAATCTAGCGGGCTTCTTTTCTTGTGCTAGCTCTAATTTTTGCCTAGGTCGTCCTTTAGGGATTTTCAACCTAGCGAGCGATTTGTTCTTAGGGGGCCAAGTCACGCGAAGTACTTCTTGAGTTTGTCCATGTTGGCCGGCTTCGGTAGTTGATCTCCGTCTAAGTCTACGGTGAAGGGCTCCCCGGAGAATATCTTCTTCACAATGTAGGGTCCTATCCACCTTGGTCCCCACTTGCCTAACGGGTTGAAAGGTCGGGACGATGCTCACGGAGCACCAGGTCGCCTACTACGATGTTCCTTGTCTTGACCTTTTGTTGAAAGCTCTTGCCATTCTTCTTTGGTAAGCTTGAGTGTGTTCGGCCGCTTTCAACCTTCTTTCGTCCAATAGGGCTAGCTCTTCGTATACGCTTTCTAGCCGATCGACTTCATTCACTTGGTTTTCTAGGAGAACTCTTAGTGATGGTATTTCCAATTCTATCGGTAAGACGGCCTCCATCCCGAATGTGAGGCGTAGGGGAGTTTCTCCCTGTAGGCACATTCGGGCCCGAAGTGCGGTACCCCCATAGTGCGAATGGTAGCTTGTCGGGCCGATCTTTTCCGTGGCTTGCCATTTTACGATGATAGTCTCGATTGTTTTGTTCGCGGCTTCAACTGCTCCGTTTGTTTGAGGCCTATAAGGAGATGACTTGTGTCTCGTGATTTTGTACTCGGTCAGTAGGCGATCGGTTTCCTTCTTGAAGTGTGACCCATTATCGGATATCATCTCTTGTGGAACCCCATATCGGCTAATGATGTTGTGCTTGATGAATTACTCGCAACCTTTCGGCATTCAGAACTTTGTAGGAGGCGGCCTCGACCCATTTAGTGAATTAGTCGATGGCTACTAGGACGAAACAGTGTCCGTTGGCTCCTGTGGGTGTGATCTTTCCAATCACGTCTATCCCCCATGTAGAGAACGGCCAAGGCGAAGTCATTGGGTACAGCAAGGAAGGCGGTGCATGCTGAAGATTGGCGTGTATCTGACACTTGTGGCACTTCTTGACCATTTTGGTACAGATCGGCTTCCATGGTCAGCCAAAAGTACCCTTGTCTGATGATCTTTTTGGCGAGCATGTTTCCACTCATGTGGGTTCCACATATGCCTTGATGAACATGGTCCATTATTTCCTGGGCCTCTTCCTTGGTGGCGCAAAGGAGGTTTCCTTGGGAATGTTTCTTGAATAGATGGCCAGCAGTGATGACGTAATTGGCAGCCAACCTTTTAAGGGCGACACGAGTCTTCGGTGTCTCCGGCGGTATGGTTCCATCTAGGATGAAATACCAAATGTCGTGGTACCATGGTTTCCCTTCGGAGTTTTCAACAGCGGCACCTTTGGATAACCATTTGTCTTTGCAGTCGTGAAGATCTATAACGGCGCAGTATGCAGGAGTTGCACGTCGTGTTATTTTGAAGGGTTTAAGCTTGCTTTTCCTTTAGGGATTTCGACCAAAGAAGCAAGTGTGGCTAATGCGTCCGCAAACCGATTTTTGTCTCAGGGAGATAGTGGAATGAGACATCCTGAAATTGTTGCGCCAATTCTTGGAGGTGAGCACTTGTATCTTTGAAGTGTTGGATCTTGGACCCTCCACTTCTTCAATGTCCGATTGATGATCAATTGGGAATCCCGAATACCTCGAGTTCGGTCACGTTGCGTTCTAGGGCTGCCTCAAGCCCCGCTATGCAAGCCTCATATTCTGCGGTATTGTTGGTGGCGTCAAAGTCAAGACGTCTTGCTAGCGGAGTGTAGATGTCGTTAGGGTCTACCAATAACATTCTGATGCCAAACCCTCTCTTGTTGGCTGCGCCATCGAAAAATAATTGCCACTTATTTTCTTCTATGCTTAGGATGTCCTCATCGGGGAATCGCGGGTCTTCCCCCTTCACTTCATCGCAAGGAAATTCGGCCAAGCGATCTGCGAATACACTCCCTGCGACGGATTTCGAGTGACGTAAGTGATATCATACCCAGCGAGCATGAAGTACCATTTGGCTAGTCTCGAAGACAAATTTGATTTGTCTAGGATATATTTGATGGATCCATTTTTGCGATGAGACGGTGGAAAGGCTTCCATATAGTGCTTTAGCCTTTGTGATACCCAGGACGAGAGCAACGCATGACTTGTCGAGTGGAGAGTAGTTGATTTCTTTGCCTTGGAATCTGCGATCGACAAAGTAGATGGCATTTTACGTGTGCGAAGGCATTTGTTCTTGAGCAAGCATAGCCCCTAATGCGTTGTACGTGATCGTGAGGTACAACTTCAAGGGCTTCTCCTTGTGTGGTGGAACCGGGATAGGTGGGGAAGTCAAGTAGTGCTTAACTTCCTCGAATGCTTCTTGACATTCTTCGGTCCACTCTTGAGGTGCGTTTTCTTAAGCGGCTTAAAGATGGGGTCGCACATTGTAGTCGATTGATTAATGAATCGGCGATATATTGGAGTCTGCCCATGAATCCCTTTACTTCTTTACGTGTCTGGGTGGAGGCATGTACGTAATGGCCTTTATCTTGGCGGGATCTGCTTCTATGCCGCGTTACGTGACCATGTATCCCAAGACTTTCCCTTTGACTACTCCGAATGAGCATTTGGCGGGGTTGAGTCTCATTTTGTCTTTGTCTCGGTCGATTGAAGAATTTTACGAGATCTACGAAGTGTTGGCCATCCGTCCCCTTCGAGTGGATAATCATGTCGTCCACATACACCTCTATTTCTTTATGGATCATGTCGTGGAATAGTGTTGTGCTTGCCCTTTGGTAGGTAGCCCCGGCGTTCTTGAGACCAAACGGCATGACCGTGTAGCGAACGTTCCCCGAGGTGTGGTGAATGCTTGTTTTGTACTGGTCCTCTTACGCCATGAGGATTTGGTTATACCACTGCGAACCCGTCGACGAATGAGCGGACCTCGTATGTTGCTTTGTGGCATCGACCAACATGTCTATGTTTGGTAGCGGGGAAGTCATCTTTAGGATGCCTTGTTCAAGTCTCACGAAATCAACACGGACTCGTATTTTCCCGTTCGACTTGGCTACTTGCACCGTGTTTGCTAACCATTCCGGATATTCAATCACTTTGATGAACCCTACATTCAAGAGTTTCATGATTTCTTCTTTCACTTGCATTGACCATTAGGCTTGAT
The DNA here is from genome assembly GCA_022495995.1 of Adenophora triphylla var. japonica. Lineage (NCBI taxonomy): Eukaryota > Viridiplantae > Streptophyta > Magnoliopsida > Asterales > Campanulaceae > Adenophora > Adenophora triphylla. Next base: position 67,728 of record JAFEMH010001460.1, on the reverse strand, counting down.
TACGCGTAGTTTACGCTTGATTGGCTTGGCGTTGGGTAGCGGCGGTATCTTGTGTTCTACAAGCGGCCGATTCAACCCGGGCATATCTTTGTAGGACCAAGCGAATACGTCGACATATTCTACGAGGAGCCTGGGTCAAGGTTTTTCTGTCTTCCCCCTTGAAGAAGCTGCCGATCATTGTTTCTCAGGGGTCTTCCGTTGTCCCAAGATTAGCATTTGCATTTCCTCGTCGTCAACAGGGCCATTCTTTCCACAACGACCTACTTCCAGCAACAGCTAATTCTTTTAAGATTTGTTCGTTTTCTTGATCTATCTCATCGTATGATTCATTATTAACGTGTTCGTTATATTGATTATTATTAGTTAATTCATCATTTACGATGTTAGCAATCTCGGGAGTACTCGGAAAGATCAAAGTTTTCATTAAGGAAGTAAGGGATTACATGTTCAGCCACCGCCTCGATTTCCTCTTGAGTGAGTTCATCGGAGGTGGAGCACGCTTCTAATGTAAAAGTTGTAGGGCCTATCTTCTGCGAGGGTGGGGAGTGCAACCAAGCTCTTTGATCATGAAGTCTTCATCAACAAGCTGGTCCCCGGTGACGTGCCGGTTTAGAATTGGCTCATCACATTTACGTATTAGTCTTGTGTAGTCGGTAGTTGGTGCGTCCCCCTTGGATATTGCATGGATCTGGTTTGTCTTCTAACCGGCACGAGTCTTGGGCTGTCGCAGCATGTCTTCTCCCAACACAAAGTCCCATTCACTTGTCATTTACGCGCCTTCGTGCCCCACAAATCATTAGGGATCGAGTGGGACGGATTACATTTCATACGGAGAAGCATCGCGATCGCTGAAGATTTCAAAGCCCGGTTGGCGTTTTCCTTTATCATCAGTCCATGGTTCTGAAAAGATAAAGTAGGGAATACTTTACCCTTCTCGAACAAAGTAGCCATTGAGTGTCTTTCGGTATGGTTTGAGGTTGCAATCCTTGGACTTTGGGTCATTGCAGCCTTTGTACGAGGTTCCTTCCCACTTGATTTGAGTGAAGCCCCACTCTTCTATGTCATCTTCATCGTGGATGGAGATGTCGTATCCTAGTCCATGCTTTGTGTGAGGCGGGGGGACCGGTGGTGGTTCCGTTATTCCTTGTAAGTGCTCTCCAAGCCCCAATCCAGGAAAGTACCCTTTTGCTAGCATCATTCTCCGGACAGGAAGGCTTCCGGAAAACCTAAGTGCCTTTGAGTAGTCGTTCTTGTTGTAAGTGTCTATGACATTCACAGTGCTTTCAATCTCAAAGTATTAATCGGAATTGAAAAGGGAAATACTGACTAACTATTATTGAAAAGCAAAACTTGGTACTCTTGCCCACAAATGAAGTCTTTAGGCAAGTAGTACCCGACTAAACTAAACTAGGCTACTTAACCATTTCTTTTGCAACTGAAATGAAAAGAGACTCCTCATTTGTTTGAACTCATCCAAACTATTCCACCACTTGGGCAAATTCTGATGGCGTCGCTGTCAATCAAGTCTTGTTGCATTTTTCGAGTTGAAGCAATCATTGGTGTGATGGCCATTGCATTGATGGTAGTAGCAATAGAGGTGTGGAGATCGACCTTCCCTCTTAGGTTGGTAGCCTTCTATTGGCTTCAACTTTCCGTCCTTGTGAAGACTTCTGAAGAGATGACCAAGAGTGATGTTTCCGATGTCGGAGAAAATCCTCCCCTTCCTTCGCTTAGCCATTTGGTTATGGAGGTCTCGGATATGGTTCTCGTAGTGTTGCACAAAGACGAGGTGGCGAGCCTGATATTCTTCCTCCATTTGCTCTTTAAGGTCACGGTAGAGGGTATTGAGGAAAAACTTGACCCTCTCATCCATGTCATCTTCAATGTGGGCTTCAAGGTTGATGCACTTTTGGGTCATAGTTTCAAGTTCGCTCTTGACTTCCTCGAGCTCTTCAATCAACATCTTTGTCTTTTCGGCTTGGATGGATTCTTCCATGTGATGCCACGAGTCATTGTCATTAATTTGCTGCAGGGCTTTGGCAAGTTGAGTTTTGATGTCACTTAGCTCCTCTTGCACGGATGATCGCCCACTGTCAGAATCACTTTCCATCTTCCGAAAATACCTAGCAATGCGAGTGGCGGGCAAATCAAAAGCTTCTCTCCAACCTTCCACGTGTTCCATTTCAGCGACAAGAGACTTGGTCAAATCTTGGAGAGTGGGTTGTCCACGGCTTTCCTTGGTCATGGCATGCTTTCCGGTAGACATTGTGTTGGGAGTCTTGGAGTTGAGTAAGACTTGGAAAACCGGCGGAAGAGATGGATATATCGGGATCTAGCCCCAACGAGTCGGAAGCGAGCTTAAATGGATCGAGGCTCAAATTCAGCAAACGAAGCATTATCCCGTGCGAGATAAGTAATCCCGAGCGAGATAATCACACGGAAAGTCGATTTTATTTAGCCCTAATTTTTGGTCGGAACGGAAAGTCCGTTTTGAGGGATTTCTAAGGCCTTTATCGAAACCTAACGACTAAGCAATCAATCCGATTTTTGTAAAACAAAGCCATGTAAGATTGTTTTTTTGAAGGATTATATGCACATTTTCTGAAGGGACATCCGAAAGGGACTTTTTCGAAGGGACCTTTTTAGAAGGGACTTTTCGAAGGGACCTTTTCCAAATCCTTTCTTATTGTCAATTTTACATGGCTTAGTTTTGATCAAAAACAAGAAAAGATCACCGAGTCAAAACCGGCCGGTCACGGAGTGATCCTAAAAAGTCAATCTACATGAGAATGTGGCGATGCGAAATTTGGAAGGCTAGGCTCCCCGCGATATGACAATCTAAGTGGATTGAATACGCGGAGTGGGATTGTCCAACTTCGGAGAGACCGGCGACTAGGTGGTTACCGTCATCCGTCCTTAGTGTGGGTCCCGGGTTTATAGAGGGTATGCAGTGCAATGACAGTTATAGTATGATGTGCGCGTGTGTGATAGTCAATCTATGTGATAGAGTAAAATAGAAAGTTTTTTTTTTGAAAGTTAAAAGAGAAAACAGATAGTGGCCGCACCAAGTGGTTGCCTACGTTTCTCCCAATCTAGGAAGACTCAGGCCGTCGTAGTTCCACATAAAGAGAGATAAAGAGATAAATAATTTAATTTACAACTCCCGAATCCCCAATGGACTGGACTTTAATTAAATAAAACTCAATCACACGCAGTTCATAAATAATAATCAATTATTTAAGGAAAATAAAGGTCCGAGTTCTACACCTTAAGGGAGGCCTTAAGATGCAGGAACTCTGCAGACAATGAATTCTGGGATCCCCCTTGCGTGTTCGGCTCTCGTCTTGGACTATGAGATGAACGGGAGAAACCAGAAAACAACCAGATTGCCGAAGTAATATCTCGCGCGAGATATGATATCTCGCCGCGAGATATGCTTCATACGAGAAGAGAAAAATTCGAATTTACAAATTTTTTGAAAACCTCTCTTTTAATTTTGACGCAAGTTTAAGCCTCTTAATTTTAAGTCCCAGTAAGAGTCGCATTTGTAGCGTTGTGAGAAAGAAATTCTGGTTCTTTTTATTTTTATGAGTCGCCACCTATATTATTTGATTGGAATTATAGAAAAACCATTTGAGAGATTTGAGTTCGGGGCTTAGGTTATGAAATGGGTAGGTTTAGAAGGCATCCATTTCACCCAATCCGGAGATCGGTCTTGCTAAAGAAAAGAGAGGTTTTTCAAAAGAAGAAGTAAAAAACGAATTCAAATACTACAAATAAAGGTCCATTTGATGAGGTCAAACGGAATGTAGAATCGATTGCTTCGAGACCGTCTCCATGATTTGGAGAGGCTCTAGGCCGATCCTAGATTCTATGGACTTATACCACTCTAACAATCAATTAGAAGGAAGATTAGGAATTACCTTGCGTGAGGTGATTTGGGCAGAGTTTCGGCTCAAGTTTAGAGTCGACCCTCCACACGGACAGAGCTTCGCCTTGGTCCTTGGTTTGGAGATTGATGCTTGTTTATCAACAAGGTTGACAAACAAACTATGAGGTGAGTTTTAGGGTGATTTTGAAGGATTCTTTCAGGGAAAGAAAACGACAAAATGTGTGTGTATTGTGTAAATTCGCGGTCCGGGACCTTCTCCTCTTCGACCTTGGAAGTCACCAAGTATTTATAGAGGTTGGATATGAAGAAGTGGAGAGTTAAAACCCTATCAGATGGTTCTAGACCTCCTCTCCCATTGGTTGGCCGGAGAGATAAAGTTTTATCCCGAAAAGAGGTTGAAATCGACGAGGAAGCGTTCTGTCTATGCGAGAGGGAGATATCTCGCGCGAGACACGCCATCTCGCGGCGAGATATTGCTCCTGTGGACAGTTTTGTCCTTTCCTTGTTATCTCGTATGCAGTTTAGTCCCAAACTAACGGTAGTTAGTCAAAACTTTAACGAAACATGACGAAATGGTGGATTTCTACTTCTTGACTCAAAGCGAGACTTAGAGTGGTATAAGTATGATCCGATGTGTTCAGAATGGGGTGTCTACAGTTCCTGGTCGAGACCGTTATGTCAAAGAAAGGACCCAATTATCGCGACATCATGATGATAGGCGGCACCGCGAGAGATCTTCGCGGGAAAGAGAGCGGAGGCGACAAGAAAGGAAGGATAGAGAGTATGAGAAGGAAAGGGAGCGGAGGGCCGCAGGGGCGGCAAGGGCGGCAGAGGCCGAGAAGCTTGCAGATGCCTTGAAGGCCGCAGAATTGGCCAAGGCTAGTGAGACAGAGAAGGCTAAGATGGAAGAGAAGGAAAAGTGGAAGAACTAGATGGCTGAGATGGCAAGGAAAATTAAGGAGCTAGAGGCGGGAACACAGAAAGTGGAAGGAAAAAAGCCTTTCTTGGCTTCGTTCATTCAGAGTATCAAAGGTGTAGCCCCAGATCCAATTTTTCGCATGCCAACTTTGTCAAGTTATTATGGAAAGACTAGAGCAATAACCCACGTTGGAGGATTTGAAGCGACAATGTCATTTGATCGAAAATGAGGCGTCTTTGTGTCGAGCATTGGTGAGCACTTTGGCTGATCATGCATTGGAATGGTTTATAGCGCAGCCTGAAGACTCTATAATGGGGTATCAAGATTTCAGGGAGAAATTCTTAGCGAGGTTTAGTGCATCAGGATCACAGCCAGTCCAAAAAACGGAGTTGTGCAGTCTCAAGCAAAAGGACGGAGAGGGGATTGCGACGTTCACATACAGGTTCATGGGGGTTGTGAACCAAGTCGCGGACATCACTCAAGGCGAGATAATCATGTTGTATAACACCAGTTTGCAGCCAGGTCACTTTAAGCAGGATTTAGGAATGAGGTTGCCAAAGACTACGGGGGAGTTGTATGAAAGGGTCAGAGGATTTTGTAGTGGAGCTAGAGTTAAGACGAAGGGAACCCCAGCAACAAACCAGGCGACCAAGAAAGTGGCTAGCGAAAGGGTGGAAGTAGTGCGGGATGATAAGAGAGGATCTGGCGGAAATAGAGGTGCGAGTCAGGCGGGAGGAAGCGGGGGTCGAGGTGATGGGCGCACGGGGGGTCAGAGAGAATTTAAGCCAAAGACGGCCATTAAGTATAGCCGATTAAACACTCCCATTAGCGAGATATTGAAGAAAGTGAATTTACCTGAGCCTTTTCCCATTGTAATCGGAACGGATGCGGCGAAAGACCAAAATAGTTATTGTGAATTTCACAAGGATAAGGGGCACAAGACTGATGATTGTTATAATTTGAGGAGATTAATTCAAGGAAGGATTGATAGAGGTTTCCTACAGGAGTATTTGGAGGAGAATGTTGGGCGGGATGATCAACGTAGGCCAGAAAGAAATTTGGTAGATGTCATCCATGACCCATTGCCGAGTGTGTCCCAATTGAATACCCAAATCATGACTTTGACGCATACTTTTGAAGTTCCCCAGTTTCCCTTGACGACCAAGACAGAGTGATCGGTTTTCCGGTGAGAATTGGCTGTTACTAAGAGCCATGGGAATCAGCCAATTATCATCACGATGTATCCAGGCAACAGTATTGTGCAGCGAGTTATGGTAGACTCTGGAGCAAGTAGGAATGTGCTCTATTATGATGCTTTTGAAAGGATGAATTATACTGAGGCAAATTTGGTGCCTCATAAGGGATACCTTGAGGGCTTCACCAATCATTCTGTCAAGGTCAAGGGCACCATCATGTTGGATGTTGAGATAGGCGAGGGAAAGTTGGCAAGATGCGAGAACGTGGAATTCATGGTGATTGATCTCGTGTCTCCTTACAACGCCATAGTGAGAATTCCGTTCATGTTGAGTTTTGAGATGGTTTTGTCAATTCCTCATCAAAGGGTGAAGTATCCCACCTCCAATGGAATAGGTTGTTTGAAGAGTGAAGCGGTAACAGTAGTGAGAAAGCAAAAGGAAATGTTGAAAGCTAAGATGGAGAGTACAACTTCAATGACTACCAAAGTTGAATCGAGTCCATTGAAGATAAACATGGTCAAGATTGTGGAGGTGGCCGGTGATGATTCCAATTGGGTGATGACGGACAGTATGAGAAATGGCACGGCTATGGTGATGGCGGGGACAAGCCATGTATCAGAATCGGCAACATGGAAATTTGTAGGAGAGCGGGAAATAGGCATGAGGAATGAGCAGGAGTTTGATTCCAAAACTCAGCGAGAAGGCGAGTACGAGGTGGAGAGATGGAGAGAATTTGATTCCGACATGGGTAGGCGAGATGAGGCTGACAAAGGAAGTTACTTGGCAATGGAAATGGTGGATGTGGCACCCAACTTAAGTTATGCCAGGATCTTGAGGATGGTATGTGTGGATGAGCCAAGAATTGAAGAAATTATTGAGGAAAATGTTAAGGTGCCTGTAAATGAATCTGATGATGATTGTGAAGTTATTGAGGTGGAAGATGCTCAAGGGAGGCCTACAGGAAATACCTTTGAAGATCCCAGAACGCCGGTTTTCGCTAAAACATTGAAAAGGAAAAGAATAGAGGTGGAGACCCTCCAAGTGCGGGATGAGCCAGATATCCAGGCGGGAGAAGAGCTGGAGGAAGTAGAAATCAATTGCTATTTCCCAGAGCAGAAAATAAAGATTGTCAAGAAGTTGTCGCGGGATGAGCGGGAGTGCTTAATTGAATTTTTGAAAGAAAATTTGGACATCTTCGCATGGAGGCCTGAAGATATGAGGGGCATTGATGAGAACGTCCCTTTGCATTGTTTGAACGCTGATCCTAATATAGAGCCATTTAAGCAGAAGGTCAGGCATTTGTCGCCAGAGAAAGAGTTGGTTGTGATGGAGGAAGTGGAGAAGTTGTTGAAGGCGGGAATAATCGAGAAGATTCAATACCCCGTATGGTTGGCATGTCCTGTAATGGTGCTAAAGTCAAACAAGAAGTGGAGAATGTGTATTGATTTCACTGATTTGAATACGGCATGTCCCAAGGATTGCTATCCTTTGCCCAAGATTGACAAGTTGGTAGATTCCATTGATGGTCATAAGGTGTTCAGTTTTATTGATGCTTACTCGGGATATCACCAGATCAAGATGGCTGAGGAAGATAAGGCGAAGAAAGCGTTTAGAACTCCAATGGGAAATTTTTGTTACAAAATGATGCTGTTTGGCTTAAAGAATGCGGGGGCGACATATCAGAGAATGGTGAATGAAGTCTTTAAGTCACAAATTGGGCGGAATATGGAAGCGTACATTGATGATATGGTGATCAAGTCTAAGGAGAACAATCATGTGCTAGATTTGGTAGAGACTTTCGAGAACTTGAGGAGGAATTCCATGAAATTGAATCCAAGTAAGTGCACATTTGGCGTAACCGCGGGAAAGTTTTTGGGATTCTTGGTAAACAGGCGCGGGATTGAGGCCAACCCCGAAAAAATTCAGGCGTTGTTAGACATGTCGCCACCGAAATCTATCCGCGAGATACATCGATTGAATGGGAGGATCATTGCCCTAGGAAGGTTTATTTCAAAGTCGGCGGAGAGATGTTTGCCGTTTTTCAAGGTGTTGAAGGGCGGGAAGAAATTCGAGTGGAGCGAAGAATGCGGAATAACTTTTGAAGAAATGAAATCTTATCTGGGGAAGCCGCCATTGTTGAGTAGCCCTGTGGAGGGGGAAAAATTGTTTGTTTACTTGGCAGCCTCTGACTATGCAGTTGCTGCAGTGTTGGTGAGGGAAGACGGAGGAATTCAAAGGCCTATGTATTATGTTTCTAAGGCATTGAGCGAGGTTGAGTCAAGGTATTTTAATGTTGAAAAGTTGGCATATGCTTTGGTAGTGGCGGCAAGAAAGCTGAGGGCATATTTTGTCGCTCATATGATTGTTGTTTTAACTGATGCTCCTTTAAGGAAGATTTTGCAGCAGCCGGATTCCGCGGGAAGGTTGTTAAAGTGGTCGATTGAGTTGACAGAGTTTGACATTAGATATGAATCTCGCCGAGCAATAAAGGCACAAGCATTGGCAGACTTTATCGCGGAGACTTCATTTACTAAGACTCAAGAGGAAATGTTGGTGGAGCGCGAGAAGAAGAAGGCAGAGAAGCGAGCGGTGCCAAGTTTAGTCGAGGAAAAGGAGAGGCCATTGGATTGTTGGATGTTACATGTAGACGGTTCATCTGCAAAGGATAGAGGGGGAGCGGGAATGGTGCTGGTGTCGCCATATTTGGATTGTGAGTATAAGAAAGCTTTCAGGTTCAAGTTCCATGTATCCAACAATCAGGGGGAATATGAAGCGTTGGTAGCGGGAATAGAATTTGCTCGTAACATTGGTGTCAAGAAGATTGTAATCCACTCTGATTCTCAGCTCATTGTGAATCAAGTGCGGGGTGAGTATGGGGTGGTGAATTCATATCTGATAAAATATTGCAATTTGGCGAGAAGCATTTTGAGCAGTTTCGAATTTTGGGAACTTGTGCAAGTTGATAGGGCAGAGAATTCGAAGGCTGATGCGTTGAGTAGGTCGGCGGGAAGCGAAGAAAACCAAGCTGCTGAGGAGCCCCTGGTGGAGTATGTGGATATGCCGGCAATTGATAGGTCCATGGTCATGGAGATAGGGGGGACAGAAACAAGTTGGGTTACTGACATGAAAGATTTTTTAGAGAAGGGTGAATTGCCGCTTGATGAAGAAAGGGCTAAGCTAGTGAAGGTGACTTCTCCACGATTTACTGTGCAGGATGGGATTCTGTATAGAAGATCTTTTTCAAAGCCATTGATGAGATGCATAGAGCCAGGGATGGTGGCTAAGGTTTTGTTTGAAATCCATGAAGGTGTTTGTGGTGGTCATCCAGGGGCGAGATCCCTGGCGGAGAAGGTGTTATTCCATGGCTATTATTGGCCAAGTTTGAGGAAGGTTGCTGAAGAATATGTGCGTAAATGTGAGAAATGCTAAAGGTTTGGGAATATACCGCGGCAACCCGCCACTGAGCAAACGCCTATTGTCGCAACGTGGCCTTTTGATATGTGGGGCATAGATTTGATTGGGCCATTCCCAAAGGCCAAGGGAGGATGCCAGCATGTGGTAGTTGCCATTGATTATTTTACTAAATGGACGAAAGCGAAGGCTCTGGCGACAATAAGCGAAGACAATGTGATCAAGTTCGTTCAAGAAAACATTTGGTGCAGATATGGGTTACCCAGGGCCATTGTCTCTGATCATGGAACACAATTTGGGAAGAAATTTGCAGCGGAGTGCCAGAGGATGAATGTGAAACATTGGATGTCGGCGGTGTACAGGCCGCAGTGCAATGGTCAAGCGGAGGCGGCAAACAAGCAAATTATTGCCGCCCTGCGTAAGAATTTGGAAGGAAGAGGCGGCGTGTGGTTAGAAGAATTGCCAACCGCATTATGGTATGTAAGGACCACGATAAAGGGCTCAACTGGTGAAACAGCGTTTGCTCTGACTTATGGATCTGAAGCCATGGCACCAGCCGAGATGGCCCTACCGACATACCGAGTGACTTACTATGACGAGGCGAGAAATGGTCAATGGCGATGTAACGACCTTGATTTGGTTGATGAGAGGAGGCTGCAAGCTAGAATGAGGATGGTGAATTACAAGCAGAGAATGAAGGCCCAACATGATAAGCGGGTTAGCAAGAGATCTTTTAATGTGGGTGATTGGGTGCTGAGAAGCGCGGAGGCCACGGGACCCAAGCCAGGCTTCACCAATTTAAATGAAAAGTGGGAAGGGCTATTTCAGGTGTCCCAGGTTGTTCGAGAAGGGACTTATCGACTGAGGAAGCAGGATGGTGAAGAATTGAAGAATGCTTGGAATGTTGATCATCTAAAGCGTTTTTATCAATGAAGTGGTCGCCAATATTTTGTAGTTATATCTTTTGATTTTTGCTCTAGATAACAAAAGTTATGTAACTTTTCTTTTGAGGTCGTGTGTTTTGCCTATTTCACATTGACGGGAAAGTTACGTAGAATTTGTCATTCTAGAAGGATGTAATTCATGAATATAATGGAAGAAGTAGGTGGGGATGATTCAGCGACATATCTGGGTGTGCTTGTCATTTTTGTAAATCTGACAAGTTTTCTGTTTTATGAAACAGTTATTGGAATAGCGAGATACAAGCAAGATAAGTTGATCGGGAAAATGGACATTGGAGTTCATAGAGACAGTAGACAAAGGGAGAGGCCGTAAAGACATGATGATGAAGTCAAGAAGCAGTTGTCGCCCATACTTGGAGAAATTGATGCGGTGTCTTGGTTAGAGACCAAGGCACCAAACGGATGTGGCGTTTTGGTTAGAGACCAAGGCACCAAATTAAGGCGGTGTCTTGGTTAGAGACCAAGGCACCAAATTAAGGCGGCGTCTTGGTTAGAGACCAAGCCGCCCAAATTGATGCGGTGTCTTGGTTAGAGACCAAGGCACCAAATTAAGGCGGCGTCTTGGTTAGAGACCAAGCCGCCCAAATTAAGGCGGTGTCTTGGTTAGAGACCAAGGCACCAAATTAAGGTGGCGTCTTGGTTAGAGACCAAGCCGCCCAAATTGATGCGGTGTCTTGGTTAGAGACCAAGGCACCAAACGGATGCGGCGTCTTGGTTAGAGACCAAGCCGCCCAAATTAAGGCGGTGTCTTGGTTAGAGACCAAGGCACCAAATTAAGGTGGCGTCTTGGTTAGAGACCAAGACGCCCAAATTGATGCGGTGTCTTGGTTAGAGAGCAAGGCACCAAACGGATGCGGCGTCTTGGTTAGAGACCAAGCCGCCCAAAATGAGGCGGTGTCTTGGTTAGAGACCAAGGCACCAAACGGATGCGGCGTCTTGGTTAGAGACCAAGCCGCCCAAATTGATGCGGTGTCTTGGTTAGAGACCAAGGCACCAAATTAAGGCGGCGTCTTGGTTAGAGACCAAGCCGCCCAAATTGATGCGGTGTCTTGGTTAGAGACCAAGGCACCAAATTGATGCGGTGTCTTGGTTAGAGACCAAGGCACCAAACGGATGCGGCGTCTTGGTTAGAGACCAAGCCGCCCAAATTAAGGCGGTGTCTTGGTTAGAGACCAAGGCACCAAATTGATGCGGTGTCTTGGTTAGAGACCAAGGCACCAAATTGATGCGGTGTCTTGGTTAGAGACCAAGGCACCAAACGGATGCGGCGTCTTGGTTAGAGACCAAGCCGCCCAAATTAAGGCGGTGTCTTGATTAGAGACCAAGGCATCAAATTAAGGTGGCGTCTTGGTTAGAGACCAAGCCGCCCAAATTGATGCGGTGTCTTGGTTAGAGTCCAAGGCACCAAACGGATGCGGCGTCTTGGTTAGAGACCAAGCTGCCCAAATTAAAGCGGTGTCTTGGTTAGAGACCAAGGCACCAAATTAAGGTGGCGTTTTGGTTAGAGACCAAGCCGCCCAAATTGATGCGGTGTCTTGGTTAGAGACCAAGGCACCAAACGTATGCGGCGTCTTGGTTAGAGACCAAGCCGCCCAAATTAAGGCGGTGTCTTGGTTAGAGACCAAGGCACCAAATTTAGGTGGCGTCTTGGTTAGAGACCAAGCTGCCCAAATTGATGCGGGGTCTTGGTTAGAGACCAAGGCACCAAACGGATGCGGCGTCTTGGTTAGTGACCAAGCCGCCCAAATTAAGGCGGTGTCTTGGTTAGAGACCAAGGCACCAAATTAAGGTGGCGTCTTGGTTAGAGACCAAGTCGCCCAAATTGATGCGGTGTCTTGGTTAGAGACCAAGGCACCAAACGGATGCGGCGTCTTGGTTAGAGACCAAGCCGCCCAAATTAAGGCTGTGTCTTGGTTAGAGACCAAGGCACCAAATTAAGGTGGCGTCTTGGTTAGAGACCAAGCTGCCCAAATTGATGCGGTGTCTTGGTTAGAGACCAAGGCACCAAACTGATGCGGCATCTTGGTTAGAGACCAAGCTGCCCAAATTAAGGCGGTGTCTTGGTTAGAGACCAAGGCACCAAATTAAGGCGGCGTCTTGGTTAGAGACCAAGCAGCCCAAATTGATGTGGTGTCTTGGTTAGAGACCAAGGCACCAAACGGATGTGGCATCTTGGTTAGAGACCAAGCCGCCCAAATTGAGGCGGTGTCTTGGTTAGAGACCAAGCCGCCCAAATTAAGGCGGTGTCTTGGTTAGAGACCAAGGCACCAAATTAAGGCGGCGTCTTGGTTAGAGACCAAGCCGTCCAAATTAAGGCGGTGTCTTGGTTAGAGACCAAGGCACCAAATTAAGGCGGTGTCTTGGCTAGAGACCAAGTCGCCCAAATTGATGCGGTATTTTGGTTAGAAACCAAGGCACCAATTAGGTGCGGCATCTTGGTTAAAGACCAAGGCACCAAGTGGATACGCTGAGAGCTGTCACGTCAAATGGTTGGCGAGAATTCACACTTGGGAGTGAGGCTGCCTAAAGACAAGCCTCACTTTTTTGAAGGGAGTAGCATGTATGTAGAGATAAGATGGAGGGTGCAATCTTCGATGAACTATCGAAGCAAAACCCTTACGTATCAAAAAGACACGCGACATGAAAATGTTAATGATGAATAAGTAAAGATTGGAGACAAGTCATAAGAAACAAGGCACTAGTCAAAAGATCGTAAAGGAGCAGCGACAAAATAATTACAAATTAATGGGGCACAAAGACCCACCATTGGAATTAAGGTAAAAATTGTTTGCGACAAAATGAGGTGGCGAGAAATAAAAGACTAAATTAAAATGCAGAAAATAAATATTGTTTGTTACAAACCAAGGATAAGTTGAAGTTAATAGCAATCACAAAATAAAAAGACGAGTTCACTGGCCGTTGTAGGCAGCGTTAAGAGCATCTTTGTTCTTTTGTTGAAGGTCAAAAAGGGCGGGAATGATGTTGTCGCTGTGAGTTTCAGGAACTGGCCAAGCCGCCTTACCGAGAATGGCATCTTCCGCCACCAGTTGGACTAGTTCTTCTTCACTGAAGGGCACCAAGGGATGTCCTTTGCGACTTTTCTCGCTAAAGATCGTTTCAGACCCCCACCTTGCCAACATGTCGGGAGTGATGGCGGGATTGGCTTCAGCGGCAATTGTTCTGAGCGTATGAAGGATAGCATTATCAAATGCATCCATTTAGGCAGTCTCAGCTTTGGACTTAGCCAATTCTAGATCCTCTCTGAGTTTGGTAACTTGATTGGCCTTGACAAAAGTTTCGTCTCTGAGACGCTTATTCTCGGCATCAAGCTCAGCAAGTTTGGCCGCATCACCTTTATTTTTCTCATTCTCTGTGACAAGTTTGGCCAGCTTCTCTTCTGCATCCTTATTCTTTTTCTCCAGCTCTTCCAAGCATGTTTTTTCCGCCGCGAGATCGGCATCTGCTTTGGCATTGAGATCCTTGAGTTCCTGGATAGAAGTATCCCGCCTAGATACCTTCCGTTTGTATACATTTTGCTCGCGCTCAGCCGTGGTAAGATCTCCTTCAAGCTTGAGGCATTTGTTGCTCAAACCCAAGAGAGTGCTGCTAGCCTGCGAAAAGTAATGCGACAATAAAATGTTAGGATGGAAAATGTAAAACGAAAAATTTGAATAAGTAAAAAGGAAGTAAGAGCGACTTACCAAGGAAAGCTGAATTCCCGCGTGATAAGCGGAGTGGGCATGATTCTCCCCCTCAACGTAGGCAACTTGTTCAGCGTCGCTTGATCGCTTGAGGGCAGTAGAGCCCAACAAGCAAGAAACAGTGTCAAGTCATTCTGTGATCAATCCCTTGAGCTTGGGGATATCGTTAGCTTCTCGGCAGAGAGCTACCATACCCTCTTCATCTGCGGGAATTTGGAATCCCTCTTCTAGCCAGCTAGGGCGTCGGCGAGAAGTTGGACGAGAAGTCGAGGGTGGGACTGGTGAGGCAGTCGGACATGACTGATTAGCTTGAGAAGCAGAGGGCGGGATGTCGGTGCCCGCGGGATCATCCTCCTGAACTTCATGTTCAGTATTTGGATCCTCTAGTGGAGCATCATCCTCAGCCTCATTGTGGGGCTCATTTTCTTCTTCTTCTTCTTCTTTTTCTTCCTCTTATTCTTCTTCTTCCTCATCAATTAAGTTGAAATCCTCAGTTTAGCCTTCTGGAGCAGGAACAGAGGCGGCTTTGCGTTGTCGTTTTTGGGGGCGGGAAGTGGTTGCAGGAGCCCTCTTGCGGGATGTCTCACTGGCAATCCTTTCGTCTTCACCTGTTGTCGCTATAGGGACAACAAGATCAACAGCTTGGGCCTTCAAGCTTGCATTGCGGGCCAAAGCCAGGCGCTTGGCTTGCTGCTCTGATATTCCTTGGGCAAGTCTTTTCTGGTTCATGTCCATTGTCCTGTGCACTGCGAGAAGCAAATAAAGTATAAGCGATAGTAAAAAGTTGTAATCAATAAAGAAATAAAAGACAATGGAAATCATACGTTGCACTTCTCGCATTGCGGGACACATGTTTTGGCCGTTCCCGCAAATGGTGCAATCTGTGCCAAATTTGTCGCCTGAGTGACGTTCCCAGCCAGGCCAAGATGCTGTAAAGACGATGGCCACTCGCGGGGGAACTGGCGGGAAATCAAAAGAGAGTCCCACTTGGCTGAGGAGAGAATGATCAGCGAGAATTTGTTGAATTGAGAATAGGGCTGGGGAAGGATTGGTGGCACTAGCTTTGGGGAGAAGACGGACCATAGCGGCTTTCAAGCGTTTTTCATCCTCATCTAGGGACCATTTCTTGTCAATTTTGGGGTGGATCCCCTTCAACTCGGTAGGGAGAGCCCACCCAATGCGGGAAATGATGAAGAGTGGGCCATTCTGCCAGTTATGAACTTTGGAGGGAAGGGGAGTGAGGATCTTTGGTTTTTTGTATTTGAGAGACATTCGAAGCTCTTGAGTTTGTTTGTCCTTTTGTTGGTACCCCGTGAACATGTCCATCAGGAGGTGAGTAGTGGGTTCCCGCCGAAGAGCGCGGCAAATAGTTATGAAGCAGGTTAGCACTCGAATAGCATTTGGGTGGAGCTCAGCTATTGCCGCTTGAGCTTTATAGAGAACAAGGGAAATGAAGGGATCTACGGGAATCCTAAGGCCGGCATCCAGTTGGGACGGGAAAACCACGACGCCATCTTGTCTATGCCTAATAACAGAAAGGGCTATCTCGCCATCATAGGCGGCAATGTGATAGTCTAGGTGATTGATATTGTACTTGGTGTGATAGGGAGTTATGTGGGGATCTTGAGAAGTGTCAGATCTCGCTCCGGCTGAAGTGGAAGGGTTATTCCCTCTGGTTGAAGTAGAGGCACCGGGGGCTCCCAAGTTCGACATCTCGCCTGAATCAGAAGAAGAAACAATTTGTTTATAACGAGACCTATTAACTAAAGATCTCGCAGCGAGAAAGTCAGTGTCAGAGCTATCAGAATATGTGGGAGGGCCATAGAAGCGACAAAGGTGTTCACAAAGTTCGCGGGGAGTGAAAAAGGTTTTGGACATGGGGACTGAGAAGTGAAGAAAGCATTTGCCCCTAATCTCTACGGCATCAATAATGGCGGGATCTACCTTGTTAATCCTAAGACAATTCACTAAATCATCTCGCGGGATTCTAGCCCAGATACCCCTAGTTAAGTAGTAAATACCCCCAGTCCTCCGACATTGGCCATACCTAATTTGTCTAAGGCAATTCTTAAATCTAGCCATGACGAGAAACAAAAACGTGAAAAAAGCAAAGAATATTAAAAATCAAAGGATTTACCTGGAAAATATGAAGGGTCGTTGAAGAAATCGAAGATGGATTGAAGATTCGCCGGAATGTTCACACCACTACCAAAAGGCGTATTTTCCAGGATGATTTAAGGGGGGTAACCGAACTAGTAGCAGGTGTTTATGAAGGGATTTTAAAGGAGGAAACAAAGAATGAGTCACTAGAACGAGAGTTATGGAAGGGAGCGATCTTTTTAGGGTTGCCAGAGAAGGTTGAGCGGTGGCCGGAAATCTCTAGGAAGGTCGTGAGTAGGGAGGACGAAAAAAGGTAAAATGAGGAGGGGGAGGTTATTTATATGAAGGGGAATACGAAGGGATTTTTGAGGGAACAGTTAAATTTAATTGGCCCCCAAACTTTTAAAATTCCCCCCTATTAAATGATTTCAAAATTCAAAAAGTCTTTTCAAGGGTCACGTCATAGCTGTCTGTCAGTGGGGTAAACCAGGAGATGACACGTGGTGCATAGGTGTCAGTCTCTAGGGGTATCTCGCGAGTAGGGTAATGTTTGTGCGGGAAGTAGCGAAAAACCTAAATTTCTCGCCTGGAACATGAATGATTCAGGTCTCGAAATTGGGGGCTACTGAAGTGGTTATCATAAATGGATTGGGCCTGGACAGTTTAGAGGGTTCATTGGGCTTGGTGGGCCAAGTAACTCGGAATGGGCCATAAATATCAAGGTAGATAAATAATGATTGAGTAAATGATAAGTAATATTCTGTTTTAAAATGGCGAGATAACAAAGTATGTACCATAATGCGACATAGAGTGGAAATAGAATGTAGGCGAGAAGATGGGGTGGCGAGAAGACAACCTAGCCCCCCCTGATTTTGGGTAATAAGGGCGTAATTTAAGATAAGTTACCAAGTATGCTTTGTCGCTTTAGATGGTTTGTCGCCAAGCGACATACGTGACGGATAGGTACCAATTGATGGGGATATTGCCACGTGCCCCCCCCCCCTAACGTACAACAGTGTAACATGATGTGATGGGTAGTACTTTCATACCAACTTTGTGGGTAGTTGACCCAAAGAGTGTGGATGACTGACACGTGTCTTCTAGAGGTATGGCCTATGATTGGACACCAGTATAAAAACGTGGAATGCACCATAATTATGTAAGTTCTATTCTCTCTCTAAACTCTCTCTTTCCCATTATTCTCTCCATGATATTTTCTTGATCTGGATGTAGTTACTGATTCTCACGCCGGAGGGGTTTCACCGGAGTCACCCCCGGTTTAGTTCACCGTTGCTTGTGTGTGTGTAGGACCCAGGGTGATCTACCCCAAGAAGACCAGCCGGAGTATCCCTCGGAGCAGCTGTGATTCAACTCCTGTACAACACCATTTTCCATGGTAGCATCAGTGTGGTAGAAAAGTGGTATACTCACACAATCTCATTTTAAACTTAAAAAAAATTGGTCTCAAATATTAACGAAAGTGATATTTTAATTATAAAATATAGAAAATGGGTAGGGTGTTGTCGTATAAAAAGTGAGTATAAGAGGAAGAGTGGGGTAGGAAATAATTGTTGGATGGTTGTTGTATATTACATGTTGATCCCATTTATAAAGAAGCGTTATAAACTTTTCTTTTTTGGGTTTTAAAGTTTAAAATGGGTACCCTTTTGAAAAAACTCTAAAAGTGTGAAATTGGACCGAGGGAGTATCGAGATAAACTATTTTAAAATAATTTATCTTCGTGAAAGCCAATTTTATAGATTTGGGGTCTGTGTAATTGGAGCACACAAGTATTGCAGGGTCGTTTCGAGTGTTATCGGGATTCCGTAAAAAGGTTGATCCAAAGGTCGTAGAAGAAGCATATTTAACTCCAATGGCTGGTATTGTCAACAACGGTAATGGCAGTGGTAATGACACCCAACAAACGAAGAAATGTTCAATATGATGAAATCAATGAAA
Source organism: Adenophora triphylla var. japonica (assembly GCA_022495995.1). NCBI lineage: Eukaryota > Viridiplantae > Streptophyta > Magnoliopsida > Asterales > Campanulaceae > Adenophora > Adenophora triphylla. Next base: position 49,588 of record JAFEMH010001460.1, on the reverse strand, counting down.
GAGAAAATTGATTCCCTCACCAAGGATGCCCACAACAAAGATGATTTCTGGCAAACACATCTAGATCATGAGAATGTCGCCCATGAAGAGGAAACCAATAATATTAAGGCCCAATTTGAAGAACTTGCTAAGGGGAAGGGGAAAAATGATGAAGAGCATCTGAGTGGATCAAAGGATTATTTTCCTCGCCCTATGTTATCACCCGTAAGAAGAAGGAAGAGAGGAAAGAAAGTACTGATATGAGAATTGTCAACATCCTAATGGATTGCACTGACCAATGCTTCAACGGACTCAATTTGAACAAAAGTGTGGATTTCGGCCTTCATCAATCCACCTCGCTAATGAACACTATGGTATGGCCGCTTTTCCCGAGAAATTTAAGATGCTTGACATTGGAAAGTTCAAAGGAAACTCTTGCCTAATGGTCATGTTGACTCTTACATTTGGGCAATGATTCCCAAGAAGGTGCCGCCCCAAATTATGGCTTAATGTTTTCCATTAACTCCCGATAAGCTTGTCGAGATTGTTGATAGGCTACTAGTGAAAGAACAAGCTGATATCTTTTTTAAGGGTTAATGACAATTTAGGACCTGAAGTATACGAACGATATCACATTGGGGTTTGAAGTCTTAAAACTATCAATTTAGGGCCCAAACTTACAATTTTGATCAATTTAGGGCTTTTTGACGTTTTCCGTCAAAAAAATCCGTTAAGTGATCATGTGCGAGTCACGTGACATTCAGCGAGGGCATTTTGGTCATTTCGCATTTCCCTAAAACTATTACATACTCAAAAAATCAAAACCAGAAGAGGAAGAGGGAGAAACGGAGGAGGAGAGAAATCCACCCCAACCCACAGCTACCTCACCCACCACCGCCAAATCCACCACATCCTCCCCGTTATTCGTATTCTCTCTCTCCCAATTGTCTCCTTCTTTCTCCACCTCTCTAATGCCTTCATCTTTTCTGGTCATCTCCTTCGAAATCCGGTCGCCTGCCACACCCATTTCCGGCGTCTTCTCTCCTCCTCCGTTTCTCCCTCTTCCTCTCTCTCCTATTTAGATCTAGATCTTGATATATATCTGAATATAGAACTTGATCTGAATTTGTGTGTTTGAATTTTGTATGCATTGCTGTGTATGCGCTTGTGTTGCATTTCTATGTGTTTGAGATTCTAGAGGGTTGGAGAAGAAGAAGAAGACTGTGAATATAGAGGCAATGAGAAAATTGAACAGTTTAATGGTATTTTGTTGATTTCATGCCTTTTTATCTTTAATTTTGTTTTTAATGTACAAAGGGTATAAGGCAATGAGAAGATTGAGCATAAATTTTGTGGCGGTGGTGGTGGTGGTGGTCAGAGTAGTGGTGGGACCAAAAATTAAAGGGCAAATGACTAGTAATTTTTTTGTAAATTTTAATTTTATTTAATCTTTTTTTTATTATTTGTGTATTTATGAAATTAAACTTACTACATTATTCCATCTTTAAATCTATTATTAGTAATTTTATTGTAAATATTTATTTTATTTAATCTATTTTTATTTATATATTTTATAAATTATCCAATCTAAAATAATTAATAATTTTTTTGAAGCAAAATAATTTGTAATTTAAATTATTAGAAAAAAGGATAATAGTTAATATCTTATATTATTTTAAATCATATTAACTATTATCTTTATTTTTTTCAATATTTTAAATTTACTAATTATTTTTTGTAAAAAAATTAATTAAATGTTTTTATTTATTATTTTATTGGAAAAATGACAATTTATGGCCTGAAGTCTATGAAATGACCAAAATGTCATCACTGAATGTCACGTGACTCGCACATGGTCACTTAACGGGTTTTCTTGACGGAAAACGTCAAAAAGCCCCAAATTGATCAAAATTGTAAGTTTGGGCCCTAAATTGATAGTTTTAAGACTTCAGGCCCCAATGTGGTATCGCCCGTATACTTCAGGCCCTAACTTGTCATTAACCCCCTTTTTAAATGCTTGAATATTGATTACATGTCGTTTGTTAAAACTCATATGTACGATGTAGGCATCCGAGTTGACGAATTGCTCCATGAGATTAAGAAGACAAATCTTAGTTTCGTTATAAGGCCACTACTACCACTCCCGCAAAAGAAGCTTATGTTAATGTCGACATGACCGGAAAAGGTCCTATTCAAGTGTCCCTCCTCCCCATACTAACCGCAAGTTCAACAATGACCAAGACTGTATTCAACTTCAAGGAATGACACAAACCGAGGTATTCGAAGTATTGGTGGCCAAAGGGAAAATCAAACCCTTGGAAGGGTATAAAGTGACGGAAATCCGCGACAACCATGCTCATGGCCAATGTGACTACCACAAGCATAATGGTCATACTACAAAAAGATGATTTAGCCTCAAAGATGTCATATAAGATATCAATGACAAACGTGATTTCATCATCCCCAACATTGGCAACGACCCCCTCCCTAACAATGGTGTGAATGTAATAGAGTTATAGAATGAATTTGAAGGTGTTACTCATTTGTTCTGGACGAGTCATCCCAAATAACACTCCGACTCAAGTTACTTTGCCTCAAGCAAATGAGTCAGACAATCCTTTGCTCATACAACTCAAGAACACACATGCCAACATATCCAAATGGGAATTAATAGCCTCTTCAAAGAAACACACACACAAGATCATCAAGAACTTAGCAGCAACGTCGGTAATACCCAACACAAGTCCCAAAGATTTAGTATCAATGATTAGAATCATCCACTTCGGGAATGTCATCACTTTTATCGACCTTTACTTACCTCCATTTGGAAGTGATCATAATGAGGCTCTTCATCTCAAAATAAAGGTGGAAGGGAGACCATTGTGGTTAATGGGGGGGTCCACTTTGAACATAATGCCATTGAAGATAATGGGAGTCTTAGGATTTAGTCCATTTGACTTGAGACCCACATAGTAGACAATAAGGGCTTATAATTGCACTAGCCGAAAGATTTTGGGAATAGTTCGAGTGAGTGTTGAATTTGGGAATTCCAACATGCCTATAGAATTTCAAGTGATTGACTCTCCGTCTTCTTTCAACCTGCTTTTAGGTCGGCCATGGTTACACAGTACCGGTGGGGTTGCATCTACACTACATCAATGAAACTCAGGAATGGAGTTGAAATATTAACAATCACGGGGGAATAGTCACCATTAATGGAAGAGCGGACAATCCTATCCTTCAGATTCAACATGAAGACAGAAATGACACTGATAGGTTTCCATATGGACCCGTCCTCCTCTTTTTGGTAAATGCAATCGAGACCCGAGGAAAGGCATACCTTGAAAAAGGTACATTAGAAGAGATCAAGCTATGTTCTGAGCCTCTCAAGAATTGGTACTCAACTAGAGGACCGTTAGCAACGAGAAACTCATGATTGAGAAGATGGGGTATACTCCCCGCATCCCCAAACAACCTGAACTGTTGTCTTTTACTTTTGAATCTTGTTGTGCCTCCAATGACCTCACTCTTGAGGACATTGAGGCAACTTCTGAACGTGTATTCTACTTCTTTGCTAATGATAAATTTGATATTTCCGAGTACCCCGAGATTGAAAACAACATAATTGATGAATTAACTGATAATAATGAAGATAATGAACTAGTCAATAACGATTCATATAATGAAACAAACCATGAAAATAATGATCTCTTAAAATAATTAGCTCAAGAAATACGTGGATGTGTTTGCTCAAGCTAGAATGGTCGCTACAAGTCAAGGAAGAGGTCATAAAACTGCTCAGCGTGGGCTTTATCAAGGTGATTGAGTATCCGATATGGTTAACCAATTTTGTGATGGTTTGGAAGTCTAATGGCAAGGTCCAAGTCTGTGTAGATTTCAGAGATTTGAACAAAGTATCACCAAAGGATAATTTTCTGCTCCCAAATATAGACATGTTAGTGGATACTAGGACTGCTTATGATGTGCGGTCATTTGCATGGGTTCCCTGGGTATAATCAGATTTTGATGGCTGAAGAGTATCAGCACAAAACGACATTTATCACCCCGTGGGGGACATTTTGCTACATTGTCATGCCATTTGAGTTGAAGAATGTAGGGGCTACATATCAAAGGGGCGTAACAGCACTATTCCATTACATGATTCACAAAGAGATCGAGGTGTGCGTGGATGACATGATCATTCACTCAAAGGCCACAGACGGCTATCATTGACTTGAGAAAAATCTTCGAGAAGGTGGAGAAAGCACAAGACTAAACCTATAGAAATTCACCTTCGGAGTAATAAGAGGGAAGGTCTTGAGCTATATGGTCACCAAAAGGGAATCAAAGCGGATCCCTTAAAAATCAAAGCCATCATCGACATGCCGCTGCCCAGAACGCAGAAAGAAATCAAGGGTTTCATGGGCCATTTGCAGTATATCAGTCGATTTGTTCATCAACTAACAAAAATGTGTGAGCCCATTTTCAAGTTGCTGAAGAAAAATGCTTCAATGGAATGGACGAAGGAGTGCCAAAGAGCGTCCGAGGAAGTAAAACAATACATGACATGTCCACCTCTTCTAGTTCCATCACACAAAGACAAACCTCTATTGCTTTACTTAAGAGTGAATGATGATGCCCTAGGGGCTATGCTTGCTCAGGAACAGAAGGACTTCACTAAAGAGAATGCCATTTACTTTTTCGATCGAAGATTTCAAGGAAGTGAATGAAAATACTCAGCCCTAGAAAAATCATGTGACACTCTAGTTTGGGTGACCAACATGTTGAAACATTACATGGAGTTTTTTCTAATCAAGATAGTAGCAAGGGTTGACCCAGGCAAAGTGGTACTTCATGCTTGAAAAGTATGATATCACTTACGTCAAACTAAAATCCATCTGGAGGAAAGTGTTAAGTGATCAACTTGCTGAATTTTTGTGTGACGAAGTGAAGGGGGATACATGCAATTTCCTAACGAGGATATCATGTGCACTACCACTGAAAAATAAGTGACAACTTTGTTTCGATAAAGCGGCCAATAAGAGGGGCTATGGGATAGGAATGCTACTTGTTGATCATGAGGATGGAAATTTATTTTAATTTACCGGGAATTTATTTTTTTAAAATTTCGTTTTGTCCGTCGGTAATTGATTAAATTCCGTCGGTATTTCCGTCGGTAATACCGGCGGACATAGTCCGTCGGTATTACCGTCGGACTCCGTCCGTCGGTAACAAATCCATATATATATACGCGTATCTTCCCCATTTTTAATTACGTTTCATTTTTATTACGACTCCTTCGTTCCTTCCTCATTCGTTCGCGAACCCTAACGCTAACGCCAAGCCGTCGCCGCCGAGCCTCGCCGTCGCCGGTAAGTCTTCTTTCTCTCTCTCAATCGCTTTCTCTCTCTCACTTGATTTCTCTCTCTCACTTTCTCTCTCTGTCTCTCTCTCTCTCTCTCAGTAATTCGCCAAGAACACGCCGTCGCCGCCGTCTCTTTCCATCGCCGTTTGCCGTCGCCGGTCGCCGGTACGTTCTCTCTCTCTCTCGCTTTCTCTCTCTCAATCGTTCTCTCTCTCACTCGATTTCTCTCTCTCTCTCATCGGACGGTGTTAAATTGCGTTTTTGCTTTTTTATTTGTGCTATTTATTTTAAAAGTCCAATTTTTATTCTGGGACTTGTTTGCAATTTTGGTTGAATTATTTGTAAAGCTTGGCTCTTTTGTTATGACATTTTTTCAAATTTGAAAGAGGGTCTTTTTATTTTGGACTTACTTGTATGTCCTGATTTATGAAGCTAACTGGAGTTATGAAGCTCGGTTTGGGGAATGTATTGGGTTTTTTTAACACACTTTGTTTATTAATTAAATGCCTTAAGCTATTACAAGATTGACAATTGAAGTGTCTTTGGTGATCTTGCCTAGTAGAAACAAACTAGGGATACAACTTACCCTTAGAATTGTACATTTTTCTCTCTCAGACACTACGGCATGTCTTAATTTCGTATGTGGGGGGGGGGCAGTAAGGGTGATCATGGTCGATTTTATAATGTAACCAAAGCTAAGGTGATTAAAACAATGCATAATTACTCTGTGTCTTTGAGTAGAGGTGCTCGATCTCACAACGTCAATTTTCTTTGGTTAAGGTGCTTGAGCTTCCTTCAAGGGTAGAACCACGAGTAATCTCATTCTATAGTAGGTTTCTGAGGTATCAAGCATAATATACTTGAAATGCACGATTTATTCATGAAGTGTCTAAGAAAAGTGAGCGAAGACACTTGAGGATGCACATAAGTCTAATTCCCTTGGAATGCCTTCTCTTTTTATGTTTCTTTTGGGAATCTATTTCAAGCCTCAAAGTAGATGTGTAAGTCTTTTAGGTGAAATAAAACTGACCATTAATCATTAATGTCTAAAGTGAAAATATAAATAAGATGGGAGCCTTTTTCACCCACAGCTATCAAAATTCGTCTTCTTTGATCAAGAAAGACAGAGCAAACAAGTTCATTGCCGTTTGAGCAAAGGATTTTACGTTTAATAAGAGTTTTACGGTTTCTTTGTCCTCTTTCTCTCTAAGGATCTCAAACATAACTTGAGATCCTTAGAGAGGAGGACGATGCGAAAAAATTCTTATTAAACAGAAAATCACTCAAACGGCAATGAACTTGTTTGCTCTGTCTTTCTTGGTCTAAGATGAGATTGGGTTTTGATAGTTGTGGATGAGAACGACTCTTATCTTGTTTATAAATGTTAATTTAATTCATCATTGTAAAATTTCAAATTTTACAATAAAGAATTAATATTTCAAATTATTCACAATATTAATAATTAAAAAAATATGATAGATGTGTGTGTTAATTCATTATTGTAAGATTATGCATTTTACGGTAATGAATAAAAATTAATGTTACGACGTGACGTTGTGACTTCCGTTTGAAACACAAAAGCTTAGAAACCCGTTTAAGAATCTTTAACTTATCATGTTGAGGTCAACATGTAGTCATCGATTCTTAAATTGTCCGTGTGGACGATCTTGAAATGCACGATTATATGTTTTGTAAATATCATCATTGTCTATTAAAATTGCTTGAATAGTCGATAGTTGAGATATTTCGGTTGCATTAATCCTATTGTTCTCACGAGTGTATACTAGACATATATGGTTGATTACACCTTTGTCGATTCTAATCGATAGTGTTTGATTGACCTAGTCTACGTCGTGCACTTGGAGACCATGGGGTTATGCTGCCGAAATTTCTTGATTTTCGATTATAAAGCAAGTAGACAAGGTGATATTTGCAATTCATACGTGTATTTCGGGATGGGATAGAAGCCAACCCAATTCTAAACCTAATGGACATGAATTGTCCTTTCATCATAGGGAATGATATACTTTACAACAAAGAATTAAATATTAATATTCAAAATATTAATAATTAAAAAAATGTGATAGATGTGTGCGATAGAAGCCAACCCCAATTCTAAACCTAAAGAAACATGTCTTGTTGCTTTTAAGTTTGTAATCCAAATTTAGGGAATTGTAATGCGTTAATTACATCTAAGCTGTTAATACATTATGAAATGCGGGGAGTTAATTATGTCGGAGAAGATCGTAGTTGGATGGATAATCGTAGTAATCCCGATAGAAGGGGTGTCAGACCTCAATTCTTAGAAGGTTTAGAACATTTCGTGGAGTTTGCTAGAGCGCATCCCCAGTGCATGCGTGGTGATAAGATTAGATGTCCTTGTAAAAAGTGTAAGAATAGAAAATATCTGAGTGTTGGATGGGTAAAGAAACATGTTTTAGAGGCAGGGTTTGTTTATGGTTACAAGGTATGGGTAGCGCACGGGGAGCGTTATGTGGCTGAAACAAGTGTTCGCAATCATCCTACTGTATCAAGTGGTCCGCCAAGGGAACCTGAACATTTGATTGATGAAGAGGAGCCGTCTGTCGGTTTGGATGATATGGTTCGAAATGCGGGCGACGAGTTTGATTGGAAACCTAATCCAACAGAGGCACCAAATCCCATTGCAAAGAAGTTTATGGATTTAATGGACTCTGCAAATGAGAAAATTCATCCTGGTGCAAAGGCTACAGTGTTAGAGCAAGTGACTAAGCTTCTAACTATCAAGGCTGATACAAATATGAGCCAGCATACTTACGATCGTATAATGTCATGGGGACAACGGATGCTACCCGAAGAAAATAATATGGTTCACAATTTTTATGAGACGAAAAAGTTGGTGGGGCAGATCGGTCTTGGGTACGTTAAAATTGATGCTTGCAAGAATCAGTGCATGCTTTTTTATAAAGAAAATGAGGGCCTCGATACATGTTTAATATGTGGACTTAGTAGGTATAAGCCACAACGCCGTGGTAGTGCCAAGCACAAGAAAAATGTGCCTCGGGCGCAGTTACGTTATATGCCGCTAATTCCCAGGTTGCAACGAATTTACGCATTGAAAGAAAGCTCAGAAGCCATGCGTTGGCACAAAGAGTGTCCTCGTGAAGAGGGTGTGATGACTCATCCTTTTGACGGTGAAGCATGGAAACATTTTGATGCCACTTACCCTGATTTTGCTTTGCGGATCCTAGAAAGCATAAAGTGGGGATATGTACAGATGGGTTTTCTCCATTTGGACCGGGGGCAAAATCTTATTCATGTTGGCTGTTATAGTCACGAGTGTACAATCTTCCCCCGTGGTTATGTATGACTGATCCTTATATGTATTTGAGTTTGTTCATTCTCGGGCCTTCGAATCCAGGAAAAAACATTGATGTGTATCTTCGACCTACCGATGGATGAACTCAAAGCAGTTTGTGGAATGATGGTGTCCCGGACATGGGATGCTTTCAAGTTGCAAAATTTTAACATGAGGGCTGCGAGTGATGTGGACAATTAATGACTTTCACGCATGGTATGATGTCGGGATGGAGCACACATGGGAGATTGGCATGTCCGTATTATATGGAAAATACGGATGCATTCACACTTGACATTACAAGTAGCGTGTTGGTTTTGATTGCCACGAGATGGTTTCTTCCTAGTGACCATCCATTTCGTAAACAGAGGAATGCTTTCACCAAAAATAGAGTTGAGCATCGGGGCCCCCTCCTCGTGCGAGTGGGGAGGATATTTTTGAGCGGTGTACGAGGTGTACGATGTCGGGTGGGGAAAGATGTTTTCAAAGGATAGACCAGGACGGATTTGGTAAAGACCATAAGCTGGATTAAAACGAGTATATTTTGGGAGTTACCTTATTGGAAGACGAACTTGATAAGACATAAACTTGATGTCATGCATATTGAAAAAATGTGTTTGACAATATTTTCCAATACGGTGATGGGTTTTAAGGCCTCAACGAAGGACACGAGACAAGGGTCGGCTAGACCTTGAAGCGATTTGCAATCGTAAAGATCTCAACATTACTAAAGTTAATGGAAAAGATTTCAAACCCATTTGCTCCCTTTGTTACGTCGGGAGAGGATAAGCAACATGTTACGGTGGTTGAAAGATTTGAAACTTCTGATGGGTATGCATCTAATATTGGCAAGCTTGTGTGAATGTGGAAGAAGGGACGGTATATGGGTTGAATAGTCATGATTGTCACGTATTATTGGATAGGTTGCTACCCATTGCATTTAGAGACATTCTCCCTAATGAAATATGGGTTGCCCCTAACGAGAATTGAGTGAATTCTTGAGCATTGACTTCCGGCACTCTTCGTGTCGAGGATATGAAAAGACTCGAAGAGAGCATTGTGGTGACAATATGCAAGCTTGAAAAGATATTTCCGCCATCTTTCTTTGATTCAATGGAGCATTTACCAATTCACCTAGCTTATGAAGCTAGAGTTGGAGGACCTGTTCGGTATAGATGGATGTATTCATTTGAGCGATTTTGGGGAGTTTGAAAAAGAAAATGAGCAATAGAGCAAAAGTTGAGGCATCTATGTGAATCGGTGATTGTCGACGAAATTGTGTCGTTTGTTTCAACATATTTTCACCCGAGACATTGAGACAAGGTTCAATAAGAGTGGGACGCAATTATGATGGGGGAGTCAACGATCTGATGGAAAAATTTTAGTTTTTCTTCTCTGGTCGATTCCTTGGCAATAGAAAGTGCACGCGCATGCTGCGAGAAAAAGAATTAGAAGCGGCTAAACTCTATATTCTCCTTAGCATGTCTTTGAGGTCGAGGACTACTTGAAGTAAGCATTCTTCATTTGTTATTAAGTAATGTTAATCCTAATAACTTTAATACGAACTAAGCAACTTTATGTTCTCCTTGAATGCGGTATGTTCGAAGAGCAGTTGGAGACATTGCGCTGAATTGATTTCAATAAGGACGGACAACGAATTTCCCTCTGGTTTAATAATTATGTAAATGCCAATTCATTAATTCAATGTTTTTAATAGAATTTGAAGTATGAGTTTTTTACTATCTATGTGTTTTTATTTAGATTTTGAACAACCTTGGAGATGCAAAAAGGCTGCGATTACTGTGCATTAGCACACGGTTCGTCCTTAAGAGTGAATGTATATAAGGGATATTTTGTCAATGGCTACGTATTCCACACCGAAGAATATGGCCAAACGAAATCAACTTGGAATAGCGGGGTCAATCTCAAGGGAAATCTCGATTATTATGGCGTATTGAAAGAAGTTATTGAATTGGAGTACTTGCTTGGAAATTCTGTAGTTCTATTCAATTGGGAGTGGCGGGACGCTGAGCGAGGCATTACAAAACATGGCACTTTTGATCTCGTTGACTTAAAGCATTCTTCTAGGCATAATGGTGATGATGTGTTCATTCTTGCATCTCAAGCACAACGGGTGTATATGACCCCCTACCCCGTCGACGAAGAGAGTCTAGCGGATGGTGGGCCGTATGGAAAACCAAAGCAAGAAGCACTTTTGATATACCATTGCGTGCAAAAACGTCTACTTCAAATATTGATTCATCATTAAATGATTGTTATCAGGAAGAGGAAATGCCTATACCTCCGATTATTTCCTTGAATGATAATATCGAGGATGAAGCATTAATGGCCGAAAACACCCGTCCACTAGGGGAGGAAGTCACTTACAATGAAATCGATGATGACAATGTGGAGGATGAGGAAGGAGAAGGGTATATATCTGGGTCCGATGATGAAGATGGGGAAGAAGACGACGACGAGGAAACTAGTGAAGAAGAAATTGAATTTTGTAGTGATAGTGATCAAGATTGTAGTGAATGAATCAGTTTAGTTTTAATTCAGATAATGTTTTGTATATAATGTTTACATTTTATATCACTTATCACTGTAATATTATATCTATCTCATGATTTTCAATTTTACTTGGTTTCTCTTTATATGCTATGTAATATTACATCTATCTCATGATTTGGATAATAAATGATTCCTACTATTTAAATGCAAACTGCAAACATCTTACTCCATAATTTACTTGGACATGTAGTCATTAATTTGAATGTCATCGTGTGAAAAGGTTGTTGGAAAAAAATAAATAAATAAATAAGTAAATAATAATAATAATAATAATAATAATAATAATAATAATAATAATAATAATAATAATAATAATAATAAATAATAATAATAATAATGGACATAAATATAATAATAATAAATAAAAAATAAAATAAAAATAAAAATAAAAATATACATATATGTATATATATAAATATCATTATTGTCTATTAAAATTGCTTGAATAGTCGATAGTTGAAATATTTCGATTGCATTAATCCTATTGTTCTCTGAGTGTATACTAGACATGGTTGATTACACACTGTCGATTCTAATCGATAGTGTTTGATTGACCTAGTCTACGTCGTGCACTTGGAGACCATGGGGTTATCTTTGTCAAAATTTCTTGATTTTTCGATTATAAAGAAAGTAGACAAAGTGATATTTGCAATTCATACGTGTATTTCGGGATGGGATAGAAGCCAACCCACTACTATCACGTACAACCACTACCATGGGGTTATCTTTGGAGTGGAAAATCTCAAGTTTTTTGCACAAGCATTAGGCCCAAAGATTGAAAATTTGATTAATTATTATAATAGTAAATCTACTTTCAAAGTTTCAATCTTTGGGCCAAATGCTTGTGCAAAAGACTTGATATTTTCCACTCCAGCTCATCATAAATGTAAACCCTCTCTCTCTCTATCCCTCTCTATTTTGTTAATTTTGTGGTGGTGGTGGTAGTGGTGGTATACGTAGTAGTATTAGTAATAGTAGTGGTAGTAGTGGTGGTAGTAGCGGTAGTAGTGGTAATAGTGGTGGTGGTAGTACGTAGTGGTGGTGGTAGTAGTAGTGATGGTGGTAGTGGGACTCTTTTCACATAGTGTATATTGGCTGCAAACATCTTACTCCATAATTTGCTTGGACATGTAGTCATTATTTTGAATGCTTCCTACTATTTAAATTTTGTTCTACTTGATAATATTTTCTGTCTACATATATAATATACTAGTTTAGATATGTCGGGTCGAGGTGGCAATCGTTCAAAGAGAGGGAAGGTTTCGGGTTTTGTCCATCGTCTTGTTTCACCAAGGACGGGAGGGAGGATCTACTTGCAGTTACGGGACGTAGTGAACCATCCGGGCGGGTTAATTTGGACGCAATTATTAATGAGGAAGGAAAAATGGAAATATCTATCTCTCCCAGTGGCCAGTAAGTATTATTTAATTGTAAATGTCATATATATAATGTTTACATTTTATTATTTTCTTTTTATTTGTATATATATTGATATATTGTTTTTTAATTAATATCTTAATAGGTTTATACATGCATGGTGGTGGTAGCGGTAGCGGCAGCGCTCGTGGTTGTTAAACATGATTTTTCATTGACATGTAATTAAACAAACAAACAAACATATGTAGTTTCTCTTTCCCTTTCCCCTTTTCCCTGGCTTTTCCCCGGCCGTTTCCCCTTCCCTTTTCCCCTTTCCCCCTTTCCCCTTTCCCCTTTCCCTTTCCCCCTTTCCCCGGCCGTTTCCCCTTTCCCCTTTCCCCTTTCCCCGGTTGTTTCCCCTTTCCCCTTCCATGTCGCTTGATTTGGACAAACATATGTATTTTATTTGATGTACAAGCGAAACAGGTTGTTTGTGTGTGTTTGTAGTTTGTAATTGTATTTGTTTAAAACAGGTTGTTTGAACAGGTTTCTGACCTTTTACGAGGTGGTTTAATAATAAAACAGAATTTTTTAAAAAAAATCTGGCCAGATTACCGACGGAAATTTCCGTCGGTAAATTAATAAAAAAAATAAATAATACTAATTTCCGGCGGAAATATCCGTCGGAAAATAATAAAAATTAAAAAAATAAAACTCATTACCGACGGACATATCCGTCGGTTTATGGTTTAGATTTCCGACGGACATATCCGACGGTAAATTTTATGGATTCCGACGGTTATAACCGTCGGTAATGGGTTTTATTTATTTTTTTTTTTAATATTTACCGACAGATATTTCCATCGGTAACCTCCGGCGATTGCTCCGGTTAACCGGCCGGCTTAACTCATTTCCGACGGACGTTTTCCGGCGGAATTTTTGATTTTCCGGCGGACAATCCGCCGGAAATACCGGCGGAATTTGTCCGTCGGTATTACCAACCAATTATTTCCGACGGAACCCGACGGACGAATTCCGTCGGTAATATACATTTACCGACGGATATGTGGATTTACCGACGGAAATTTCCGTCGGTAAAAGGCTTGTTTCTAGTAGTGGCCCCAATGTGGTATCGCCCGTATACTTCAGGCCCTAACTTGTCATTAACCCCTTTTTTAAATGCTTGAATATTGATTATATGTCGTTTGTTAAAACTCATATGTACGATGTAGGCATCCGAGTTGACGAATTGCTCCATGAGATCAAGAAGACAAATCTTAGTTTCGTTATAAGGCCACTACTACCACTCCCGCAAAAGAAGCTTATGTTAATGTCGACATGACCGAAAAAGGTCCTATTCAAGTGTCCATCCTCCCCATACTAACCGCAAGTTCAACAATGACCAAGTCTGTACTCCACTTCAAGGAATGACACAAACCGAGGTATTCGAAGTATTGGTGGCCAAAGGGAAAATCAAACCCTTGGAAGGGTATAAAGTGACGGAAATCCGCGACAACCATGCTCATGGCCAATGTGACTACCACAAGCATAATGGTCATACTACAAAAAGATGCTTTAGCCTCAAAGATGTCATATAAGATATCATTGACAAACGTGATTTCATCATCCCCAACATTGGCAACGACCCCCTCCCTAACAATAGTGTGAATGTAATAGAGTTATAGAATGAATTTGAAGGTGTTACTCATTTGTTCTGGACGAGTCATCCCAAATAACACTCCGACTCAAGTTACTTTGCCTCAAGCAAATGAGTCAGACAATCCTTTGCTCATACAACTCAAGAAAACACATGCCAACATATCCAAATGGGAATTAATAGCCTCTTCAAAGAAACACACACACAAGATCATCAAGAACTTGGCAGCAACGTCGGTATCACCCAACACAAGTCCCAAAGATTTAGTATCAATGATTAGAATCATCCACTTCGGGAATGTCATCACTTTTATCGACCTTTACTTACCTCCATTTGGAAGTGGTCATAATGAGGCTCTTCATCTCAAAATAAAGGTGGAAGGGAGACCATTGTGGTTAATGGGGGGGGGTCCACTTTGAACATAATGCCATTGAAGATAATGGGAGTCTTAGGATTTAGTCCATTTGACTTGAGACCCTCATAGTAGACAATAAGGGCTTATGATTGCACTAGCCGAAAGATTTTGGGAATAGTTCGAGTGAGTGTTGAATTTGGGAATTCCAACATGCCTATAGAATTTCAAGTGATTGACTCTCCGTCTTCTTTCAACCTGCTTTTGGGTCGGCCATGGTTACACAATACCGGTGGGGTTGCATCTACACTACATCAATGAAACTCAGGAATGGAGTTGAAATATTAACAATCACGGGGGAATAGTCACCATTAATGGAAGAGTGGACAATCCTATCCTTCAGATTCAACATGAGGACAGAAATGACACTGATAGGTTTCCATATGGACCCGTCCTCCTCTTTTTGGTAAATGCAATCGAGACCCGAGGAAAGGCATACCTTGAAAAAGGTACATTAGAAGAGATCAAGCTATGTTCTGAGCCTCTCAAGAATTGGTACTCAACTAGAGGACCGTTAGCAACGAGAAACTCATGATTGAGAAGATGGGGTATACTCCCCGCATCCCCAAACAACCTGAACTTTGTCTTTTACTTTTGAATCTTGTTGTGCCTCCAGTGACCTCACTCTTGAGGACATTGAGGCAACTTCTGAACGTGTATTCTACTTCTTTGCTAATGAGAAATTTGATATTTCCGAGTACCCCGAGATTGAAAACAACATAATTGATGAATTAACTGATAATAATGAAGATAAAACTAGTCAATAACGATTCATATAATGAAACAAACCATGAAATAATGATCTCTTAAAATAATTAGCTCAATAAATACGTGGATGAGTTTGCTCAAGCTAGAATGGTCGCTACAAGTCAAGGAAGAGGTCATAAAACTGCTCAGCGTGGGCTTTATCAAGGTGATTGAGTATCCGATATGGTTAACCAATTTCGTGATGGTTTGGAAGTCTAATGGCAAGGTCCAAGTCTGTGTAGATTTCAGAGATTTGAACAAAGTATCACCAAAGGATAATTTTCTGCTCCCAAATATAGACATGTTAGTGGATACTAGGACTGCTTATGAAGTGCGGTCATTTGCATGGGTTCCCTGGGTATAATCAGATTTTGATGGCTGAAGAGTATCAGCACAAAACGACATTTATCACCCCGTGGGGGACATTTTGCTACATTGTCATGCCATTTGAGTTGAAGAATGTAGGGGCTACATATCAAAGGGGCGTAACAGCACTATTCCATTACATGATTCACAAAGAGATCGAGGTGTGCGTGGATGACATGATCATTCACTCAAAGGCCACAGACGGCTATCATTGACTTGAGAAAAATCTTCGAGAAGGTGGAGAAAGCACAAGACTAAACCTATAGAAATTCACCTTCGGAGTAATAAGAGGGAAGGTCTTGAGCTATATGGTCACCAAAAGGGAATCAAAGCGGATCCCTTAAAAATCAAAGCCATCATCGACATGCCGCTGCCCAGAACGCAGAAAGAAATCAAGGGTTTCATGGGCCATTTGCAGTATATCAGTCGATTTGTTCATCAACTAACAAAAATGTGTGAGCCCATTTTCAAGTTGCTGAAGAAAAATGCTTCAATGGAATTGACGGAGGAGTGCCAAAGAGCGTCCGAGGAAGTAAAACAATACATGACATGTCCACCTCTTCTAGTTCCATCACACAAAGACAAACCTCTATTGCTTTACTTAATGGTGAATGATGATGCCCTAGGGGCTATGCTTGCTCAGGAACAGAAGGACTTCACTAAAGAGAATGCCATTTACTTTTTCGATCAAAGATTTCAAGGAAGTGAATGAAAATACTCAGTCCTTCTAGTTTGGGTGACCAACATGTTGAAACATTACATGGAGTTTTTTCTAATCAAGATAGTAGCAAGGGTTGACCCAGGCAAAGTGGTACTTCATGCTTGAAAAGTATGATATCACTTACGTCAAACTAAAATCCATCTGGAGGAAAGTGTTAAGTGATCAACTTGCTGAATTTTTGTGTGACGAAGTGAAGGGGGATACATGCAATTTCCTAACGAGGATATCATGTGCACTACCACTGAAAAATAAGTGACAACTTTGTTTCGATAAAGCGGCCAATAAGAGGGGCTATGGGATAGGAATGCTACTTGTTGATCATGAGGACGTGTACACTCTCGTAGCAATTCAGTTGAAATTCGATGTTAGGAACAATACTGCCAAATATGAAGCTTGCATTGCCGGATTTAAAGCCTCTCTAGAATGAAATGATCAAGAATTAGAGGCCTTTGATTATTTTTTACTCATCATAAACCAAACGTCAGGCAAGTGGAAGATCCAAGATCCTACACTACAACGGTATGGTTTTCACCTCGAGGAATGGATCGCAAAATTTCAAGACGTCACTTTTCATTATAGATTTCTTGATGCTCTGGCCACAATTGCTTCGTTGGTAGAGATTCCCGAAGGGAAAACTGTGAGGCCCTTCAAAATTTCAAAGTTAGCTACTTCGACGTTCTACGCAGTGGTTGAGTTAAATAAAGAACATGCCGAAGTAGCATGGTACACAGATGTCCATAATTTTCTCGCAGACATAACGTATCCGCCTAACAGTGCAAGAAAAGGTAACTGGCCCTACAAAAGTTGGCATCCCAATACGTGATGATAGGGGATCGTGTGCATAAAACACTATGAAGGGATAAAATTGAGATGTGCCAATATTGTTGAGGCAGAAAAGATTATGTAAGAGATGCATGAAGGTGACTGCGGAACTCACATGAATGGACCAATGTTAGCAAAAAATATCATCAAATATGGATATTTTTGGACTAAAATGGAAAGAGATTGCATTGAGAAAGTCAAAAGGTGCATGAAATGTCAACTTCATGCAAATGTTCAACATGATCCACCGGATAAGTTGTGAAACATGACCACGCCTTGGCCATTCTCAGTTTTGGGGCATCGACATAATTGGAAAAGTCAATATGACCGACACCAATAGACAATCTTTTGTGTTAGCCGTTGTTGATTACTTCAGAAAATGGATCGAAGTAGCAACTTATAGAACACTCACTTCCAAATAGGTAGCCGAGTTTGTAAAGAACAACATCCGGTGCAGATATGGGTTTCCCTTTGGGATCCTTTAATACAATGAGTCTCACTTTGAGAAAGACATGGATGCCCTCCTGTAAGTACCCAAATCTGGCTCATGCCTTCCGATTAATTTTCCCGGCAATTCCGGTAATTTTTCCGGTAATTCCTCGGACTTTCCTACAGTTCCGGAATAATTTCAGAAATGTTCCAAGCCTTTTAAGGGCTGAAAGGAATGCTTGGTAATTAAGAAACACGTTTTTCTTAATTCCAAAACCCTTCTAGAAGGCTGCCACCTTACATGTTTCTAGAAGGGACTGGAAGTGGCTACTTATGTCGTGCGACATAATAGGCCATGAAAAACTTCTAGAAGCTTGCCACCTTGCATGTTTCTAGAAGAATCTGGAAGTGGCTACTTATGTCGTGCGACATAATAGGCCATGAAAAAGTTCTAGAAGGTTGCCACCTTGCATGTTTCTAGAAGGAAAGCAGTTATGGCTTGTTATGTCGTGCGACATAACAAGCCCATGCAGGCAGCCTATAAATAGAGGCCTTCACCTCTCATTTTGGACACCTCTTCCATCCCTCAGTCCCCCTCTATAAGGAATACGCCCAGAAGCCTCCTCTCTCCTCACATACCTCCCAAACCACACCAATCTTCCCAAATCAATCCCACACACACTTCCCACACACACACTTTTCACACACACCAAGAACCAAGGATTCCCACGGAGCCAAGGCTTGAACTCAGTCCCCGGAGGTTGCTGTTTCGAAGGCCCCTATATCTAACTTGATATAGGGAGTCGTGGTCTTCAAGGGTAACGATTTTCTACCCTTTTCCCTTTCCTATCTTCATTATACATAAGATCTACATGCTACATGCATTGATAATGTGACATTCTGATTAAAGTTACATGCTTTAGCTTCATATTTCATAGATCCACATTTGATTTCATCACATTTCATGTAAAAGCTTCGGTTTGACTTGGTTTTGCATGAACACTCAAGATGAGTGTGGATCCCTCATGTCACACCCTCTCTTGAAGTGTTCATTATTGATAAACATGCTCTCTGAGATTTGTTTGTGAAGTAACTTGACCATTTTGGTGCCTTGTTACCTCTGCAAATCTCAGCTGTTTAGGCTTCTGCAAAATGGCTTGTTATGTCACGCGACATAGGCAGCCTATGTCACGCGACATAAGTAGCCAGTTTGCAGATTTCTCATCTTTTTCAGCTGTAATCCAATGTTTGTCTTTTCTAATGCATCAATCTGCATTTCAACAAAACATTTGCATAAAGAGCAGCACCATTTGCATTAAAAGAATATCTTTTTCACCAAAATGACATCTTTGCACTCAAAAAATCCCCTTTTCACATTAAAGATGCATCTTTTGCATTCAAAAACTCATTTTCACACTCAAAATGCATACTTTGCATTAAAGAATCATTCTTTTCCATTTTCATACATCATTTATGCATTAAATACTATTTTCCAACATAAAAGTGCATTCTTTACATAAAAATCTTTTCTTTGCACAAAAGGCATCCCTTGCAACCAAAAGACATTCTTTACACTCTAAAATGCCATCTTTTCACTAAAGGTTAAAATGCTTCCATTAAAGGTTCCATAACCTCTTTAGAAAGGGACAACCTTGAACCCTATATCTCCAATTATCGCTTAAGAAAGAGTAAGAAGCCTCTATACGAGCTCGACCGTCTTAAAGCGTAGGATTGATGGGCTAAGGACCCTCCTTTTCTAAAGAACCTCATCTTTGACCAAAAGAGAGTCATTCTCTCGATCATGCAAGTCCCGAGGGTCCCGAGGTTAAAATGCGATGATCACAAGTCATAAGATGAGGACGGGATCATAATCCCAAATACATAAAATTCCAAGGAATTCCGAGCGACGACCAACAAATGGTTTGTACGTCCGGAAGACAACTTGGGCCTTTCCCCCCCTTTTTCTCAAACACATGCACACAAGAAAGCACGCAAGCAAGCACGATTAATGAAATCATGGGAGACTTGCTCCGGCAAGGCACTTTGGGTGAACGCCAAACGTTCTTCCCAAGGGGTAACTTAACCTCCGAACCCAAGTAAAAACATTTTTTTCAAAGTTTTGAGGTAATCAAAATGGCGTGGCGACTCCGTTTTTCAAATTAAACCGGATGTCTTCAAACTCGCGTGAATCCAACAAAAATTTGGGCACCACATTCACAGTTTGGCGACTCCGCCGGGGAACTCCCAAAGGAGAAAAGCTTCATTTTCAAAACAAAAATTGATACTCGGTATATAGGTGGAAACCACTTACCCTTCCTGTACACTCCCTGACGTGGGAGTTGGGATAACCGGTGGTTTAACAATCCACGTTCCAGTATCCCTTTTCGAAAAAAAAAAATTTTGAAAAAATAAAAGAAAGCTTTTCCCTTTGAGCGGGTTAGACTCCCATCGCCGATTTCATTAATCATGCTTGCTTTCTTTACCATGCATTGCATCATTTGCATCTTGGAATCTGTGCATACTTTGAAACGGGAAACAACCCGAAAAATAGCAAAAGGAGTGGAACCTGGAAAATTGATCCATGCGGTCGTACGGCTCAATCCTCCTTGGATTCTCGACCGGGCGACCTCGGTGGCAATTCCACCGGGAAAAATCATGGTTAATCGCGATCCTAGCGGCTTGGGGCTACTCGGCTCCATGATCGATCGGGGCTCCCAAAAAATTTACGTGCTTACGTGTTGCATTTTCCCCCGTCCCGAAAATCATTCCTTTAAAACACATTATGAAAATCTCTGTTTTAACTCAAAAAGGAACATTTTTAGGAGACCGCACACTACGCGCACTTTGATATATCCCGTACACTTTTGCACGCACGTCCTTCAAACCCGAGAGGTGGTTCAGTGCGATCACGGACAGCCTTACGATGCTCCCGGGCGCGCACGGAATCATCCCAACCTCCCCATGGCGGCCGGTGTCGACCAATGCACGATCCGTGTCACACGTTTCAAAAACCGTGACTTTTTGGTTGGTTTTTGGTCTAGTCCGTGTCATATAGCCCGGCTTGCATACCCTCGTAAAGGTCAAACCTTAGTTCATAATCGGAAGAAGAACTCTGCCAAAATTCCGACAAGGAAAAATTGGCGAGATCTCAACTCCAACATTAACTATTGACCTTGACCTGCACGGAATGCGTAAGAGTCAAGACCGAGTCTTTGCCAACAAATCAAAAGATCTTTCGCTCAAGCGAAGCTCTGCTAAAATTCCGACAAGGAAAAATTGGCAAGATCTTGACCCGGCATTGACTTCGATTCTAACTCACGCCCGGCGTATGCAACGAAGTTCAATGTGACACTGTGTCATCCGGCTTTTGCCGCCCGACCCATGCCTATTATATTCTCGAACATTACCGAAAGTCAAAACGTCATTCGCTCAAGCGAAATTACGCAAAATCCAATCAAGGCGGAAAGACGAGACTTTCACGATATTGCCTTGACTATAATCCGCATCGCTCGTGCGTTAAAAGGTCCTATGACCCGCTGCTAGACCCGTTAGGAGCGTTCTTTACTCTCGGTCGGTGGGATCCCCGTGCCCTATAGGACCCTCGCAGGTCATCCACCTGGGAGGTCGAAATACAGGTGGAATACGAGTGGCTTATAGACGTAGTGACGGAACCCACTGATCCAGGATCTAGAGTAGTTGCAAAAAAAGAAGGGCAAACCCCCCTTTTTCAACCAAATAGAAATTAATAAAAGACATGACTTTAAGTAAACCTGAACAATTAATGTAATCATAATTGCATGGTCCTACCTCTGATATCCCTAATCGAGACCTCCTCGGTCCGATTTCCGATTTTCCATCCTGACCTTTCATGGTCAAATCCCTAATCGAGACCTCCTCGGTCCGATTTCCTATTTTCCTATCCCGACCTTTCATGGTCAAATCCCTAATCGAGACCTTTTTGGTCCAATCTCCGATTTTCGATCTTGTCTTTTCAAGGTCTCATCTTTTCCGATCAATTAGGATTAGGAGAAAATGTGTTTTAAGCAAAAGTTAAGCGATAAGTGCATGTTACTTGAGCCTTCAGCCTAAACACTTGTCCCCGAGTCTAAACCTTATCCACCTTCGAGTCTAAACCTCACCCATCCCCGAGTCTAAACCTTATCCACCTTCGAGTCTAAACCTCACCCATCCCCGAGTCTAAACCTTATCCACCTTCGAGTCTAAACCTCACCCATCTCTGAGTCTAAACCTTGCTTACCCCGAGTCTAAATCTTGTCTACCCCCGAGTCTAAATCTTGCCTACCCCCTAGCGAGAAAGAAGTGGACGAGAATACCGGGTCAGCAACTTGTTAGCGCAAAATTCTCAGACAGTTCGCCAGAATCCCCAGTTTTGTCAGTTCAGAGAGTCAGAATGGCCGATTTGAGCGAGTGAGATGAGTAATCAGATGACTAGGGAAGAAGAGCTAGCCTTAGCCCTGAAAAAGAGTCATAAGGTCCATGAGGAACAACAAGCCATGATCATTGATGCGCTCCGTAGCCATAGAGTTCAGATAGTGGTCGAAGCCAATGGTTCCCTGGTAGAAGATGAAACTCCAGATGCAGCAATTTCAGCTCCTCTATCCTATAACCAATGCCCTCCTCCATCCACATATGATCCCTTGCCAAGGACTACCCCTTTGCGAGTCCTTTCCAATGTCCCAAGCCATCGGGGTCCCGATGCCCTCACCTCCTCGAGATAAGACCCGGCTTTGTTCACCACCAACAGAGAGCAAATGCTACGGCTACCCCGATTTCTCGGCCCAGTCAAAGTTCAGGTCATCATCTTGGAATGGGTCGGTTTACCGCTTCACGGCCCAGTCGAGGTTTAGGTCATCATCTTGGAATGGGTCGGTTTGCGGCTTCCCAAGCCCGACAGGTTTGACATGACCCCGCAAACCAATTTGGATCGGTTCGCTCCTCGGGCTCCAAGCTCTACCCCTCTCCTCCGGTTAGGGAAGTCGAGACAAGGTCAAATGCTCCTCATCCAATTCTGCGCTCACTTTGTTACGCAAGTTGTTTACGCTCACCAAGTACGGTATACACATTGTTCTTCAGTCACGTCCCTCGGTGTGGTCAAGACACGTTCGGTCCTACTTTTATGGTGCCTCGAACCTCATATCTTGGCGAGTCATTTGGATCGGCGCTCGGTACTCCACTGGTATTCAAGCTATTACAAGCCATATATCCCCGTCTTCGACAGTGTCGAGACCCTATGAGGCCTCTTATGAGTCTCACCACTCCCGATCCTTTGGTTCGTATTCCTATGCTTCCAAGTTTGACTTACAAGGAAGGTTACGGTCACGGTCACGCTTTGAATGCTCGGGCTGTCATCTCTCCCACCGGGGTACTTCCTACCGTGGTTTCATTTGCGATGCCAATCTTGTGGCGGGGTCGTGTGGTCCTAATGCTCCTATTGACTCGTTCGAAGGAATATTGGTAGAGCCAATTAAGAAAATACAGAAAAGCCTAGCAGCAAAAGTGTCGACAATCGCTCGACTCAAGCCATCTCACCCTACCAATCTCGCGCATCTGACACAAAGGAGTCGAATCTTGACGATTACATTGATGATTACATAAAAAGGGTTCGTGCACGGGGAAGCACTTCTGGTTTGAAAATGTCTCGCCGCTATAGACCTTACCCTTCCAACACGGCTGCAACATCTGGTAAAGGAAAGAAGGCATTGTGTACAATGGACGACATCAAGAAGGTACCAATAAATAGTGGTCCTCCGAGACAACGAGAACATTTTGATGATTTTGGGATACCCATGGGCTTAATCTTCAAGGCTTTAGTAAAGCTAGGCCTCCGGAGCCCCTTAGAGACTACCATCCAAAGAGCTCAAATACACTCCTCGACATGAATGAGCATTGCACCTTCCATAGTCATTATGGCCACACACAACCGACAACTGTATAGCCTTGAAGAGAGCGGTCCAAGGGTTAATCGAAGCAGGCAAGCTTGAGCGCCCCAATGGACCAAAACCGACGGACTACTGTTCAGAACGGCGACCAAGTCAATGACCAAGGTTCGGATCAAAGAGCATCAAGAATTTACTTCCAATGCTGAAGGGTAGAAATGTAGTCCGACAGTGAAGAGTAGCTAGACTAGGGTCTACCTATCCTTAAGCAAGATTAGAAAAAAAAAATAGTCTCTCAGTCGACCTTCGTAGGTTCTAGTACTTTCCTCTTTCAATCAAGTCCTCTACGGACATTGTAATCAATCTTTAATTTTCTATTTAAGAGTCTTCTTCTTTTCTTGCTAGACTTAAGACATTATTTGCACACCTACATTACATTTAATGAAATGGTTTTATTTTATATGATCACTTGCATTGCTCAGCAAATAATCTCTCGAAATAGTTAACATTTTGATTAATCAGTGTGAGAAAGTCAACTAATGCCATCAAGCCATACACTTTCCTCACCCCACAAAAGGCCTTCATCAAAGCCATACACTTTCCCAAACCATGTCCTCCCCATCACCTTGACCAAGTCAACGACGGCGGCAACATCAAGGGACAACAAAAGGCCACTCAGCTTCGAATGATTGACCCCATGTCAACAACAACCTAAGAGCTTACCAAGAATGTTCAAGCAGGGGCTCGCCTTGGTCCTCAGGTGCTTCAGAAAATAAATAAAAAAAAAAGGTAGTGCAAAAAAAAGAGTAATACCCGGCTAAGTTTGAAAATCCCAAAAAGGGCAGTCTAGGCAAAAAACAGGGTTGCACATATATAAAAAAAAAAAAGAGAAAAAAATCTTAGTGCAAAAAGAGTAATACCCAGCTAGGCTGAAAATCTCAAAAAGGGGACAGTCTAGGCAAAAAACAGGGTTGCACATAGAAAATAAAAGAAAATGAGGCCAAGGACCCAGCGCCACCAATCAAAAGCTTGACGGACAGGCAAGACCAAAGCTCAGAAAATAAAAGTTGTCGATAACAATGGGACGGTCGAAGCAAAGACAGAAGCATTTAGGCACATGCAAATCCTTTCTCCCCCAATGAAAGAGGAAGCAATCAGAAGCAGCCGTCCTAGAATGACTTGGTCAAGGAATCATCCTGAGGCCCACGCCTCATCATCTCATCCTAGCCTTTTCACTAAAGGAACCACAAATCCCATTTCCCAAAACAGTCCGGCCAAGGCCGAACTACGGCGACCTGAGCTCCTCACAATGAGGGGAACGTAGGTAACCAGCAATGGTCCGGTCATAAACATATCCAAATTCCTGAAAACCCGGTCTCATCAAATGACCTCTCCCATAAGACACAGTCAGATTCCAGAAAACCCGGTCTCATCAATGACCTCCCTATACACAAACTTTTCTTTCACACCAGCCAACCTTGATCCACGACATTGGTTGACTTTCTCCTCAGGATTAATAAGAATGTTTTTTCATATCGATATTAGTGGTTGAATAACCCGAACATTAACAAAGGGTTTTTAAGCAATCTTGTGATCATTGTAAATAAAACAAGTTTTCGATGTCTTGACAAGTCTTCCTTTTCTACATCTTAGGAAAAATAGTGCTAAACAACGATTTTACGTCGCCAGGGGCTTCCATACACTTTTACCAACCTTTCTACGCTTATACTCTCTCAAAAGAGTCGGACCCAAAGCGAGCTTTTGTGCTTACATCGAATAAGGCCATCAAAATAACACAAAATCGGGATTTATTCCCGCCTTTCGAAAAAATATGCCCCCGCATGTATACATTTCTAAAATCTTTTCTTTCACATCTTCTTAAGGTTGGTGATTGACTAAATAAAAAAAAAAAAAAAAAAAGAGAAAAAGGATAGGTTTTCCCTCTTTTGCTACAATTCGCATTAGGGCTGCCTTGGAACTCTTCAAAGTTGGGTCTTTGCCAAGTCATTCCTTTAAACTGGGGCTTCTTTAGCCATTTTTGGGGTCGCATAGAGTTCTTCACTAGGTCCCTAGATGGATTCGGATCTTGGTCGAGATTAACCCGGGATCACGTTCGCAGCACCAATCGATTGGGATTTTTGCTAGGTCACTGTGACCGGGGCTTCGCCAAGTCACTTCGCCTACTCAGCTTCATTCAACCGGGGCTTTGCCAAATGAAAGGATCTTTCCTTGCTTTAGTAAGACATGGGGCTTTGCAGAAGTTTTTCCTCGCACCGGGCTCAGAAAAGTCACATCCATCCCTAGAAGAGAGGTTTGGTCACTTCAACATCTGCTTTGGGTTGTAAAAGCCTGTCAGCATCAGCTTCAAGCGCCATAGTTTAAGAAAAGGACCTTAATCAAGACCCGAGGTTTAAACCCAGTCTCAGCCCAAGAAGGAATTCTAGTCCACGTTGACAACATCTCAGCAACAGCTAGTTCGGTCCGCACCCAAGGGATACGACCCCACACTTGAAACCCGTCTTAAACAATTTTCAAACACATTCCATATGTACATCCAGACCAGTCCCTACCATGTTTCCAAGAAAAAAATCACCCCTAAGCTCAAGTAACGTGCCAATTGCTAATAATAACATTTTCTCCCAAAAAGCGCCTCCGTTATTCCCTTTATAATGAGATAACGCCGGGCGACGGTTTCGGATTGTCAAAATCCAAACTTTAGCTACCTCTATCACGAATAGTGAAGTATGCTCAAGTTTTCCCAACTTTAGCTACCCATATCTACGATTCGAAAGAGATTGAGAAGTATGCTCAAGTTTTCCAAACTTTAGATACCCATATCTCTGATTCGAAAGAGATTGAGAAGTATGCTCAAGTTTTCCAAACTTTAGCTACCCATATCTACGATTCGAAAGAGATTGAGAAGTATGCTCAAGTTTTCCAAACTTTAGATACCCATATCTACGATTCGAAAGAGATTGAGAAGTATGCTCAAGTTTTCCAAACTTTAGCTACCCATATCTACGATTCGAAAGAGATTGAGAAGTATGCTCAAGTTTTCCAAACTTTAGATACCCATATCTCTGATTCGAAAGAGATTGAGAAGTATGCTCAAGTTTTCCAAACTTTAGCTACCCATATCTCTGATTCGAAAGAGATTGAGAAGTATGCTCAAGTTTTCCAAACTTTAGATACCCATATCTTTGATTCGAAAGAGATTGAGAAGTATGCTCAAGTTTTCCAAACTTTAGATACCCATATCTCTTATTCGAAAGAGATTGAGAAGTACGCTCAAGTTTTTACAAACTTTAGTTACCCCTATAGTGACGTAATGCCCTGTAGCCTATTTTACAAATTTACCCCTATGGCTCATTTTGTTTGCCATTGGCATTTTCAATTCTATTTTCAAATGATTAGGGTACGTCCCGTTTCTTTATAAAAATTATCAGGGTACGTCCCGTTTCATTACAAAATTATCGGGTACATCCCACTTTCTTTACAAAAATCATCGAGTCCTTCTTACTTCTTTACAAAATTTCGATCTCTCTCGCGATCTCCGTCATTCCAAGGTGGAAGAATGACATTTCGCTCTATCTTTCGATCTCCGTTATTCCAAGTTGGAAGAATAACATTTCGATTCAGTCAAAGCTCGAACTACGACCTGGCTTGATTCCTTCGGGATACGTAGGTAGCCTCCTGTAGGTTCAGCCAATTCGTCACATATGACACCCCATTCCCCTGTGGATCTTTTCCGAACTACGATTATGGCTTGATTCCCATCCGGGATACGTAGGTAGCCTTTCATAAAAGGTCCAGCCACTCGACCAACTTGATCACCCAATCCGTCTC
Organism: Adenophora triphylla var. japonica; assembly: GCA_022495995.1. Lineage (NCBI taxonomy): Eukaryota > Viridiplantae > Streptophyta > Magnoliopsida > Asterales > Campanulaceae > Adenophora > Adenophora triphylla. Next base: position 22,080 of record JAFEMH010001460.1, on the reverse strand, counting down.
GGCATTCGCCAGATTGGATCCTTTTCTATCGACAACCCCACTGCGCCTGCAAGTGACGTTGCCGAGGGCTTCGTAAGTACCCAAATCTGGCTCATGCCTTAGGTTAATTTTCGGCAATTCCGGTAATTTTTCCGGTAATTCCTCGGACTTTCCTACGGTTCGAATAATTTGAAATGTTCCAAGCCTTTTAAGGGCTGAAAGGAATGCTTGGTAATTAAGAAACACGTTTTTCTTAATTCCAAAACCCTTCTAGAAGACTGCCACCTTGCATGTTTCTAGAAGGGACTGGAAGTGGCTACTTATGTCGTGCGACATAATAGGCCATGAAAAACTTCTAGAAGCTTGCCACCTTGCATGTTTCTAGAAGAATCTGGAAGTGGCTACTTATGTCGTGCGACATAATAGGCCATGAAAAGTTCTAGAAGGTTGCCACCTTGCATGTTTCTAGAAGGAAAGCAGTTATGGCTTGTTATGTCGTGCGACATAACAAGCCCATGCAGGCAGCCTATAAATAGAGGCCTTCACCTCTCATTTTGGACACCTCTTCCATCCCTCAGTCCCCCTCTATAAGGAATACGCCCAGAAGCCTCCTCTCTCCTCACATACCTCCCAAACCACACCAATCTTCTCAAATCAATCCCACACATACTTCCCACACACACACTTTTCACACACACCAAGAATCAAGGATTCCTACGGAGCCAAGGCTTGAGCTCAATCCCCGAGAGTTGCTGTTGAAGGCTCCTATATCTAACTTGATATAGGGAGTCGTGGTCTTCAAGGGTAACGATTTTCTACCCTTTTCCCTTTCCTATCTTCATTATACATAAGATCTACATGCTACATGCATTGATAATGTGACATTCTGATTAAAGTTACATGCTTTAGCTTCATATTTCATAGATCCACATTTGATTTCATCACATTTCATGTAAAAGCTTCGGTTTGACTTGGTTTTGCATGAACACTCAAGATGAGTGTGGATCCCTCATGTCCACACCCTCTTGAAGTGTTCATTATTGATAAACATGCTCTCTGAGATTTGTTTGTGAAGTAACTTGACCATTTTGGTGCCTTGTTACCTCGGCAAATCTCGTTTGTTTAGGAAACTTACGCAAAATGGCTTGTTATGTCACGCGACATAGGCAGCCTATGTCACGCGACATAAGTAGCCAGTTTGCAGATTTCTCATCTTTTTTAGCTGTAATCCAATGTTTGTCTTTTCTAATGCATCAATCTGCATTTCAACTAAAACATTTGCATAAAGAGCAGCACCATTTGCATTAAAAGAATATCTTTTTCACCAAAATGACATCTTTGCACTCAAAAAATCCCCTTTTCACATTAAAGATGCATCTTTTGCATTCAAAAACTCATTTTCACACTCAAAATGCATACTTTGCATTAAAGAATCATTCTTTTCCATTTTCATACATCATTTATGCATTAAATACTATTTTCCAACATAAAAGTGCATTCTTTACATAAAAATCTTTTCTTTGCACAAAAGGCATCCCTTGCAACCAAAAGACATTCTTTACACTCTAAAATGCCATCTTTTCACTAAAGGTTAAAATGCTTCCATTAAAGGTTCCATAACCTCTTTAGAAAGGGACAACCTTGAACCCTATATCTCCAATTATCGCTTAAGAAAGAGTAAGAAGCCTCTATACGAGCTCGACCGTCTTAAAGCGTAGGATTGATGGGCTAAGGACCCTTCTTTTCTAAAGAACCTCATCTTTGACCAAAAGAGAGTCATTCTCTCGATCATGCAAGTCCCGAGGGTCCCGAGGTTAAAATGCGATGATCACAAGTCATAAGATAAGGACGGGATCATAATCCCAAATACATAAAATTCCAAGGAATCCCGAGCGACAACCAACAAATGGTTTGTACGTCCGGAAGACAACTTGGGACATTCCCCCCCCCTTTTTCTCAAACACATGCACACAAGAAAGCACGCAAGCAAGAACGATTAATGAAATCATGGGAGACTTGCTCCGGCAAGGCACTTTGGGTGAACGCCAAACGTTCTTCCCAAGGGGTAACTTAACCTCCGAACCCAAGTAAAAACCTTTTTTTCAAAGTTTTGAGGTAATCAAAATGGCGTGGCGACTCCGTTTTTCAAATTAAACCGGATGTCTTCAAACTCGCGTGAATCCAACAAAAATTTGGGCACCACATTCACACCTCCTAGTTGAGTATAAGATCGGCAAGCATAAATTATCGCTTTATCACCCACAAAGTCAAAAGGTGCATGAAATGTCAACTTCATGCAAATGTTCAACATGATCCACCGGATAAGTTGTGAAACATGACCACGCCTTGGCCATTCTCAGTTTTGGGGCATCGACATAATTGGAAAAGTCAATATGACCGACACCAATAGACAATCTTTTGTGTTAGCCGTTGTTGATTACTTCAGAAAATGGATCGAAGTAGCAACTTATAGAACACTCACTTCCAAATAGGTAGCCGAGTTTGTGAAGAACAACATCCAGTGCAGATATGGGTTTCCCTTTGGAATCCTTTAATACAATGAGTCTCACTTTGAGAAAGACATGGATGCCCTCCTAGTTGAGTATAAGATCGGCAAGCATAAATTATCGCTTTATCACCCACAAACTAATGGGGCAGTCGAGGTAGCTAATAAGATGATAGAGACGATCATCAGAAAGATGGTGGTGACTGGTAGGAATTGGCCCGATAAGCTACCTTTGTCCCTATGAGGACACCGTACTTTGATCAGGACATCGTCATGTAAAACTCCGTACACTTCGGTTTATGCGATGGATGCAGTGCTACCAATCAAACTCAAAGTGCGATCACATAAAGTTTTTTTATAAAATCAAATCAATGAGGTTGAATGGCTTAGAAGAAGAAACAAATAGTTAGCATTGCTAGATGAGAAACGACTAAAGGCATTTGAGTGCACGAGAGCATATAAACAACATATGGTGTAGACACCCCATTCTGAACCAATAATACATGATTACACTACTCATTGTCTCTCTTTTGTTTTTGATGATGATTCTTTAGTTTCATCATATTTTGTTAAGTTTCTAACCAACTCCGATAGTTTTGGACTTAACTAACTAACGAAATAACTAGAGAGGGCAAAAAAGTAAATTTGTACTGCTTGTCTCACACAAGACAACCTGTCTCATGCAAGACAACGTTTTTGAATTCGAGTTGATTCACTTTTCTTCTCCATCTTGATCTCTATCTTGATCCCTACTTCTATAATCCGGGATTTACCTAAAATATTGACTTGGAAGAACCTTCTCATTGATTTGTTACCCAAGACTTCAATCCTTCCATGATTGTGACTTCTATTCTTGATGAGAAAGTCACATTCGAGTATAAATACTAGGCATACACCCTTGATTTATTCTCTACGCCTCCCCTACATATTTTCTCTCTAGAATCACTGATTCCTAGATATGAAAACCGCTCCTAAATTCCTCTCATATCAAATTTAGATTGATCGATTATTTTTTATAACAAACCTATGTTGAGATTCTCCCTTGGATTTCTCAAATTAAAGGTAAACTTCCATAACTTCTTCTTCTTCTCTCATCATCATCATCTTCTTCTTCTTCTAAATCTTCTCTATTGATTTTAGAGAAGTGTAATCACCATCAAACGGATTAGGCTTGAGTACCTTCAATTAATAAAGGTGATCTCGAAGAACACAGTCTGACATTTTAACTAATTAATAAAATTAACTTATTTCCCTTATTTACATGATTGAATTGATCGATAATACATAATTAGCAAGACGAATTCTAGGATTGGGTGGAATTGGTGCTCCTTGGCTTTTCAATTACATAAATTAACCTCTGAACCCTCGAATCTCATGAAATAATAATAATAAAATTCTTATTGTTTTCCTTAAATAAATAATACGTAGCGTCTCGCAAATTAAAAATTCACTATACTCACAGTGTCGACTTCGTTGGGAATATTTTATTCATAGGGAGAGGGTTAGAGTCGCATTTACTAGATGTTATTAAATATTTTAATTTTCATTAAAATTTGATTTTTCTGATTTTTTCTGATTTTTTCGTAATTGTTCTGTTCTGTTTTTAAAAAATTCAAACTACTTATCCTCGCGTAAGACTATCTGTCTCGCACTAAACATCACTATGTCTGCTGCCCATTAACATCACTATGTCTGCTGCCCATTAACATACAAGCTGCGATGCTTTTATGTTTTTTGAAAATGTGTGGCTTTTTTGGAAGTGGAGTAAGAAGTTTTTATTGATATTAGGGTAGGAGTGAAGAAGATAGATTTGGGATGTAAATGGACAAATGCATATAAGAAGTATTTTACAATGTACTCTTTCTGTCATGTTTGAAAATTTACGATTGGTCAACACAACTGAATTTTAATTAATAAAAATTTTTAAAATATTATAAAGAAGATTAGATTTATGCTAATGTTTGGCTAAAGTTCACTTATGTTATGAAAAGATTATTTTCTTTTTTGTCAATTGCGAAGAATCGGCTGCTGTACAAGTGGGCGACCGCCCCGACCAAGTGGGCGACCGCCTAGCTCCAAATCTCAACAACGATGAATCGTCTGTACAAGTGGGCGACCGCCAGGCCAAGTGGGTGACCGCCCACCTCCAAATCTAAACAACGCTGAAACGACTGTACAGCTGGGCGACCGCCGAGAAAGTGTGGGCGACCGCCCAGCCCCCGTAAATCTGGCGTATTAGTTTCCTATTTCTGTTAGGATTATGTTTAGAAATTTATTTTTGGTAGATCTATTTTCCCTTTTTCATTGTACTCTATATATTCAATAGGTTGATCAATAAGAAATCAAGTTTTGGGAAAACACTAAATTAATTTCCTTCATGGTATCAGAGCGACATCATATACAAGTCTAAATCCATGGCGGGGAACGATGCTATCATCAATGATCCCCCTAAAATCGAATATAATTCTCCTTTTTACCTTGGTCCTCAAGATAGGCCAGGAGATTTTATTACTCCTACTCGTTTAAATGGTATAAATTACGATGATTGGGCCAGCGATATGCAAACAACTCTTGAAGCTCGCCAAAAATTTGGTTTTCTAGATGGTTAGATTACTGAACATGTTCTTCCCTGCACCATCTCTGATTGGAATACTATTCATGCCATGTTGATTTCTTGGATCACGAATAATATTGAATCTAATGTTAAAAGCACTCTCTCCAAATTTAGAGATGCTAAACGTTTATGGGACTCTCTCAAAAATTGGTATGCTGTGGTTGATGGTCTACGTATTCAACATTTAAAGGCATTGATTGCTCGTTCTGAGCAAACTAAGGGCATGTCGGTGGCCACATACTTTGGTAAATTAACTGGGTTGTGGGAAGAACTCCATAGTCATGAACCTTTGATTATTGCACTTGTTGTAACAATTGCACGGCTACTCAACAACATGTAGATCGAAGAGAGATAGGCAATCTTCATCAATTTCTTATGGGTCTGAATTTCGAGTATTATGCCAGTACTCGCACCAATGTTTTATCTATGGATCCTCTTCCCAGTCTTGACAGGGCGTATAAATTGGTGGCTCAAGATGAGCGGGTTCATCTTGCCAAACCTGTTCTTGAAGATGTGGTTAGTTTTGCTCTTCGTACCGGTGGAGCTCGTAGTCGCGACAATCCTGATAAGTCGCATCTCATATGTACTCATTGTAAGAAGATGGGTCATGACAATACCACATGTTTTGAATTGTATGGATTTTCGGATTGGTGGCTTGAGCAACACAACAAATACAATGCACGCGGTGGTAGTCGTCTGCAAAATGGCCGAGGCAGGGGTTCTTCTCGCAGTTGCACTGGAACTACAACAACATCGAATCATGGCCATGTTATTGTTGGTACAGCCGCTGTAGGATCCCCTTCTGGGGCTCTTCTTCATCATTCACAGCTGAGCAATGGCAGGCTTTGGCAAGCCATGTCGGTAATTCTCGAATCTCAAATGATCGTCTCCATGGTAAGTTTGATTCAACTTCATGGATAATTGATACAGGTGCTTCAAATCATTTAACCGGAAACACCTCATGTCTCCTTAATTCTTGGACTATATCGGCTTGTCCTATCGGTTTACCTAATGGGTCATCTGTTTTGGCTCATACAGAGGGATCCGTTCATCTGACGAACACCATTACCCTCTCTCATGTTCTTTTTATTCCAAACTTAAGCTGCAATTTAATTTCAGTTTCTTAACTATCTGACGATATTCACTGCACTGTCCAATTTAACTCCTCTATGTGTGCTATACAAGACCTGTCGAGGAACCTGATTGGAATGGGTGTTAGGCGGGATGGACTCTACTACTTTCATGACACATCTTCAGCATATAATGTCTCTGTTACCGGATCGCCTTCTGTATTGGAGCTATGGCATAATTGCTTGGGGCACCCTTTCGAGAATGTAGTAAAGCTTCTTACCTCAGTTAGTCGTACTTCTGAAGGTTACATAAATCTTGTAATACTTTTTTTCGGGCTAAATAATCTAGAGATAGTTTTCCTGTTAGTGACCTTAAGTCCACTAGAATCTTTGAGAAGGTTCATTGTGATTTGTGGGGTGCATACACTCATTCTTCTTCTTGTGGTGCACGGTATTTTTTAACTTTGGTGGATGATTTTTCCTGAGTTGTTTGGGTTTATTTGTTAGTTGCTAAAACAGAAGTTTTTCGTATGTTTATGGCTTTCATTGCAATAGTAGAACGTCAGTTTTCTCAGAAAATTAATGTTGTCCAATCGGATAATGGTACCGAATTTAATTGCATGCTTGATTATTTCTTTTCCTTTGGCATTCTTTTCCAAACATCTTGTATTGGTACCCCTCAACAAAATGGTCGAGTCGAGCGAAAGCATCGTCATATTCTGAATGTTGCTAGAGTGCTTAGATTTCAGGCTCATTTACCTATTTTCTTTTGGGGTGAAGCAGTTCTTACTGTTGCTCATTTGATTAACCGGACTCATACTCCCCTCTTAGGTATTAAGACTCCCTATAAGGTTTTGTTCGGAAAATTGCCTTTCTTTGACTCTCTCCGTGTTTTTGGTTCCTTGTGTTATGACCATAATTAGAAGGCCAAGGGAGATAAGTTTGCCTGTCGTAGCCAAAAATGTATATTTGTGGGCTATCCTCTAGGCAAAAAGGGGTGGAAGTTGTTCGATCTAGAGACAAAGAAATTTTTTGTCTCCCGGGATGTGAAGTTTTTTGAGACCATCTTTCCTTACAGTGATTTATCGACAGTGCCTCATACTCCAGATTCAGTGGAGATTCTTAACCAAGAGGCTGATTTTGCCTTTATTGATTATCAGGATATGGAAGATATTGTCTCTGAACCTTTGACAGTGGCTCCTGCGGATGTACCTGAACATATTACTACAGTATATGCAGATACTGCCTCTACGGAGGTCTCATATTCTTCTATGACAGAATCCTCTCAATTTGATCAAGATGCTTTAGGGAGGGGCATGTGTACGAAAGTTCCCTCCATTCTTCTTCGGGACTACATTGCTGCTATAGTCACTCCTGCAAGTCCATCCCCCGAGCACTTCACTCCAGTCGGCTCCTCAGGTACTCCTTATCCTATAGCTCACTATATAAATTATGACAGTTTTTCTGTGAAATATCGTGACTTCCTTGCATCTATTACCTTGGCTAAAGAGCCTAGGACTTTTTGTGAGGCAATGTCACAGGATGGGTGGAAGGAATCTATGCAGGCTAAAATTTGTGCCTTAGAAGATAATGGCACATGGACTATGGTTCCTCTACCTCCTGGTAAGCGTGCTCTGGGTAGCCAGTGGGTTTATCAGATTAAATATAAGTCTGATGGTACTGTTGAACGGCTTAAATCTCGTTTGATGGTTCTTGGTAATCATTAGAAAGAGGGGATTGATTACACGGAAACTTTTGCTCCTGTGGCCAAAATGGTCACCGTTTGAGCCTTTCTTGCCATTGCTGCCTTAAAGAATTGGAAACTGCATCAAATGGATGTGCATAACGCTTTCCTGCATGGTGATCTTCGGGAAGAGCTCTACATAAAACCTCCTTCGGGATTTCATTCCTCTTAGCCTAATATGGTTTGTCACCTTCGTAAATTTCTTTATGGCCTGAAACAGGCCCCGCATTATTGGTTCGCTAAACTGGTGGCTTCCTTGAAACACTATGGATTCTTGCAGTCTTATTATGATTATTCCCTTTTCACATTCATGAAGGGTACAATTCATATTAATATACTTGTGTATGTTGACAATTTTATTATAGCTGGGAATGATTCCGCTGCTTTACAGTCTTTTAAAAAGTACCTGAGTGAATGATTCAAGATTAAGGACCTTGGCTCCTTGAAGTATTTCTTAGGCATTAAAGTTGCTCGTAGCTCCTTTGGTCTATTTCTATGCCAACGCAAGTATACCTTAGACATTATATCCGTTTGGGCTATTGGGTGCAAAGCCATCCGGTTTTCCTATTGAACCGAATCATAAACTCGGTCTTGCCACGAGTGATCTTCTGGATGACCCAGAACGTTATAGACGATTGGTTGGTCGTCTCATTTACTTAGCAGTCACCTGTCCAAATTTGGTATATTCGGTTCATATTCTGTCGCAATTTAAGAAGGAACCTCGCAAGGATTATTTGGATGCGGCATTACGGGTTGTACGTTATCTCAAAAGCACACCTGGTCAGGGTATTCTTCTTTGTGTTGATAGTGAGCTCACGCTACAAGTATGGTGTGATTCGGATTGGGTCGCTTGCCCTATTACTCGACGCTCTCTTTCTGGATGGCTTGTGTTTCTTGGTTATTCCCCTATATCTTGGAAGACGAAGAAACAAACCACTGTGTCTCATTCGTCTGCCGAGGCTGAATACCGTTCTATGGTGGCCCTTACTTGTGAATTGAAATAGTTGAAAGGATTACTGCTGAGTCTTGGTGTTCATCATCTCAATGTCATTAATATCTTTTGCGACAGCCGGCCGGCTCTAGACATCGCTAAGAATCATGTATTTCATGAACGAACAAAGCACATTGAAATAGATTGCCATTTTGTTCGTGATGCCATTTCGGATGGCCTTATCTCTCCTTCCTATGTTCCTACCAAAACGCAGCTGGCGGATATTTTTACTAAATCACTTGGAAACAACAGTTTGATTTGCTCATTAGCAAGTTGGGCATTCTTAATCCCCATGCTCAACTTGAGGGAGGGTGTGAAGAATTGGCTATTGTACAAGTGGGCGACCGCCCAGCTCCAAATCTCAACAAGGCTGAATCGTCTGTACAAGTGGGCGACCGCCCAGGACAAGTGGGCGACCGCCCAGCTCCAAATCTAAACAACGCTGAAATGACTGTATAGCTGGGCGACCGCCGAGGAAGTGTCGGCGACCGCCCAGCCCCCATAAATCTGGCGTATTAGTTCCCTATTTCTATTAGGATTATGTTTAGAAATTTATTTTTGGTAGATCTCTTTTCCCTTTTTCATTGTACTCTATATATTCAAAAGGTTGATCAATAAAAAATCAAGTTTTGGAAAAACCCTAAATTAATTTCCTTCATCAACCTTTTTTTTTTATATTCTTTTATGAATTTAAAATAAAAAGAAATCATATTATTGCCGTGCGTAGCACTGGTGTACTGATAGTTATTGTAAAAATAAAAAAGAGAGAGACTTTGGTCTAGCTTCTTTTCCTAGGGGTTTGATCGCAAAAAAATAGAAAATAAAAAAAACATATTCTTTCGTCCAATTACAAAGGGTAAAAGATGAGTTTGCACAAAAATTAAGAAAAGTGTATAGTAAATTAAGTGTTATTAGTATAAAAAGTGAGGTATGAGAGAGAAAGTGGGGTAGGAAATAATAAGTGAATATATAATGTGAGAATGACAAATGGATCCCATGAATAAACAAGCATAAAAACTTTTATTTTTGGACATGTGCCTTTTGTAATGGGAGATCAAAATGAGGCTTTTGGGATTTTTGTAATGGGATGAAGGAAGTATTCTTTTATTTACTTGTGCTAACTCTCTTTTGCAGAGTTATAGTAATTAATGAATGATTGTATAAATTGTTTGAGATGGAATTTTTTAATTTTTACCGGTTATCGATTGACTCGGGCTTTATAATTAATTAACAAATTAATTAGTTCTCTCTCACTCCTCTCTCTCTCTCTCTCTCTCTCTCTCTCTCTCTTTATGTGAGAACTATGTTGGCCCGAGTCTCTCTAAAACGGGAGAAACGTAGCCAACCAATTGGTCTGACCATTATCTGTTTTTTAAATGATTTTTATCACCTAGATTTGGCTCTCACACACGTGCACTCATGATTAACTGTTGCACTACATAACCCTTATTCAAATAGGGAACCCACATTAAGGACAGATGTCGGTCATCCTTATCGCTGGTGTGAATGTGGTGCCCAAGATAAGCGGCCCAAAATCTTTTTGTTTTATTTTAGAACCATTTTCTCGTGTAAGGGGAATCACCGCCTCACATCAGTTTGGAAACGTCCGGTTTAAATTGAAAAACGGAGTCGCCATGCCATTTTGATTTCCTCAAAACTTTGAAAAAAAGGATTTGAGTCCGGAGGTTAAGTTACCCTTTGGGAAGAACGGATCGTCGTTCACCCAAAGAGCCTTGCCGAAGCAAGTCTTCCAGGATCCGCTTCTCATACTTGCCTTAGTGTTTTCGTATGTGGGATGCGTGTTTTGAAAAGGGGGGAATGTACCAAGTGGTCATCCGGACGTATAAACCATGAGTTGGTTATCGCTCGGGATTCCTTGGATTTTTATGTATTAGGGACTTTGGTCCCATTCTCATCTTGGACTTATGATCATCATGATGAGACCTTGGGTCATATGTGATCAAGATAGGGACAACGTTTTAGAGTCCAAGGATGAGACTCTTTAGAAAGGAATGACCTTTGCCTATCAATCCTACATCTTGAGATGATTTGGACTTTTTCGGGACATTTATGCTCGTCTCAAGTGATGATCGGAGATATGTGGCTAGGGTTCATCCTTTTCTAAAGGAGAATCCGTCTATGGCATCTTCAAGTGGAAGAAATGATGTAAAGATATGACATTTACACCTTCTCATTCCAAGAGATGCTCCAAGTACAAATGGGGACTAGGGAAGGGGTATAAAGATTGGATCTTTATACTCATCCTATGCCTCTTTGTTCCTTATAAAGGTCACTAGGCAATCCTAGGAGAGAGATCCAACCATGAGGGACATGGGGGATGCATGTTTAAGCTAAAAATGACATTTTTAATGAAAAAGATGACATTTTAAGTGCAAAGGATGCGACTTGGTTGCAAAGGATGCTTCTTTTAATGTAAAAATGGGGTTTTAAGTGCAAAGGATGCAACTTTAATGCAAAGGAAGCTACTTTTAATGCAAAGGATGCGACTTGGTTGCAAAGGATGCTTCTTGGTTGTAAAGGATGTTTCTTTTAATGTAAAGAATGATTTTCAATGCAAAGGATGCGACTTTATGTGGAAAAATAGCATTTCAAGTGCAAAGGATGCATAAAGATGTCATTTTGAGAGCAAAGGATGCTACTTTGATGTAAAGATAAAGCCTTTAATGCAAAGGATGCAACTTTAGTACAAAAATGGCATTTTAGGAGCAAAAGATGCTACTTTAATACAAAGATAACATTTTTAATGCAAATGATGCAACTTTAATGCAAAAAACAACATTTTAGGAGTAAAGGATGCTACTTTATGCAAAATAAGGGGGAGGGGTATGATTTATATGCCTAAAGATAGGATCTTTGATGACAATGTACCAAGTATCAAGCAAATATATAGCAAGGAGCAAGTATATCACATGAATACAAGTATAATGCAAGGTAAAGGGGATGAGAGGTTACTAATGGTGTTGTCCTCTTTCTCTTTGATGTTTTGCCTAGGAAAGGGACCAACTTTGGGAGGTTTTGATGAGGAAAGAGGTGGTTTTTTACACTCTCATCTCTCTGGAATTTTGTGGTGTGATTTTGGCAGAGTAATGTTATTGAAAATCCCCCCCCCCCAAAATGAATAGAGGAGGTCTCTATTTATAGGCAGTCTGGCAGTAGCTAATGAAGCCGTGCGGCTGTAGGCCCATACAAAAGAGGCTGTGCGGTTTTATCCTGAAATGACTTAGCTCATTTCTAGAACCTGTGAGTACCCCGACCCGAACTCATGTTTTGGGTCCACTTTCCTTGATTTTTGGGCTCATTTATTTGCTAAAATGCAATATTGAGTCCAATTATCCAACAGCCTACTCAACCCATTGGGCCTGCCATCCATTCGGCCCAATATGCCAAAAAGCAGTACGCTGTCGTCCGACATAGGACGACACTAAGGCGGTTTAACTGCCTCTGTCGCACGACATGGGTCTTCCCATCAGCCTGCCTATAAATACAAGGCATGGCTGATCATTTTGGGAGGACCTGGGGAGAGTTTTGGGAGGATATCAGTAAAAGAGGGGAAACTCTGGAGAAATAGAGTCTCTCTCTCTCTCTCTCATACACACACACTCACCTCCCTCCTCACACACACACATATACCAAAGCCAAGATCCAAAGAAAGGTTCCCTTTGTTGGTGTGTTGAAGGGGTAAGCACCATACTACTGGTGTTCTTACCTTGTGGACTACAATAGGTAGCCACTAAACCCTTTCTCTCTATAATAAACTCTTCCATACACTCGTATCACCTTGCATGCTTACTTGCTTAGATATTATGTGAAATATTAGCGTTTTTTCATGATAAAGGTGGTGGAGAAGTGAATCTTCAATATTCACTTCTCCCCACTTCAGATCTGAACATTTGGTGACACTAGCATCAATAAAGTTTGGATCTTTGTTAATTTCCATCGAGTTAGGAGGTGATGGCTACATAAAAATGGCCATAAACATGTGATCTATCACATTTGGCCATTAAAGCCATGTGATCCTCCCATAATACTCACGTAGTATTACTTTTTTACAGCTTTCTATTAATAAAGTTGCTTGGTTTGCCTTGGGAACAAAGAGGAAATCAAACAGACTGAAGGGCACTGAAACAGGCTGCTCTTGTCGGACGACACAGGACTCTCTGGAGATCCTGTGTCATACGACATGGAGTTTCCAGATGGCTGTAAGGCTTTTCTTGGACTTCAGATCTGTCAGATTTAACCCCCTTTCGTAACTCAAAGCTTACCTAAGTACTTTTGGCTCATAAGCCACTATTTGGAGCGCCTAAGGACTGTTTGGGTGCGATCTATTGATGGAGGCGGTTTGCCATATGACATAGACGACTTCGGATGTCCTATGTCATATGACATCCGTATCATTAAAAGTCAATCATGACTTTGCTCACTCCTATCAACCCCAAATTGAACCTAGACCACTAAATAGTGTCTTCATTGGGTGAAATAATATTGTTCCAGTTCCAGAGTGGCCTTGTCATTGTAAAAGACAATCTGACCATGAGGCCTTCTGTCGTCCGACATCCTCTTTATGGGAAGTCCTGTGTCGGACGACATCAGAGCTTCCTGAGCAGATTGTCTCAGACTTCTGCCTTGTGATGAAAATCATCATGTGTAAAGGGTGTGGCCCCCTATCATGGCTCACAAGTTATATCCAGTCCCTATAACATTAATGAAATTCCAAATTTGCATGCCTTACTTGTTGACACATATTGCACACACACTTTGAATGTCTATGATTGTCCAATGTTGATTGAAAGTCTCGAAAGAGGCGTGTTGGGTGAACTCTCAAGTTCTTCCCAAACACGTAACCAGACTCCCGAACCCAAAATTCTCTTTAAAATAGGTTTTTCAATGTTTTCCTTTAAAAACGGCGTGGCGACTCCCAAAAAAATCGGAAATTTTCAAAAACAAAAAATTATTATTTTTTTTTTCCGGAGAGCGTTCATTCAGTGGCGACTCCGCTGGGGAGAAGTGATCGTTGAAAAACTTTTGGTTTTTTTTTTAAAAAATGAAGACGATACATGGAATATAGGTGGAAACCACTAACCTTCCTGTATCGCTCCCTAACCCGGGGCTTGGGATAAATGGTGGTCTAACAATCCCACGTACCAGTGTCATTCTTCTGTTTTTGAAAAAAAAAAAAAAAGAGAGAAAAGTTTTTCTTAAGAGGGTCTAACTTTCTTTAAATCAACTTGGACAATTTCTTCATTCTCCTTGTGTGTGCATTTGTGTCATTTCATATGGGCTTTGCCATGCTTCTATGCTCTATATGCTTTGGTATTGTGGCATTTTTGGGAGCCGGGGCTTCCCCCTTCGCTATTTGCTCTTCCCGTTGATCAGAACAAAGGTGACGATGCTGGACTACAGCTACTGGTAAATTCTGACATTTGGGGCAGTCTCCTTTTGTCGTGCTTTGGACTCATTCTCTTGTTTTTTCCTTTTTGCATATTGCATAAAAAAAAACAAAAATATCTTTTACAAATTTTTTTTTATTTTTCCTAGAAAAATACCTTCACACTACTCGCACGCTACCCGCACATAGAGTTAGAACCCGGGAGTGTACGGACGGCATCGCGGAAAGTGACGTGTTTCGCTAACGCTTGAGCGCCTAAAGTCCTCCTAGCCTGTGATTCAGCCAACACTTGTCCGTGACACACTTTCTACCGTGACCGGTTGGTTTTTGGCCAATACTTTTCAAAACATTATTCGAACTCGGTTTTCAAAATTTTCTCACAAAGTCCGAGTCATGCTTCGTCCACAAAATCTTGGCATACTCTCCCTCTTCATGTCAGAATTACGACATAATTCAACGTAAGTACACGTTAAGATCTCGACATATCTCGACGTAGGTACATATCGATTTCCCGACTTGGCTTCGCAAGAAGTCATGACGCGTTCTCGACATGTGTCAACGCGGGACCATGTCGAACTCTTGACGCATACTAACAGGAGTTATGCCGAAATTTCGCCACTAAGCGATGGAAGGCCATGCCAGATTTTCAACTCGAAAAGAGGAGAGATCATGCCCAATTCTTCCAGGATCTTACCTGCAAATTGCGGTCTTGTACATTCAAACATACTTCCGACCCTCTCTCCTCTCGAGTCTAGACGTTGACTTGGACTTGGTTTTGAAAACCCTGAGTTTGACTTGTTTTGACCTGTATGCCCATAGGTTCGTTCTCCCTTTCGATTGGTGGGTTCCACGTGCCCTATAGAACCTCTGCCGGGATTGTCCATCCCGGAGGTGCAATACAGGTGGAATACAGGGGGTCTATAGACGTAGTGATGGAACCCACTGATCCAGGAATAGCGTAGAATGCGAAAAAGAAGGTGCCCCCCTTTTCCAACCATTCCTAGGATTAATAAAAATCATTTTTATAAAAAAAACAAAAAATCCATAAAATATAAAAAAAAGAGCATATGCATGAGTCCGTCCTAAGCCCATCCTCTCCCCTACCTAAAACCATTCTCTCCCCATTTCAGGGAGCAAGTATTGGGTCAGAGTTTCGGGTGGTCGATTAATCAGTTTCTCTCCAGTCAGGGGTTCGTTTCCAGCAGTCTCAGAAATGGCAGATTCACAAGTTTCAGCAGGTTTGGGTCCGAATGCGAGTGTTGATCCAGCTCAGAGTCAGAATACCAGTCAAGGTGTAGGGCCAGATCAAGGTCAGAATGCGGGGCCGAACGTAGCTTTGAATGCCTCCCCAAGTAGTGGTTATGGCGTAGGTCCTCACATGACACCCCCGGGAAGTCCGTTTGTTAACCCTCACCCAGGTTTCAACTTCTCTCAGGAAGCTTCTCTCCGTGCTGCTCTCGAAGCCTCTCGTGCCCGTGAGGAGGCCAGTTGGGCCCGATATGTCGAAGTAATGCGCATGCAAGGCGTCGCCATAATCCGTCACCCAGATGGGTCGTATGAAGAAATTAGGGAAGAGCCCGATGTTACTATCACCGGCACTGGTTTTGTTCCTCCATCCTCACCTAGGCAAGGCTTTCACAATGTGCCCCCACCAGTATCCTATGGTGTGCCTAGCTCTTTCCCGATGCCAACTCATGGGAGTATGTCAAGACCTCCCCCCGTCCAGTATATACTTATGGTGGGCAATATGGGCTGAGGGGCGAATCAAGCTCCTTCCCAATGGTCAGTGCTCAGGACCAGTTTGTGTTTTATCCTTAATCCGCCTTGGGCGAGCCGCAGCCTAGTGGTGTCAACCAGAGCAAGCTTGGGTATATTCAGAATCAGTTTGGGGCTCAGGGTCAAAGTCCGTATGGCAACGCGAGTCAGCCATCCAATCCAGCTTTTGGTGGTCAGTTTGTTGCTCCTCATGATCAGTCCAATCAACAGCAGAATGGGTATTGCATGTCAGGAAGCCAGATTTGCCAGGATCATATCCCGCAATATCCACAATCCCAATTCCAAAGCAACATCCCTCAACCTGCGGTTTGTTCTCCTCTCACCCAACATCTGTACGGTTCCACCCCGTATTCAGCTCCGTGCACCAGTATCAGAATCCCTCCCCATAGTCAGGTCGGAAGCCAATCAGTACAGTTTGGGCCTCGGAATCCCGATGTCCAATTTAATGGTTACGACATGTGCGGGAACAAGATCCCCAACTCAGTTGGCTTAGTGGACAACAATGTTAGCGTACCCAGCACTTTTGGTCTTCCTCCGGCTGCCTTGCCAATCAGGTCCATGACAGAATTTCCAGTGCCATCCTCGACAATAGCTCCAATTGTAGGACAACCCCCATCTTCCGAGGTTTCAAGTCTGAAAGAAGAGCTGAAGTATGTGAAAGAGCAATTGCACAAGATGTCTTTTGGGTCCAACATGGTTAACTCCGTAGAACTCAAGGATTCCAAGGCCCTCCCAAAGAACTTCAAAATGCCCCCCATAACCAAGTTTGAAGGCTCCACATGCCCTAAAACTCACAAAAATAGCTACATCATGTCTATGGGTGCCAAAGGGGCCATCGAGGAGATGCTAGCCCTTTACTTTCACTTGTCCCTCGATGACTCTCCTTTGAGATGGTTTCTAGGCCTTAAACCGGAAGTGAGGGCTACGTGGTCCCAGATCAGTGATGCCTTTTTGGATAAATACAAAGGAAGTGTCGAGTGGTACACCACTCGTAGTGACTTGATCGGCACCATCCAGAGGCACGATGAGTCCGTAACAAACTTTTATAAGAGGTGGAACAAGAAGCTTAATGAGTTAGCTCACCCAATTCCTCTCTCTGACGAGAAGTCATCTTCCTTTCATGTGTCAAGCCATCTGTCAGGGAAGCCATTGGCCGGGGGTACTACCCGAACCTGCGAGAAATGGTGAGTGCAGGGGCTGAAAGCGAGAATGCTACCTATTCCATTATTCCAAGCTCTACCCCTGTTGCTTCAAAGGGTAAAGAAACTGCTGTCTCTAACACCGTCAACTACATTCAAGGGGAGAAGGGCCGCTTATCCGGACGTGGTGGAGGAAGGCCTCAGCGTAAATTCGATGATTTGGGGATGCCAACCGAGGAGACATTTAATGGTTTGGTAAAGGCCGGGCCGATCAAGCCTCGGATAATTACAACCCGGTTAAGGCAAATCCTAACTGACACTAGCAAGTTTTGCCTCTACCATCGCACTCGGACATGTTACCAATGACTGCGTCCCTTTGAAGTTGCTCATCCAAAGGCTTATTGATGAGGGGAAGATCGAGAAGGCTCCTCGCCCCAATGTGGTTACCAATCTTCTTCCGTGATCTTCACCAGAACCCAGGGCCCTCCCATCCAATATTAATACAAATCAATCGCCTTTGTAGGTTCTAGATTGTCTGTTTGTTTCTTTAATAAATGTCCTTCATTGGACAAGAGTCTGTCAAGTCCACGTTGGACTAGTCTTTTCTTCCAATGATAAAAATCTTTGTTTCTCTTCTTCCTAGACTCGAGACATCACTTTCACACCCACGTTACACTTAATTGAAATGGTCTTATCCTAGGTGATCATCTGTGCTGCTCAATCACTAACGCTTTGAAATGACTCATGTTTAAGTTAATCGGAGTAAGAAAATCAATTGATGTCTTTCTCAAACGGGGGCTTACCAATTCCCCATCTTGCATCTCATATACTCACATCTCTTTCATCATCCTCATCATTTCGCTGCTCGATGAATTTGCATAAATCTTTTCTCATTTAAAAGTTTAAGTAAGCAATGAAGACTTGATTTCGTTTAGGTCATCAGGTAGAGATTGCTGTTGAAGCCTTTCACCCATAGGAAAGCCATTACCTCACCCTCACCCAAACAATATCCTTTCATTTCAAGATCGGCGTGTTTTGAAACCCTGTCTAGCCATCATCCTTGCTGAGAGAAGTCCAAGCAATGCCAAGAAGTTAGCCTCGAGAAATCGGCGATGCACAAAATATTCAAGTCATTAAAGGAAGGACAAATATATTCCTCAACTCCTCAAGAGGCCTTCCAATTCTTAAAAGAAGGACTTTAGATCCTCACAATTCAGATATAATCCTCAACTCCTCAAAGAGGCCTTCCAAGTTATCAAAAGAAGGATTTTAAATCCCCACAATTCAGCAAAAGCCTTTAACTTCTCAAGAGGCTCTCCAATGTTCAAAAGGAGCCTGAATTCTCGAAAGTTCTCAAAAGTTCTCGATAGCTTGGATCTTCTCTCGTCAGCAATCCACCAACCAATCCCAAGCCATCCTCTCGATTTTAGAGGATATTCCCTTACCATTACCCTCGCCTTTGGCCAAAGTCAAAATTTGACCTCTCATTCTTAGAGGCAATCAATCTTCCTCGCCGTAGATTTTCCAAACACATCCTCAAAATCCAACCTCTCATCTTTAGAGGTTTAGCCAGTAAAAGGCCCAGCCGACCTCTCATCTTAAGAGGTCACAATTTTCCAAATTACCCGATGGCCGATCGAAGCCTTGAAGCCCAACTACAGTTCCTACCGGATAGTAGTTTCATTCTAATATCTTCGAGATCTAAATCAAATTAATAATTCATTGCTTGCTTAAATCAGAGCCAAATCCATCTCGGCTCAAAAGATCATCAATCTAAGATTGTGCAAATTCAATCCAATTCATTCGACACTTCATGTGAGCATATTTCATTTCTCCTCCGCAAACACTTGCCGTGGATGTCCCACTGGGGCTTCGCATCTGTGTCTTGCATTGACACTCCAGGAGGACATGTTTTTCAATTCTCCGAATCCTCAAAATCCTCAAAGGTCCTCAAATCCTCGAATTTCAACATTCATTCTCTTTTCAATCGGGATAAGCCCGAACTACGGCGACCTGAGCTCCTCATCATGGAGGGGAACGTTGGCAACCATAGTTGGTCCGGTCGAAATCACAAACAAATCTCAGAAAATTCGGTCTCATCAAGGACCGTTCCTATACACTTTCCATCCTTCCGAATTTGATCTCGATATCAGTTGGTTTTCTCCTTGTGATTAATCAAAATATTTGTTCATATCAGACTTAGTGTTTGAATAACCCGAACATCAATAAAGGGTTTTAAGAAGCTTTGTGATCATCATGAATAAGACAAGTTTTCAAGTGTCTCGACAAGTCTTCTCTCTCTCCGTCATAGGGAAATAGAGCCAAACACTGTCTTTCTGTCAGCAGGGGCTTCCAAACACTTTTCCACACCTTGTCGTGCTTATACTCTCTCAAAAGAGTCAAACCCAAAGCAAGTGTGTCATACACAAATTCGGGATTCATTCCCACTTTTCAAAAATGTGCCCCTGCACGTATATATTTCCAAGTCTGTGACTGATTGACTAAGGTCTAGAAAGATGGGTGCCTCCTGGGTCGCGTGATGATTATGCCTGTAACGGGACTGCATTGGACCTCTCTTCATAACATTCCATTTTGGGGCCAAATGTTGGATCTTGGGGATGATGTCAAGGTTGAAGATGAATTTTGGGGCTGCTGTGACTGCTGGAAGTCGCCTTTTGCGAAGCTGTCCTTTTACAAACGCTGGGGCTAGTTTCCCAAGAAAGTCAGTAAACGTGACCATCCATCAGACGTCAGAACTGGCTGCATCTACAGCACTCCATCGGCAATCCGATACTTTCTCAAAACTTGTCCAAAGCAGCCCAAAACTCTATATCCATTCCCTATTCACTCACCCGCATGGGAGAGGATTTGGCACACTTTGCACCCAAATACATTACCAACCCCCAACAAATGCCATCCTTTCTTGCCATTTCTTGGGACAGACTAATACATATAAAAAAAATAAGTCTAGATGCTATCAATAGAATGCATTAGTTGCAAAATACAAAAAAATTATTTTACAAAGTGAGAAGCAATAGATTAGTGCATGCATTGTTCCCTCTCTCCCTAAAAGAGTCCAAAGCATGACAAAAGGGGATTGCCGTGATCACTCCGACTCGGAATCATCCTCCTCATCCTCCTCGGAGCCGCCTGTCGTCACGGGACGCCGCCTACCTCCTCCTCGAGCCGCTCGCTCCCGGCCGTCGCCGCCACCCT
The DNA here is from genome assembly GCA_022495995.1 of Adenophora triphylla var. japonica. Classification (NCBI taxonomy): domain Eukaryota; kingdom Viridiplantae; phylum Streptophyta; class Magnoliopsida; order Asterales; family Campanulaceae; genus Adenophora; species Adenophora triphylla. The sequence goes on along the minus strand of JAFEMH010001460.1, from coordinate 1,638 downwards.
CCTCGTACCTCGTGGATCTCGCCATCCGAATCATCATCATCCTCATACTGGGCCCAAGGCCGGGGCTCGTCATAATATCCATGCCACTCAGGCACTGTCGCAAGCGAGGGCTGGAAAGGATCATCCTCATCATCATCGTCAAAGGCCCGTCCTGCAATGACGAATGAATCAAAAGTCCGTTTTGAAATGGCAAATCATCATCAAGGGTCCGTCTTGCAACGACAATGTTCATCAACAGCCAGTTTGTCAATGGGTAAGTCCTCAATAGCCCATCTCGCAACGGCAAACTAACAGCAGAATCCGTCTTGCTACGGTAATATCAACAGCAAAGTTCGTGTTCTACCCGAAAAATGTTTCCAAAGTCAGCCAATCACTTCAAGTGATACTCGTGTGCATAACCCATGCAGGTAAGCACAACACAGGTATGAAAGCATATCTCATTCACCTGCAAATCATCATTACTTTCTCAAATAAAGTCATTTTAGGTCATGAAGTTCATCTCGCGATACTCTTGAGTTAATCTCGATCTTCTTTAGGCTCGTTCCAATCCGTAGGATTGTTCCTACACCTATTTTGGGCTCATTCTCATACCTCTATAGGCTTGTTCCTATATCTCGCTAGGCTCGTTCCTATATCTTTTAGGATTGTTCCTATGCGTAGGCTTGTTCCTACACCTCTTCAGGCTCATTCCTATATCTCGCTTGGCTTGTTCCTATGCGTAAGCTTGTTCCTACACCTCTTCAGGCTCGTTCCTATATCTTTTAGGCTTGTTCCTATGCGTAGGCTTGTTCCTACACCTCTTCAGGCTCGTTCCTATATCTTTTAGGCTTGTTCCTATACCCTTTAGGCTTGTCCCTACACCCCATTAGGCTCATTCCTATGTTTCATTCGGGTCTAAACGCCCACCTCTCGGTCTTTATCAAATCATTATTCTTTAGCCCGGAATAGCTATAAACTACCTGGTCCGAAAAACCGTACATGCTTTCCCATTACGTAAAATAGCCCTAATGGCTATAAACTACCCGGTCCTGGAAGACCGCATGCATCTCCCACACAAGAAAAGTCAAATTAGCGGGTGACTCCCAAAGAAAACATTCAAATTAGCGGGTGACTCCCAAAGAAAAAAGTCAAATTTGCGGGTGACTCCCAAAGAAAAAAGTCAAATTCGCGGGTGACTCCCAAAGAAAAAAGTCAAATCATCGGGGTGACTCCCCATCAAAACAGTCAAATTAGCGGGGTGACTCCCCATCAAAACAGTCAAATTAGCGGGTGACTCCCAAAGAAAAAAGTCAAATTCGCGGGTGACTTCCAAAGAAAAAAGTCAAATTCGCGGGTGACTCCCAAAGAAAAAAGTCAAATCATCGGGGTGACTCCCCATCAAAACAGTCAAATTAGCGGGTGACTCCCAAAGAAAAAAGTCAAATTCGCGGGTGACTCCCAAAGAAAAAAGTCAAATTCGCGGGTGACTCCCAATGAAAAAAGTCAAATCATCGGGGTGAATCCCCATCAAAACAGTCAAATTAGAGGGTGACTCCCAAAGAAAAAGTCAAATTCAAGGGTGACTCCCAAAGAAAAAAGTCAAATTCAAGCGGTGTAAGTGCTCCAATTTGAGTTGTTAGTATTTTTGTTAGAAAATTA